>VXBB01005694.1:28090-70773 GCA_013399915.1 Illadopsis cleaveri
AAAAAAAAAAAACCAAAAAAAATTGCTGAGTTTTCCCCAGTGATTTACCATAAAATCATCATCCTTCCACTCAGAAAAAGAATGTACAATATAAAACAACATGGATTGTTTTTTGGTTTTTTTCTGTTATTAGACAATTTTTTTTTTTAATTTTAAATAACCCCTTATTTACAAAGCCTGTGATCAGATATTCCAAGTCTTGTGGTCATTAGGGAAGGAAAAGAATACATTAATTGTAGGCAGTTGCAGCAGGGAACGTCAAGCAATAGAACCGAATTACCTGGGAGGAATTCAACCAGCTCAGTGGTTATGAAAAATACTATGGAGTTTTTAATAAACAGGTGAAGTAGATTGCTGCTTTAAACTCTTCCTGATGAGATGTTCCCTTAAAGAAAATTATACCATTCTCAGCATCAGCCTAGCTGAAAATGTTGTTACCTGTAACTAATCACCAATTCTTAAAAAGTCATAAACAGGCACTGGTGCTGAAAGAGCTCTCTCCATGCTCCTGCTTATTGCTTCCCACACAGTGTCCCTGACTTATCTCCTGTAGCCACAATATTTGTACAGCTGCCTAGTGAACTCGTTGGCAGAAATGATCCTACTCACTGTAACTCACCCCATCCCTGCCCCACCCCATTGTATTGATTTTGGGTTAGTCACCTAACCTGAATCAGCCAGCACATGCCTTATGTCACCGTGAAGGGTGAGATGAGGTTCAGGGAAAGGAAAAATGGCATTTTGCATCAATAATGCTGGTTTAAAGTGTGCTTTATGAAGCAATTGCAACTGCTCTGGTGAATCATTCTACCAAAGGACTGCTGGAGCACTCCAGCCCAACCTCACACTCACAGGGTTGGCTTCCACATTAGATGAGGCTCAACAGAGCTTTTTTGTAGAGTTTTGAACCAAAACTTTGTTTTGTGTGTTTTTGTTGGTTTAGTTTGCTTTTTATTTTCCCTTTATTCAGTAGGAATTTCCAGTACTTCAGCTTGAGAATGTTATCTATTTCCTATTTCTGACTGTTGAGCTGTGAGAAAAGTCTGGCTTCATCTTCCTTTGTACTAACAAGCATCCAGTGGAAGGGAAGAATCCTTTCCTATGACCCGCTCCCTGCATAGTTAATTTTGCAGCCCAGTATGCAAATAATAATGATCACAAAGGCATTTTCTAAATTAATATTGTTTAAAGAAAAATTGTTGCTTTCATTGGAAAAAACTCTGATTGATTTAAAGAGTGTTTTAACCTCTATTTTGAGCAGAACAGAGTGGACACTGCACATTTTGCCATGAGAACATGAAAAAAATCTATTGCTTTGTGGGAAGAAGACATTGTCTCCAATGCTAGGACTTTTAGTAGTTTTAAAATTCCTCTGGGCATCAATTACATATTTTTAGTATTGCTCATTTTAAAGAAGTCTAAAGAATATTGAATCTGTTTTGTGGTCCTTGTATTATTTCCCAATTGTTTGAAAACAAAAATCTCTTTTCATAGCACATACATTTTACTGTCAACAATAAAGAAAAGCTGCCTCAGGAAAAGAGCTTTAAATATAGCTGTGGTGCTATCAACAAGTTAGCACTTCAGCATGAAAGCAAGTCCAGTTCATTCCAGAGTTTTGCTGCAGGAGATAGAAGTCAGTAGTGCCATAGCATGAATGGAAGCCGAGTTCTTCATTGCTCGTTTTTGCTGGAGGGAGCTGGAGAGCTCAGATGCATTGGATACATCTTTCTGTCTGATCTTGTATGACTGGGTGTGCTCTATAAAAGTTGAAGGCTGGTTGTGAATCCCAAGGTTTTATAATGCTGGGAATGAGTGTTCATAAAGTGTGCTGGCCTCAGCTGAAAGTGGAGTTTATCTGAAGGCAGCTTCGCAGTTCTAAGAAGTGAGCAGGTTGGCTTCTATCTCTTTAGGCCAACTGTTAGGCTAAAAACAAAAGAAGGAACTTAACAGCCTGGGAACACTTCAGAGCTCAAGGATACTTCAGTCCCTTGCTACTCTTTACTAGAAAAATCTAAAGAATGAATTTATGGTTTTCCTCACTCTTGTTTTGACAGATATATGCCAGATTTCGTCGTGGGCTGCCCACTCCCCAAAATTTCAAAGTCTGTGCTTCCAAACAGGTCCATGATGTGGAACATTAGAATTATTTTATGCCCTCTGACAAGTTCCCACATCACCTTTGTCCCCTATTCTCCAGTTTCATCTTTGTTCCTCTAGGAGCTCCCAGAGTTCATCATCTTCCACCTTCCCAGCTGGTGAAGGATCCTTGTCTTCCTTCAAATAACCAACAGTGGATTAAAAGTCTAAATATTAGTAGGGTTTGAGCCATGAAGAAATCACTGAATTATTAGAGAGTGACCTTTCCTGAACTGTTGATATTATTTCCATGCCTCTCCTAAGGCCTAATTCTAAAATTATATATATATAATTTTTTGTAATCTGAGATAGACTGAACTGTCAGTGATGATAAATATCAGGGATATTAGGGATGTATAGAGGATATTAAGGATAAATATTAGAGATAAATATTAGGTCAAAAAAAAGAGGAAGTTACTAATTCTATGTGTTGTGTTTTAATATGATCTACTTGTGTTTTCTGTTGTGATTTTTCCCTCAAGATTATAACAGATTTTAACTCTGTCTGCTATGATTCTTGGTGAACTGCAGTGAAGTGAACAGGGATAGACCCACTACCTCCACAGAGGTGCAGGATTCAGAGAGGAGCACATCTGGTCTCTTTAGGCACCCAGAGTTTCTTGCCAGGCTTGTCACAGGTCAACAAGGGAAACTGCTGTCTGCTAACATCTTTTGTGGGCAAAATTCTTTCAGCAAATACAATCAACTCCTCTGAGAGAAAAAAACAATTAGGAGACAATCAGTAACTGTATCTGATCTACAGAACTCAAGATACAATGAATCAGTAATGTTCCTACTTCTTTCTAATGAGTTTTTGTGTTAATAAATGAATCTAAGGAAGAAATCTACAGGATCTCTGTCATCTCTACAGTGTTGGGCTCATTTTTTTAAAAAAATTTTTCTAGTGAGGCTTGAAAGGTGGAAAGAGAGGACTAGTGTAGGGCTTTCCTCAAGGGGAATCAAAAGAGAAATCTATTTTATTGCTAAAATGATCACCAAACCTTGCAAAATTCCTTTTGCCTTGTTAAAAAACAAACCAACCAACCAAACAAAACAAACAAACAAAATACCCCAACTGATCAATAAAATAAACAAACAAAAACAACAACAACAACAACAAACCCAAATAGAATTAGTACTTGCTATCTAAAGATGCACAAAATTGGTAGATTTTTACCTGCTTCAGTGTTCATCTTTAATTAAATAATCCTGGGTCTCTATAACAATTATATGTCTATGATTCCAGAATGGTTATGTTGTATCTGAGTAAACTGTTAATACAAAACATCTCCCCTATTCTATCTTCCTGCCCTAATAAGTGCATTTTCTAACAAATAAAACCAAAAAACAAAATTGACACTATCTCGTGATTCTTGTTAGTTCAAGATAATTATGGAACTTAACACTCCGAATGGTAATTGCACTTAGTGCTGAGCACAGCAGTAGTTTTAGAACTTCAGACCAAATCAAATTAGCATTTTTGTCAAATAAAGTTAAATGTGCTTAAAAGTTACTTCTTAATGTATTTAGACTAATGTTTTACAGTGACTGTCACCTAACATCTGTTGGAGATAGACCCTGCTGCTAGGATTCATCTCTCTGAGCCTCAGTGTCTTTATCTGAGAGATTGCTCTCCTAGAATGTAGTTTGTCTTATGTGCAAATAGATCTCTAAAGTAGGTCAGATGAATCGTACCTTCAGAATGGTTATTTCATTCCACTGATTATAAAATTTTTATTTAACTGGCTTATCCTCCCATAATTCCCATGATAAAATTTCTGATTGCATTATCTATTTCAGAGGTCCCAGTTGCAAAAAGATATTGGATTAGATTTTTTTTATATATAGTAGACAAAACTAAGTTTTTAATTAGATAATTAACATAGAAACAGAATGAGTAAGAGACTGAAATAAAACTTTTACTATTCAGAGAAATGTCCAAAAGACATAAGCAGGTCCTGTTTGCAAAATCTAAAAGATCAGATCATAATTTTCCCTATCCTTTATTTAAGTTTCAAAAGAAATCTCCAGTCAAATCTCTAATCATCAAATTATTGTAAATGTTTATAATAAAGAAGGCCATTAAACTAGTAGAACATGTGAAAGTCAATTGTAAAACTGAATTATAATAGTATTTGTTGCCTTTTTATATCAGAGCCACTGTGCAACACAGGTCTTATCTTCTTTTGTTATCCAGGGCAGTTAAAAACAGTAATGTTCATTCTCCAGATAATAAAAGCAAATGAAGGAAAAGCAGTATTTTGAATAATGAAGAACCCCACAGACACAGATGAAGCATTTCATTCAGAATCCAGGGGTTTTATTATTTCCAAAAAGGTATGTCAAAAAACTATTAAGTCATAATATATGTGTGTCCATATGTATATATATATTTCTACGTGAGATTCAATAATTTACGTATGTGTACAAATATCTATATATAGATGCACTCATGTTGTCAGGACTTAATGCAGTGAAATATCTCAAGACACTCCCAGGGAAGGAAGTTCCCATAAGATAAAACATCGCAAGGTGCACAGGTGGCAAACAAGAAGGCATTAATTCCAGGCCCAAACTGAGGTGACGGTTTGGAATTAGCACACTGGAAAAAACCCCACTGTGATGTGGAAATTTGCAATAAGTGCAGAACGCAGCGATAGGAAGATGCCAGGTTGAGGCAGATCTGGGTAACATATCTGGACAGAAATTCCCACCTTGGCAAACAGTGAGAAAGGAACCAAGTCCTTACACACATGCTAGCCCAAGCTGTGGGAACAGCAGCCATGTTCTGTGTACACCTGGGAGTTGGATTGTATAAAACTGATACCTCCAGAAGAACACTCCAAGGACCCCTCATCAGAGACAAGCCCGGAGGAAGAAGGGAAGGAAGGATGCTGCAACGACCCATGTGGTGGTGACTATATTTCTTCTCAATCTTTCTCTCTTCTCTCTCTGCCCTCCCTACCACACATCTACCCTTAAATAAAATTCATACTCCTGACATTGGCATATGGTCTCATTTGCACCTTAATTTGGGCAGAAGCATCTTTTGATAATCAGATTCTAACACACGTGTACACATACATGTTCATCCAAATATAAGCATACATATCATTGAAGTAGACTTAATCCTAGGAATCTGCCCTGCCTCAGCACAAAATATTTGCTTGTTGAACTAATCCACTCTAAATATTTGGGCTCAGATTTAAGTTTATGAAGTTAGAGTAATGTAAGTTAATTTCAAACTGTTGATACCTGTTTTGATCCTAACACATGGCATTATACAAATTTTCTGCTTGAAATGGTTCAGAGATCCTGCCTTCCCTTTCACAATTTACTGCAATAAAAAAGGAAAAAAAAAAAAGGCACAAAAATACCACTAGCATCACTACAGAAACTAACCAGTGGAGGAAATAAAATAACATAGTTTGGATATTTCTTTGGATATTTCTCTGAAGACAAGACAGGCTATCTGACTTCCAACAAGTTTGTGTTACAAAAGATTCCTTATATTTATGTAAGCAACTTTCTGAAATATAGTTCTGCTTATTTAAAATAAATACAGTACAATTAATCAGCCCTGTGATAACCTGGGCAGTTAAAGATCACCTATAGAGTAGGTACATTATCAAAAATGTTGCTACTCTAAATAATAGAGTAAAAGTTGTTGAGTCTTAGCTCAGTTTTGCTCAGAGGACAGATTTTCTGCCTCCAGGAATCATTTGCCAAACATAAGTTGCTCAGTCATCTAAATGCTTCAAATGTAATTTTTCTGCACTCTCCAGCACCACTCCTGTATTTTTCACATAAAGTTTCTTACTTTGTGATCCCTCTTCTCTCTCTTATGCCAATATTAGGCCACTGAAATTTCAGTGACTTTCATGAAGTACACCCCAATCTAAACTATTAAACATTATTCATCCAGCCCACTACATCTATTTGGCTGTGTATGTCACCTATGTGTGTCATGACCATGTATAAATATTCTATAATTCATACAGTAGTGAAATGTTTCCTGTGCAATGCAATGAAATACATTAATTTATTTCAAAATTTGTTGCAGAGCTTAAATGGGGCAATACTGAATTCCAATGGTAAAACTCCCTTTAACTCACTGAAGGCAGTCTCTCCTGTCACAAGCATCACTTGAATTCCAAAACCTTTCTGGATAGGTGAGAGGAGAGCAGTGGAATGTTGTTTACCAGACTTCAGTAAGACTTTTGATGCTCTCTCCCATGATATCCTCACAGACAAAGTCAGTAAGTGAAGGCTGGACAAGTGGATGGTAAGATGGATGGAGAACTGGCTGAACAGCAGAGCTCAGGGGGTTTTGTGCAGTGGCACAGAGACCTGGATGAAAACCTGTAACAAGTGATCTCCCACAAGGGTTTTGATTCTGGGTCCAATCTTGTTTAATTTATTCATCAATGACTTAGATGAAGGGATAGATATTTCCCAGCAAGTTTGCTGATGGCACAAGGCTGGGAGGAGTGGCCAATATCCCAGACGCCTGTGCAGCCCTTCAGACAGACCTCGACAGACTGGAAAGCTGAGCAGAGAAGAACCCTCCGGAATTCAATGAAGGCAAATGCAGGGTCCTGCACCTGTGCAGGAGCACAGATTAGACCTGCTGGAAGGCAACTCCACAGAGAAGGACCTGGGAACCCTGGTGGACAATTAGCTCTGCCTGTACTTTCCCTGTGCCCTTGTGCCAAGAAGGCCAAAGGACGAGCATTGCCAGCAGGCTGAGGGAGGTGATCCTGCCCACCTATTCAGCCCTAGTGAGGCCAAAAAGGCTGTGCTGTGTCCAGTTCTGGGCTCCTCAGTACAAGGGACACATAGAGATCCTGGAGCAGGTCCTTCAAAAGGCTATAAAAATTATTTCCACTTATGAGGATAAGCTGAGGCCTATCCAGCCTTGAGAAGAGATGACTGACAGATGACCTTACCAATGTCTATCAGCATCTGAAGGGATGGTGAGAAGAGGATGGACTGAGCTGTGCTCCATGGTGCTAAGCAAGAGGACAAGAGCAACCAGCAGAAACTCCTGCACAGCAAGTTCCACCTGAATATGGGGAAGTTCTTCTATATTTTTTGGGTGAACAAGCAGTGGAACAGATTGCCCAGAGAGAGTGTGGCATGTAGAGTCTCCTTCACTGGAGATATTGAAAGGCCATCAGAAGAGATGGAAAGACAGAATGTGCATTATCTAGAGTTTCCAGATATAAGCACCGTCTTTTCCACTTACACCAATTTCAAAATGATGCAGAAACCTTGAAGTTCCTCTCCCAACCATCAAAGGTAAAATTGGTACCAAAAAACAAGTGTTTATACAAGGCTAAAAGCACTTCAGTCAGTTGAGAATGTATTGGAAATCTCATTTTGTCATTACAAGGGACTGCATTATAAAGATCAGATTATTCATTCAAATGATTCATTAGGAAACTAAGGAAGATGTCAAGCATTGTTTTAATTAAACAGTTAAAACTTCATCAAAACTTGTAATTTATTTAGGAAATCTGCTAAGATAATTTTTTGGACATTTTTTAATGAAAAAATCTACTATGGCATAATTGGGATTATTAACATAAAAATAATCACATAGATAAATTTAAAAATGCTTCCATAAAGATCTGATTTCTTTTTTAACTTTAATCTGTGATCATAACAGACATAGTATCCCTAAAAAAGAACTTTTTGCTCAAAATTATAGCAGAAATTGGAATAATTACTGCCTTTCGTCAATGCTTTAAATATGTATCCATATATTCATTTGATCCTAGAGAGGAGAAGGGAAAAAAGATGTGTTTATTGTTTGTGTGTGTGTTATTTCTTTCAGGATTTGCATCACTTCCTCTTATATCCATTTTTCAAGCTGTCTTCAATTTGGAATCTTTAGCCAGTGGCAGAAAATTGTACTTGAAACAAATTACTCAGCTTTGTTCAACAAGAAAACTGCAATATTTAATTTTGGAATTTGATTCAGAACAGCTAACCTGAGGGCAGTAGATGCTGCCAATAAAGAGGGAGCCGATTTGTCTTATTATAGCAGGATATAGCTATGACATCAGAGGGGGTTTTCCCTTATAATGTAAGAAGGCACATATCCAAAATAATGAGACATTTATGGAAAGGTTATGGCCTCTTTACCTTTCCTCCTTGATATATCTGTACTTGGATACAAAAAAGTAGATTCAACAAGATAATTACAAGAGTCTGGGAAAAAAATCAGTGTAAAATGACACATTAGTTGCTGGGATTTTTTCCAGAGAATGAGAAATGTTGTTAGGAAAACTGGCTTTGCCTCCCTCATGCTGCCTTTCTGGTTGCTGTCAGAGTACAGTATACTTTGACATTGTCTCCACTACTGAAAACAAAGTGTGAAAACCTCTTTCTCATGCTGCAGGATTTTTCCAAGTATCCCCATTTTCTGAAGGTAAGTTGAGTGTCTTCAATATGTCATTTTCTTTCTATAATTTTGTATATCTGGAGTAGCTCCTTTAATCAGTGGAACAATGTCTAGGTTAGGTGTGGTTGCTAGGAGAGGTGAAGAGCATCTCGGGATCTGCTTCCTAAATTCTGTTTAACTATTGCTGTGAAAGCCCTTTTTTGTCCAAAATGTCCACCAACAGGAAAAAAACCTCATGTTATTTTTCTTTTGTTCTTTGTCTATCACTGTTTAGTTTCCTTTCTTTGGAAATGGCATCTTTCATTTCATTTTTTACAGATTTATTATGGGCAAAAAAAAAACTATTGTTACACTGATAGTTTCTGAATCATAACAACCTGTATTACTACTACTACTTTGTGGATGTGTTTGAAAAGGATGCATCAAGCAGAAAGGAAGATACTCAGCATAGATACTGTGTAGGCTTCACTTTCTCAAACAAAAAATGATGGGGAAAATATGTCTCTATAAAGTCAGAGACTTGCATACTGCTTTAAAATATAAAAGAAATCCAAAACAGTCTTAAAACTATCATATAAAAAATGAGATAAGGTGTATTTTTTGTTAGTCTGACAAATGTCCAGAGACAAGGTAGAACGATCTCCTTTTCTCTCTTTTACTTGCCAAGAAAGGAGGAACTTTTCAGACAATCAGACTAGTCAGAAAGGCATAGCTTATAGAAAAGGCAAATAATTGCATTGAGTTCAGTGAGAATCCAATTCCTTCCAGAATATAACAGTGTTCCATGAATATGAATGTGTTTCTGAAAAGCTAAACACTCAGCCAGGCACAGCCAAGGCAATCAGGAGGCTAGTGAATAATGCTATAGATTTTGGACGAGCAGCAGGAGGCAACAGCAAGAATCCATAGCATACTCTGCAGGCATTGATTCAGGTTACACACAGGACTAGTAAATCACCCAAACTGACTAATTTTCGTAGGCAGTATGTTAGCAGGCTTCTGAAAAGAATGTGGATTTCCAGGTATTACAGCGATGTGAAACATGAAGGCAAGTGTATCAGATATTTGACACAGGTGATCTCCAGAAGATTTGAGCATTTCCCAAGGCATGAATATTCAGTCTTCTTGTTATCATATCACAATCAGAGTGCAAAGCCAATATGGCAGAAAAAAAACCCCAAAAAACCCCCAAAAAACCAAAAACCAAATCAACAAACAAACCACTCCCCCTAAAAATATTTTAAAAAAGAGGGCATGAAAGAAACAAAGCATACCAAAGGGTGCTTTCAGAAAATAAAGGCTTCTGCAATGGATTGCATTAACACACATGCAAACCCAGGACCATTTGGTAGCACTAATCTCATCTGATATGACCCGCCGAAACATTCGATAGGGAAGCTAAAATAAATGCCTTAAATTTTCATTATAATCTTCTGGCTCCTAATCAAAGGAAAAGGACTGGCTGATCTAGAATGTCAGATTTAATTAAGAATCTCTGGGATACCCATAACTTTCTGGAACAGCAACTGGATTGAGGCAGAAAAATAGAGTATTTAAAACAGCAGAATGCACCTATAAACATAGGACTCTGGATCCATTTGCAGATAAAGATAAATAAACTTTTGCATCAACTTCTTCACACAGAGTATATTACTTTGAGCCACTAGATTTGGCTAGTCTCCTGTCCATTTGATTCCCTCCCAGTCATAGCCTAGTAACATCAGAATAAATAATGCACAAAAGGGAAGACAAACATATAATAGCCTAAAGTAATTATAAATGTCTTTACAGGACAAACTGTAAGGAATTATTTATGAGAAATACACACACCAAAGCTTTCCCTTAACAGACAAACCACTATTCAGATACTGCAGTAGTGGATAACACATTTCATTAGAGCTGAAAGCCTGTAAGACTACTATCATTGGATGCAATAATGAACATTATGGAAAGCATATTTATCTGAAAATAAAGTGGGGACAAAGCATGAGTTTCTAGTTATAGACATCAAAGCATACCCTCTACCACAAGACTTGACCATATCCAGGCATTGTCATCATGGAAAAGATTCACATTCTTTCTAATGCACTGATTTTTAAAGCCTTCTCTCTTAGAACACAATCTACAGTCCAATAATTCTGAGGACTCTCACATGCTAAAATGAAGATCAGCTGAAGTTTAATTTTAGCTTGCCATGTGAACTCACCTGGAAATACTCTAGATTTATCTGCATTTAAACAGCATTCCAAAGTAACAGTTTGAATATCAGTCCAAAAAAAAAGGGGTTGTATTCAAGAATATGCAAGGGTAAATAAAACTTCTCTTTTCTGAATCCCCAACATAATAGTTTAATTTCTAAGGAAGTTATAAATAATCCTGAAGTGAAAATTAAGACTCTTAAGACATTAAGCAGCTACAAAGAGCTGTCTAGTATAGAAACAGGTTATGGTAATCCTGGTTTTGGGTTTTTTTTTTAACATTTCAAATAAATACAGCAAAAGTAAAGTTCTAGTAAAGAACACTTCCATAGGAACGGCTGTGTTATCATTTGTAGGCAAGCTTACTATAATCTATTTACAGGAAGTGCTTGATAAAATATGTTATATTTGTGAATGGAAGCTCTTGGATTTGGGTTCTTATTTTTGTACTTGAGTATTAATTTCAGCGAGCAATTGGCTAGAACATAGGAAAAACATATTACTGTTAAAGATAATCAATCAGTAGAACAGAGTAATGAAGCTCTAAAGACTCTATTAACACTAAGAATTTTTGGTGCAAGTCAAAAAAAGCCTTTTAGGAACAATATTGTGCCTTGAATCATTGGAAAGACCTCTTGAAGCCCCCTTAACATCATTCCTGCTACTTAACAGCCTATATATATTTGAGTACTGAATATTATTGACCTTACAACAGATCTATTTTACTTATTTTATTTTCCTTGGAGCATGCACACAATTCCAGATCCTAGTCATACTGCTAAATGGAAGAGATCAACTGAATGTTCCAGGAAAATTACATTTAAAAGCCCTACTTGGTAAGTCCTGGTTTCAGTTTCATGACAGAGGGGAAACTTGTCTTCATATTAATCATATTAATGCCTCAACCTTTTACTGATCCTAAATGAACATTAATAATGGAAAGTGACTCTATTTCAAAGTGGTTTTAAATAACTCACTAAGTGTAGCAGCCCTTCTTCAGACTTTCACCAGACAAGGCTGAGGTTCAGTTAATCACACTCCAGCACCTTCAGCTTCACTCCATTTTGGTGGGGGAATCCCTCTGCTTGCTTTCCAGTGTTGACAGTCTTCATTATTGACTGGTTGTTCATACTAAATGTGTCAGGTAGTACTAAATCAGATTTCCTTCAGAACCACATCTGAAGGAAAGAGATAGGTTCCAGAATTCTACCATATTTTTTTATTCTGAATTTAAACCATGTATATTTGTCAGATTTTTTTTTAGTGGAATTATTAGCATTCTGATTCCCAGCCCGAGCACTGAGCTCATTGCAACTCCAAGTCACCAAAAAAAAAGCTTTCTGGAAGTTCCAAGAAGCTTTACGTTAACAGAAATGCATTTAAGAATTAGGTCAATGAAAGTGATTAATAATATTAAGCAAAAAAATTAGCTTTCCAGGTGATTACTGAAGTATCACTTCAAAGGGGTGATATTTTGGTTTTCAGAAGAAATACTTGTGCTTTTCAGTTTTTTTGTTGTTTCATTTGTATTTGTAATTTTTTAAAAAATTTAAATAGATTTAATGGAAAAAGCAGAATTTTTTAACATAGAACTTTAAAAACGGGGGGTTTTTTTCAGAATTATCTTGAAACATAATTTAAGGGCTAATATCCTTTTACTCAAAGTTCATACAGAACTCAGAACCGCACAAACTGTGCAGACCAGCTACTAGTTAAACACAGTCTCCCTGGATTATTTACTTTTCTTTTGATGACACTTGACAATGACAGTTCAGGGATAGGCTGATTTGTAACACTGTAAATCAAGGATGTTTGCGATGTGTATACAAGAACATAGAACTTGTCCTTTCTTTCCTCTATTTTTTAACTCTGGTTGCAAACTTTTTTCTTATTTAAATTCTTTCTGCTTCTTTTTAGGAAAACCAGCTGGATTATACTGGCAAATACCTCAGGAAAGCAGAACTAATTGCTCCAATTATTACTGAAGAGCCAGGTGGGAAATTAGAACATAGGGCCAACTGGGGATAGATAAAAAATACTCAGAGTTTAGAGAGGAAGGTGATAATACTTCAGTTTATAAGGCTGCTGTTGTTTATCTCAACTCAATTTTAAAAGTGTGGTTTTTAAGCATTACTAGTCAGGCTATTCCTAGCTTAAAGGAACATGTATGAAAAACAGATCTCTTTTTAAAAAATGAGAGAGGATAAGGAGTACTGTCAGTGCATAGGCCTGATTCATTGCTTAAGGATCCTTTGTGACAGAAAAGTATATCTGATCTTTTCAATTCTTAAAATCAACATATGAGAGGCTATCTGCAAGTGCTTTCACTACTTGTTTTATATTCCCTTATGTCCTTTTCTTCCTTTGTAATGTAGCAGCTGCTCATGTGAGAAATTACCCTTGCTGGTATTTTCTGCTTTAACTTGTGTTGGCATTGATTAAAATTTTGCTGTTGAGTTGTAGATGGCAGACCCTTGGTAGAAGGTACTGGCAGAAAGCAAAGTTCTGATTTTATATTAAAGACAGTTTAAACGAGTCAGGTTGAATTTTAGCCTTTTTATTTATAGAGATAGTAGAGACGTTTGGCAATTCTTCTTTGAATTTGATATCTTGCTGAGAAAGGACCACATTTTAATCAGTAATATTTTATTTCACAAAAAGACTTCTTCTACATGTAAATCAGAAGGGCAATAGCACTATAAAAGCAGGTATTACAGCCACTAAAAATGGATTTTAAAAAAGAGGTTTATATTGCTCTTGAGGAAAGACAACGAGAATGTGCAGCAATTTCTTTTGCTATGTACATGACATGAACTAAAAAACAAAAAATGCAATTCAACCTATGTTCAAGTCAGTGTTGGGAACATTTCAGATTGTCTGTATTTCTCTTTAAATCCATGGATCAATATCCATTGCAATGAAGACAACAGTCTCATACTTGTTCAGTACAAGACTCTGTTGATTTAAAAAAAAATACTTCCAAGTCCAGACTTTTTCCAGATTCTCATACATTTTGGTATATGTTAGGATTAAATGTGCAAAACTCCAAGAGTATTTGAGTTGTTGGGAAGGCATCAAACATCAAAAATAACATTTGACTTAAATAGATGATGCTTCCTGTGGTTTTGGGATACATTCTAAAAAGGCCTTAAAAAAAATGGATCAATCCTTGGTCCGGAAACATAGAACTATTCTCTGCTGTGGTGAAAGTGACTGCTTCTGACTTGGACATTTATTGCTGATCTATATACTGTTATTTATACTGCTAGGAGTCAGGAATCATGAAGATTAAAAAATTCAGTTTAGTTCAATTAACTAAATTCAAGAAAAATAAATATGTGCTAGTTTATGATTTGTAGGTAAATTGAAGATGATTCCAGCATGTGAATTCACAGTTCCTCTGTCTATTCAGTCACTTCCTGACATAAATATAGAAATGAGCTGTTGTATGCTATGTAATGATACTTGCAATTTTCCTTGGAAATAACAGTTCTCAGATTCTTACTACCCAGTACTGTACATGTGACATTCTGATATTGCTTCAGTAGTTGAAGCAATTCAAAGGTAAGAAACTGAAAAGGAAGTGGAATTTTTCCTGGGACAGAGTTACTTACTAATCTGTTCAAGACAAAACACTGGATGAAGTGTGTGAAATGTAGGTGGCTGATGCTCCTAATGAAAGGTACAGAAGAAATCACTGCTGAAGGACAGAAATGTTTTTACTTCTGTAGATGTCAAACACCTGAGTGGACAGCAGCTCCCAAAATACCACTCACACCAAGCAGGCATATTTGCGGCATATTTGCAGCATATTTGCAGTGTGTTGAACACTTCAAAAATCTTTGTCAACTCTTTCGTATCAAAGAGTCGAAGAATGGTTTGGGTTGGAGGGGATCTTTAAAGACCATCTACTTCCAACCCCACCCCAAGACAGGGGCATCTTCCACTAGACCAAGTTGTTCAAATCTCCATCCAACATGTCCTTGAACACTTCAAGGGTTAGGGCATCCGTCATTTCTCTGGGAAACATGATCCAGTGCCTCTTATATTCAATCTAATCCTACTCTCAGTTTAAAAACATTGTCAGTGTAGGCCCTGGTAAAAAGTTTTTTTTTTCTTTTTTTTATATCTCCTTTATCTATTTCAATGCCACAACAAGGTCTCCCCAGAGTCTTCTTTTCCCCACGCTGGACAACCCCACCACTGTCAGACTGTCTCCATACGAGATTTGTTCTGTCTCTGATCATTCTAATGCAAGAAAATTTCTCACTTGCAGTAAACCTCCTATTTTTAGCCTGGAAAAACCAGACATCAAAGTGGAGATTTGTGCACAAACAAAAACATTTGCAAATCTCAGTAACTGTATCATAATTATTTGTTAATAACTTCTGCCTTTTTTCTCCTCTGATAACTTTCTGATTGAAAATCCAATATTAGAGCATTTTTCTCTGAACATCCTCATAAGGACTAATATTATACTTCTTATATTTCAACCTTCAGATTTAAAAGAAATCAAAATCATAGTTTTTTTAAGGTGAGAGATTCAGCAAGCCCTTAGGCTGTTATTGATCATAGTACAGTGGGTCCTATGGTTTAAACAGTGCTACTCTACCCTAGTTAAAGTTCAAGTGAAAATGAATTTTTTTTTAATGAATTTTAACTACTCTGAAGAATATGGCATTAGTTAGCTGTACCTCATCTATCAGTTTGTTTCATGCCTTGTTTTACTCAATAGTCACTCCTGGGTGCTCCTTTTCAGGAGACAGTGTGAAACAGTTTACAAGACTGTTTTCTCCAGGGTTTATTCTGTGCAGAAAGGATGGATGAAAATTTCACTAGGACTGTTCAGAAAGCTATAAAGGAACATTTACAAGTCAAATGATTCCCAGTCAGAGGGTCATGCACCTTTCCAAAATCTTATTAGAATTGAGTTCCTAGAATGTTTAAAGGTTTCTGTGGTATTTCAACTATTTTTCTCATAAATAAATATTAGACTGCCTTAATTATTGAAATGCAGAGATAAAACTGAATTTCTTAGTTTATAATTTTGGCTGATGAACCACAGAGATCAAGAATTAAGAAAAAAAGGTGCTTTTTATCTTAGATTACTTTGAATAGATGAAATTAAACCCATGCTACTGTAAAATTTGTCTGTTAAAATATGATCACAGAGAATGTTTGGGGTTTCTTGTTGTGTTTGCCTTTTGTTTTTGTTTTTTTTCCTTCTCCTTTAATCTATAACTTAGGCAAATTACTGGCTTGCAAAAAAGAAAAAAAAGGAAAAAGTCATGCAAGAGTTCACTAAAGGTTATACTAAATGAGAGCATATCTCTATCACATCATTTTGTAAAAGTTCAGTAAGTATGTGTGCACCTTTAGATTTTGAAATAGTACAAATCTATTTCTTCTGTTGACCTATGGAAATGCACCTACTTTACTAGAACATTCTGAACATTTCTGTTCAGGTTCAATCATATGTAGAGGGAGACAGTTTCTTACTTAGAGAATTTTGCTTAATTACACTCAGAGTAGTAGGTTCAAAGGACCACTGGAAAGGTCATAAAGTGATCCTTAGAGACATGGCTGAACAGTGAACAGAAGTTTTTGATATTCAGGACATGGACTGGAGGGCAATTAAAAAAAAAAAAATTAAAAAAACCTCACTCTCTTGGAAGATGGTGGGTGAGGTGCTACACTGCTCCTATAGAAAAATTACAATTTTCTGTCTTAAAACCTTCACAATAAGGCCAACCACAGAGGATGACAGAAGCACTGTGAGTACTCATTCATTCAAAACCACCCTGACACAGTCCTGAAAGAGTCTTCTCTTGAGATGAACCTCAGTGCTTGAGGACTGAGGAATGATTGAGGAATGTTTTGCATGCATACAGAAAAGGAGAAGATACAACATTTCCATAACAATCATATTTATATCTATATATCACTCTTCTACTAGAAATAATGGCATCTTGGGATTGCCTAGCAAATTTACACACTTAAAATGTATAGAAATAATTTTCCCCATGTATTTTTTAAAGGGATAAATCATTGATAGGTGGAAAATGCCATTGGGAGCCTATTGGCTGAGCAACTTTATAGGACAGATAGACCAATCATGATCTACAACTGAATCAAGATATTAATCATGTGTTTTTAATTGTTTCAATCCTTACATGGATGCAATTGGACTTTTTTATAATGTCTTTAATACTCTAACCATGTCATGAGAAATCTTTGAACAAGGTATATTGCACTTTCTGAAACAAATACAGAAATTGGTTTGCATAACTTAATGGAGATCACAATACGTGCAATAAGATTTACTGAAGCTCAAGAAGATGAAGTATTTCATCTGCTCAGGGCAGAATGCCCAGAGTAAGATAGCATGCAACAATGCATATCATAAAAATAACTAATACAGTATCCAAGAACAAAAATCAGATTTTTTTTTTATATTATTAGGTAGTACAAAAATACAGAATATGAGAAGATATTATATTCAGAGAAACAAAGATTATCACAAACATAGACATAGAATCACAGTTGTTTATATTGACCATTTGGTTATGTCAGCAAAGTAAATAGTACTGTTTTCCAGTATTTCCTTATAACTATACTAATATATGTTAATAGCACAAAAACTATTCCCAATGAAACATTAACACAAGTGGGCAAAAAATTTAAAAATGATCATTTTTTCCCTGAAAATTCCATGTATGTAA
Source organism: Illadopsis cleaveri (assembly GCA_013399915.1). Taxonomy (NCBI): domain Eukaryota; kingdom Metazoa; phylum Chordata; class Aves; order Passeriformes; family Timaliidae; genus Illadopsis; species Illadopsis cleaveri. The sequence continues at coordinate 45,559 of VXBB01005694.1, forward strand.
ATGCCTAAATTTTGCAGTCATACCTCCATGAGGTGAACTCAAACCCTGTTGCTACAGTTTTGATTCAGCCACCTAGAAACCAATTCTCATTGCCATTTGAGGGCCCTACCTTGCTTTGCCTGCAGTTACAGGTCTTAAAGATCCCCTAAGTCCCCTGCCATATTTGTCAGGCCTGTGTGAATGACTTGGATGACTAAAACATTTCACATAGCAGGAGATCTGCATGTTCAATCAACAAAATTTACTCTTCACCATTTTAAAGAGACTAACCCAAGGCTATCTTTTACAGAAGTTATGCCCTAAGAATATCTGAAAATGTAAAAAAAAAGATTACCAGTATTAAGAAGTTTAAAATGTAACCTTAAGTCATTATTGCAAATAAGAGTACAAATTCCAGCTATGGGAGATCTCTACAGTTAACAAAAAGTGGGAATGAATATTTGCGTCCACTTGATTTCAGAGCTCATCTGGTCCACAACACAGGTAAGTGAACTACAGAAAAGGCATGATTTTAAGAATTTGCATTCTCTTTTGTTCATCTATTTAAAAAGCCACAATAAATCTGTAATACTGAAGTAATTCTCAGTTAATCTTGAGTTCCTCTAAATTCTGAACTACTTTCCAAAATGATAATTATATTTACATGTTGAAACTCAAATGCTCTTGACTTGTTTTTCAGCTTTAATTTAATTTCTCCTTTGACACTGACCTTTCCTCTCTTAGTCAGATAGAAATCAGACACTAAAATCCAGGCTGACTGCACCAGCCTCTCTCAGTGGCAAAAAGCACTCAATAAGAGCCAGTCATTGTATCAGACTAGGAGTTGTAACAAACACTTAGATTCTCAAGGTAGCAGACGTGAATTACATTGTAAGTGAAAATTAGGGAATTGCAGCTCTTGACTTATTTGCAGATTTTGAAGACAAGAAGAAACATAACTTGGGAAAGGTAATTTCAGACCAAATGTTACATACATGTCTTTCAGAATGTTTCAAAAGGTGTTTTGGGTATTGTTTGGTTTTTATTAGTTCTGGTTTTTTCGGTTTTGGAGTTAATTAATAATTCCAATAAGAAATTAAAATATTTTGTATTTGTAGGCTCTGAAATTTAGGATCCAAGACATAAACTAAGAGGTAACTCATGATGAACAAAATAATGAAAAGGTATTTTTTTACAATTATAAATCTGTATAAAACTCACCATGACCAAATAAAATTGAAAAATTTCCTACTTCCCATTTTCATCCCACCATTTCTCTATTAAAAAACAGATTTTTTTTCTAAATGCCTCAATGTACTATTGAGAAATTGAATTTTGATAGAAAGATTATCAAAGTATTTGATATTTGATATTTGATTGCAGATTATTAAGTATTTTTAATGAGTCCTGTGTATGGAAATATTTAGTAAAATACATATACATGGGTAAGAATTCTTGTTCTGGAAAAGAGAACTTTACAGATCTACCTGTAAATTCCAATTTGACTTCTTCAGCTCTGCAGAACATTAGACTGCTTTTACCTCAAATATGGAAAGAGCAATTATTTCCCCATGTATAGAGATTTTAGCAACTTGAAAAATGTTGATTTTTTAAAATGAGTAAACTTAAGATCAATTTATCAATTATATGTATAAGTTTCAATTTATGAATTAAATGATACTCAAAGCTGCATTGAAATGCATCTAAATGCCAAAGATCTTATTTTATAATAAAATGAAGGTCATGATATTTAAGTTTTATCTTTGAGGTCAACATAAACATACAGTTGAAAGAATATACTTTGTATGTAAAAGGAAATGGAATTTTCATAACATGTCCTTCAGTACAAAACACTCTTAATTTTCATGTGATTTTCCATTACTACATATGAAAAAGATAATCACATTCCCTATGAAATTTTGAAAGTCATTCTGTCAGGTGCTTTCCCACTCCAATATTACAATGCCTTCTTCTTTCTCAGCACCACATTAATACCAAAACTAAATCACTCAGGATTTCCCAATCCAATAAAGGTTTCATCTGCATTAAGTGCAGCAGTCAAGCCTGCTCAACTAATATTTTTGTTTAAAATTAATGTTTAATGAAAATGCTAATATTAATAATTGCTTTATGAAATAAATATTCTCATATGTTATGAAAATAGATCCCGACAGGCATTAGATATATTCTTTGAATCCACTGAGTATTGTCAGCTCCATACTTTGTTATTTGAAAAGCAATGAATATCAGAAGACAGAAATTATTATATTTTATTCATTGTAATCTAACTATTTAATTACTTTAAATAAACAGGTGAGACACCATTCTCATTTAAACTGAAGACTCATTACATTGGCGTTCTGTGTAAAGGGGCCTCAGAGAAAATGGAGGTCAGGATTTTAATCTACAATACAAAGAGAGCATAGAGTAATTTTTCATAGCATAACAAGAAAAAGAAACAGGCACATCCTGCCTACAAACATGGGGTACCACTGAAGAGGTGTTTGTATTTCTTTTTACCTTCTGAATCGGTTACTCCTACTCCCGACTGCTTTACTGGTTCTTGTCCATTCTGGCTCATCTTCCCTCTGTTAAAAGATATGGTGGTTGTTGTCAATAAAACCATAGAAAGATGAGAGATAAAACACTGATACACCTAAGCCAATGAGGCTTGTTCTTTTAAGAATATTATCTTTCTCTCTTTTGAAGGCAGCTGCAATCACATCTTGCTAAGCCTGTACATTCTCACAGAACGGGTCCATCAGGTGCTGTCTGCCATCTGCCCCACATCAGTCTGGGGCTGCATATCTCCTCATTTTATCTTGTTATAGTCAACAGTGAAATATATAATAAGCAGTCAGAAAAAAAAAAAAGGATATTTGGTTTACAATACCATTACTTTAAAGGTAAGGCATTTTTGTGGTTGTTATCTGCTTAAAAGATTGCTTTTCTTTATTCTTTTCTAATTTAGATTTAGCATAAGTTCCAATTTTGAAAACTTAACATTAATCTTAGTGTTGAGTGGAATAAATCATGCTCTAGAGTCCTCTATTTTCCTATTTTATGTAGAAAGAACCTGCATTAGAATCTTGATGTCTATTTTTACACAATGAAAGTAAGGTAAAATATAAGCCATCTTTAAATATACTTGTTGCAAGCTTTAAGGCATGATTAAAATCACACTCAAACATTTGTCCTTCAAGTTTTTGCCTTAAGACTCTGACTGCTGTGATAGAGACTATAAGGCATTATCTTCAGTTGCATGTGATTCCTTGGGGGCTAAAGGGCCAGCACTGTTCTTTCCTATGTATGAGCCAGCTTCATGTCTGAAATTGCCTAAATTCATGGGGAACTAAAAAAATTAGTATAAAAGCACAGTTTTTCAAGTGATTTTATTTTCAATTTTAACTGATAGCGATTTTTTTCTTCTTCTGTAGGTAATGCTTCATAAATCATTACAAATATGATACAAGAATTATTTGTCCCAAGGGTTACATTCCTTATACATCATTCAATTGTTTTTCACCTTTGCATTCAAAATGAATTTTATTTTACAGACAATGTACTGCTATAAAGGGTTACACAATAAAAAGGCATAGAGAATCTGGTCTTTATCAGAGATAAGAACATGAGTAGCTTTCAGGAATATTACAACTGGATAATAGGAGTGTTTTTTTAAAAAAATCCAAATTAGAAAGACTTTACAAGACATACTCAGATTTATGTAACTATATAATTATTAATTTCCCTTGATAGTTATAGCTACTTAATATTGGCAAGTATTCTAATTAGTTACCTCATCGAACTATTCCCATGGTGTCACTATTTAATTATTTTATTCTGCTTCAAGACTAATTTTTATGGTTAAAAGCACTTGGACTAAAACAAAGAGTTTAAAATTCAGCACTTCCAACTATTTCTATTGATAGACCAGAAATTTAGTCTAAGCAGAGAGCTTATAACCTAAAAGGTTTTTAAATGCCAAAATACTTTAAAATACTTAGCCTACTTAATACTTCCCATTCAGATTGTAAACTGTGGTCTCATGGATTTGCTGAATTAGAGTACAAGATCAGAGTCCCTGAAGTCACTATCAAGACAGTGTGAATGCAAATGATGAGTAGAATTTCAATTATACATATATTCAGAGAAATAAGAATTTTTGTACAGAATTCAAAATGGAAACAGTTTTCCATTTTAAACATTCTCTCTGTGACTGATATGATGGTAAAAATTTATTTTGTCATTCATTTTCCTTACCTTGCTATGTAAAGCCCTGGAGACTAACATGAAAAATGAAGCAGGTCCTGTCTGTATAAATTCCTTGTCTAATATCAGCATATAAATAACTTACTTTAAAATGCCATAATAAAAATAAATAGTGTAGCCTTACAAAAAAAATGAGACATGGATATATTTTATTTAATTAAGTATAATTTATGAGAACAAATTTCCATAAGAGAAAGTCTAAAGCTGTGGAGACTTACTCCTGCTTTTCAGTAGAAGTGGGGCTGATCTCAGGCTTGAGACCAATGAGTCTTTCAGCCAAATAGCAAATAACTCTAGGTACTGTCACATTGCTAGTCAATACACAGTAAATGATGCTTTTGGACTCAGATTTGGCATGTGTGAGCTGAAAATATCTATTGAGAGCTCCATCTTGTGTTATTGTGCACAAAGATTTTATGCATCTTTGCTTTTCTCACTAAGAATGACAGCCCAATATTTTTCTTTTTTCTTTTGATGTTGTCAAAGACAAAGATAATATTTTTCCCCTTTTAGCCTAGAACAACATGAGTGAAAAGTCCAATGCCAATAAAAAAAAGGGCACCCTACAACCTAAGCTCAGTATGAGCTTAGTATGAACCTTAGTATGCTTCTAAATTCTGAAGGTGAGATTGAAGTCTTAGATTTTTCTCTATTTTCCCTTTTGCTACTAACAAGATATAGACAAATACAATAGAGCTTTATTTTTGAAAATTATGAATACTCAGAAATATCACAGTTCTAGACAATTTTTACTTCATTGAAGTTTTTCTAGGAAGCTTATGTCTTTTTTGACTAATAGTTCACAACTTCATGGGAAAAGCAAAAAATTTTTGTTCCAGAGAAAATATTGAACAACTATTGCAGACAATGAATGAACAATGACCACCAACTAATAATTTGAGAACAGTCAGTCTGTAAATATTTTTCAGGCCAGAATCATTAAGTTGATCAGAAGTTACTTTGTCCTGTTAGGGAATATAAATGAAATTGCTAAATGATGATGCATGCTGACAGAGGAGGTGAAAAAATCCTGGCAAAATTTTCTTTCTAGAGTACTTAACTGGGTTAAAAAAATTGTAAAAATAAATCATTTTATAGGATCATTACACTGATAGTAGCCTGATAATTCCTACAGGGACTCTGTACCAAAAAGCTTTTTCCAGCCAAGAACTGAGAAATTCCACTGAAACTCCTAAAAACTTGGGAAAAGTTGGGCTGTGTCCAGAGTATGAATTCCCCTTGCATTAGTAACACCTCTTTACGGGGAGAAACATCTGAAAACTTCAACTTAGCTTTCTCAATCCTACAATAGTTGTACTTTTAAAACATAAGCCAAGCTCATCTCTACACACTTTCATCAAAGGCTGAGACCAGCACATCTATTATGACAGGAAGAAATTCATGAGGTTGAGGCAGAGCTTTGGTTGGTTATTAACAATTCAATGCTCAACAAAGCAGAATAAAAGTGTGAACTCTGGGGAATTTTCCCCAGTTTTGCTGCTATTCTACTGCATAACTCAAGTCTGCAGAGGAAACTACATAAGAAGATGACTGGCAAGTGAAAGTGCTACAAATTGTGCATGGAGGATACAATATATTAACAGAAAAGCCTTACATTCTTGGGATGGGAAATAGATTATTCTCTCCCGTGGCACTGCTGCTGCCTTCGCTATCCATGCTGTATCCACTGCCAAAACTACTGGCTGAGGAGCCAGTGGAGACAGAACTTTCTGCAGGTCGGTGATTAGTAGACCTTGCTGTACAGGGCAGGAATATTTGGTTACTAAAATCTTGTAAGACATCAGTACCACTGACATGAAGAAAAAATGTAACTTATCAAAATCACATGCTGCAAACACTTTCACTTTTATATTTTACATTCAAATATTGCTTTGTCATCTTTTGCAGATGAAGTTTGTTTTCACATAGAATAATGCAGTTCTAAATCAAATAGTGCACCACCATCTTTTTTTTTCTCCAGTCAATAGTTCAAATCAACAGCCTGAAGGAAAAAAAAAGAATGGGATAGAATGATTAACACTGCTTTTCTGATTAAAGTGACAGAAAATCAGTTATTTATCTGAAACATTTCATATGATAATCTTGTAAAACTGAAAGCCCCAGTGGGTCTTCCTCATATTCCTTGTGAAACGTTCTCTGCATTTGGTGATTTTGAGGAGAGAGTTTGCAAAGATCTGCAAGTACACAATCTGTAGCCACAAAGAATATCCCCACCCCTCTTCAGACATAACACAGCTAAGCATTATATTTCTCAACGGCTCCTACCCATCTGGATCTCTCTTACTACGTGCATAGAATTGTAATGAACATATTTTGATGGGAGATGCCTTAATCTAATTTAATATCACTTGGTGTTAGTATAGCATATGTTAGTTTTACTTCAGATTGCCTTATTTTTTGTTTTGGACATTACTGCACTACATGAACAAATCATCCAGTATTTGGCATTTAGCAAGTTGAGAAATATAAAAGAAAAAGAACATAATGACGTTACACATAGTAATTAATACAGGAACAATAGAGTAGCTATTCTCATATTGAATAACACAATTGTCTGGGAATATTAATACAGGTTTGAGGATTTTTTTGCAAAATGTCCTCTAATACATCTGCTATTGTCACGTTTCAATCTACTGAGCATATATACTAAAGACAGAAAATACTGTTTTGCAAAGTTATTTTTCTATGAAGACTTAATGAAGTTTTATATTATTTTGCTGAACTGTGAAACTCTAAGTAGTTAAAAGAGATTCTGCTTTAAAAATAAATTAGTCAAGCATCTAACTGGAAATTTAATAAGAGCCAGAGCCCCAACAGTATCTTGCTTTATTCTGGCAATCAATATTTTTTATGTCTGACTAACTGAATAATATTTTTGGTAAAGAATGCTGCATGCTGCCTAATGTGGGACCAGGAAGCTGAGTGTAACTCCTCAAACATAATGGAAAAACAAGTGAGTAATTTGAACTAGAAGCAATAAATGAAGCAATTCTTATATCATCAATCCTTCACCAAACTTTAAGACAGAACTCTTATTCTTCACAGTGATTCTTCACTGGTAAACCAAGTTGTCACATATCTTTTTTATCTTTTGAACTCTATTAATCTCGTTTGTTCCACTATTGCCCACAGCCAGAAGTGGAATCTGTCAGTCTACGTTGTTTTCAGATAAAATTGTTCATTAGCTCTATTCCATGATTGATTAGCTCTATTCCAGATTGATCATAGGCTGCCTTCTTGGATGGGAATACAAAGGAATAAATTTTAAAATGATAGTGTTATTAGCAGATACTCTCAATATCTCAAATGGAGGAAAGACATCCGTGTTTTTTCCAGAGAGGCAGCCAGCTGGGCTGGCCATGTGCAGAGGTTGCTTTATCACTTTCAGCAGGTGGTGCAGTGGGTGAATTCCCATGCCTGTTGGTGACATGACAGCAAAATGCTGCTGAGAAATGCTGGACAAAACTGATGTTTCAGAGATGAGAGGTCAAACTCTCTGCTATAGTATATTATTGGCAGTTGCCCTGTATTCAACAGCCTGAACTGTGGCTCTTTCATGCCTATCTCAAACTAATTCATTACCTCAGTTCTCATTGTGTTTGCATGACCTGTATGTTTCCCAGTGTTTTCTGTTTGGAATTCTGAGGGTTCCTTTAAGTTAGGCTGTTGGCTTTTTTTTGTTGTTGTTGTTTGTGTGTTTGAGTTTTTTTTGGTTTTGGTGTTTTTTGGGTGTTTTTTGTGTGTGTCATGGCATGACAAATGCCTCACAGGTGAGTACAAATGGGAGATCAAGACACCTGCAAAACCCATGGAAGCCAAAAAGGTATTGTGCCAGCGCAGAAAAGAATCTTCAGTCCTTCCCTTAGGGATGAATTTGTTTGGTGTAGCATATATCTCCACCATAATATATGTGGCCTGAAAGGATCTTTCTTATCTAGGCTTTTTTTTAAACTGACTTTGCTGTAAAAACTAGTGTCTGAAGTAATTTCTTGTATCTTTACTGGCAGATTTCTAAAACCAGTAAGAACCTAGAATTTAGTTCAATCTAGAAAAGCTTGAATTAAGCCTCTAGAAATGGGTTAGAAGGTTTGTTTCATCTATTTATAACCAACCCATAGCTGTTTCTTTTGAAACCGCTGTATCCTGATTACACATTCAGAATGCTGTATTTTTAGTTTTTCTACTGTTTTCACTAATTCACATAATTTTCCATATCTATTTTTTTTCTATAAGAACACTTCACTTGGTAAATGGTTGTAATGGATCCAAGTTTAGATTCATGACTGGATTTTGAAAATTCTAAAGTTTAATGTTATTCTTTTTTCTTTCCTGTCTGCTCTGTGAAAGTAATGAATCACAGTGTCAGTTTGTGACAAGAAATGAAATCCACAAATAGATTTACAGCTGGTTTTGTGAAAAATTCAGAATCTGGATACAGAGATCATCTCATAACTTGTGAGACACCCACATTTTCTACGTGTTGGGATTTTTACAGATACATCTAGACCTCTAAATTTCAGCTGGTTACATGCGAAACTTTGGAGTTCTGATGATGTGGCAATGCTTGCTGCCATGCAATATTTTCCCTAAGAGTTAGTATAACTATGGCTATATTTCTACTCTATGTGGAAAGATAGAACTTGTTCCACACTCTTATGTTCAAGAAACTACTCTGCACACTTGTTTGCAGTCTTGCCCTTTCTCTTTGAATACATGCAAACATTTTCTTAGAAACTTTAACAAGAAAGTCAGAGTTCACTGTGTTGCTCCTCTAGTCTTACCAGTCTACATAAGGTCTGTGAAGTCCTAAAGTATCAGAATAATTTCCACCTTGCTTGGTCAGTTGGGTTCACATCCACATAAAGGGCAGGCAACTATTGCATTATATTTAGTTTTAATGTTGCTTTTAATTACGGTATTAGGGCAGGTTAATTCTGAGCTACAGAGCTTCTGATTACAGCTGCCTATGCTAGAAAATTCTTTAATCCTCAGGTTTTGACATCAAAGTTCTGGCAGGAAGTGCTTTGGTCTGCAGTATTTGAACAGTTTCATGTGGATTCCTTTGGGTCCAAATATTAGATACTGTCATCTGGTATCACACAGGTGTCTGAAACTACAAGGTGTAGTCTTGCTTTAGTGAAATCTACAATGTTTACCTGATTAGGAACTCAGGTGAAGGCAATTTCCATCATTTGAATATTAAGTATCCAGAGTGTGGAAGAGCTGTGTTTTATTGCTTCCTTGCCCTTCCTTTTTGCAAATTATTCCCTGGCTCTTAAGCAACGCACCCACCCCTCCCCAAAACAACCCCAAACCCAACCAACCCAAAAGGCAACTTTCAGAAACCTTTAGAAAGCTTAAAAAACTTTAAAAATACTTGTCATAGACAAGGTCTAGCTGCCAATTTCATGTGATTCTTAAAGTCTTACATTTTTAGAGAAAGACTCTTCAGGCCGCAGCAGATGGAAGAGACAAAGCTTAACTGAAGGACATTATGCACCTTCATTCGGCCTCCTTCTGGGAGAAAGGAGATGTCCCTTCACCGCCTCCAGACCTTTTTCTGTAAACTCATTACACAGTTTACCAGATGCTTGGCACTTTTTAAAGACTGAAATATCGTGATATCTGGGCTGCCCAGCCATTGAACTATGAAGAATAGAAATATGAAATGAAAGTTTAAAACTCTAATACGAGCTGCTTTCTCTGAAATAGGGCACAGATTTTCCTATTATACAAAACTATTGTTGTGGCTTGATTTAATTTTCATCTGTTAATCCTATTTTGGCTGGTAGCTCCCTTCGTGAGATGAAATGTTCTCAACTTGGAATGGGTGTTAATGGGTACATATGTCACATTTAGGAGTTTGAAATGTGGTGTTAATGCTGCCTCTGAGTGATTCTGTTAAACTGCCTGTTTTACAGGTTCTGGCATGAGCAAAAGTTTCAGTTCAACCATTCTAGTGAATAATATATAAATGAGCTGGCAAAGTTCTCAACTGCTTACAGTAAACCTTTCAGATTTCAAAAGAGTGGATGATAATTTTATACCTTGTGTAGGACCAGGGTTTCCCAAGAAAAAATTATAATGGTTAGATTTTGTATTCTGAATGGTTTACAGGAAGAAGAAAAAAATTCAACAGAATGATGCTTAGACATGTATTCCCTAATGCCTTCTTGGAAAAGAATTGCTAATTCAATATAATGGAGGTTAGCATTGACCCCACCTTTCAGCTTCATCTTTTTATTTCTATTTTTTAAAAATTATTATTAATATGGAAAAAAAAATGTATTAACTTATGCTTTGGGTAATAGACCCAGTTGGAAAACAAACTTTTAGAACCAAAGAAAATGTGTAAGTCATGCCTTAAGTATGAAGAAAATATTGTATTAAAATCAATAAGAGAGGAAATCATGGAAGGCACATGATTTCACTTAATCTTTCAGAAAAGTCTGTTTTCAACAAAAAAGAGAGAAGATGCTTTGTTAAAACCTAATATAGGGATGATAGATCATTCACACAAGACCTATAACCAGGAGCTACTAAATCAGTCAGCAGGAAAATGGAAACAATCCAGCAATCTCAGCCACTCCAGCCATTCCTCTACATGAATGGATTTTTTTAAAGACTTAAATTTTAAAAAGTTGACTATACACTTCTGTGGTTCATATGGAGGAAAGAACAGACTCAACCAGCATTTCCTCCTGATGAATAAATTGTGGATGTTTCCCTTTTCCAATTTCTGTCCAGAAAAAGAAATACCTGTCAAAACTGCTTGGGTATGATGGTTCTGCTTGTGAACCAAACAGAAGGAGTGAAAAACGTCTCCAAGTACAAATTCAGGATTAAGTTTCCACAATTGGCCTCTAAGTACTTGACAAAAAAAAATTTGTTTTTTAGTTGTCTGTCTTCTAGGTGACAAAAAAGGCTGAAAGCATCACGCTGAGTTTTCTCAAAGAGATACAAGCCCATGGGAGAAGGTGAAAGCACCGATCTGCTGTGTGTAATTTTCTCATGACCAACAGACATAAGAAAATTGGGAAGGCGCATCTCATAGAGTGGCTTTTGGCAGAAGCTTGGCTGCCCTTCACTCTCAGTAGCCTTGTGTTTCAAGTGCTCCAACTTCAAAGTGTCCCAAATGCCAGGGGTTTTTTTTGTCTTTATAAATTATTTGCTAGCATTAAAAGCAAGAGCTGGTCCAGCTTTCTCTGTTAGGCTCTACAAGGTAAAACTGTTGTTAGGACTGCCTGTTGCATCTTTTGTGAACTGGCAAAAGAATGGGGATACATAAACAACTGGTGATCAAACACATCTACCTCAGGTCAGCCCAGATAGGTTATTTTCCTTATGCTCCCTCATACTGAACAGGACTTTAAGCCATGGTCTCACTCTTCTCAGCCACAGCTGTATAATAAACACAGATTTGACTGCACACTGAGCAGGGATAGTTTGTGAAATTTCAAGACAACCTTTTACAGAGCAATTTATCTTTTGAGCTGAGTAACAGAGGAACAATACACTTCTTAAACTGTGCTGAAGTAATTTCTTTACCCAGGAAAGTAATTCAGATGAAATAACTTTCCATGTACTCTGTAGGTTAGTCTACCCTACAGAATCTTGAAAAAAGACTTTTGAAATAAATCTTGGAAATAAGTTTTGAAATAAGAGTTATCAAATGAAGACTCTCAGCAATTCTCTGAAATTACATGTCGGCTTAAAATGGTGGAAGAGTAAATAGCAGGAATAACCAAAGGAAAATGGGCCAGCTATTAGATTGAAACAAGGTTGAAAAGACAGCCTCAGATTACTGCTATCTGCAGAGAGTTGGGACAAACTGCTCTTATTTTGATAATGATTCTTGGAAATGTGTTATTTGTAGCAACATGAAGGTCCATTTAACTTGGAAATTAGGGAACTAGTGACATGAGTCACTAAACAGCTTTGGGCTGTAAATTATTTACGTGTGAAGGAAATATCCTAAAATAATGTAGGAAATTAAAACATGGCATTGCCTATTAAATGTGTGAAAATGGATATAGACCAAAAGGAATCCCAAGTACGCAGGTATTTGAAACCACAATCATATCCAATTCCAAAGATTTGTATAACCTAGGAATCAATTTCCTTTCACTCTATCATTGCTAAAGCCAGTAAATAGAATTTAGGGATAAGGAAAATTCATGCCAATTTTAATTTTTTGTAGCTAAGTGGCTAGAAATTACACAGTGCTGGCTCTGATTTGTGTCATGGGTTGTACAGTGATGGCAATGTCTTGTTGCATGCATCACATCATGTTTCTGTGTAGTTTGACCTGTTATGTTGACACTTAAGTAAACTTGTGCAAAGTTGCTGGTTCAAGGCAGTTATAAGCAGGTGTACTACCTTTTGAACTGCAGTGCTTTAAACTGGAATTCTTTTAGATATTTAAATTGATAGGCTTAATTGGGTATAATTCTGAAAATGCTGATGTAGAGTTTTGCTACCATAGGTATTCTAGCCAACAGTATCAGCTCTGAGAGAAGATGCCCCCCTGACCAGTAAAATCACTTGACATACAATTGTTTGGAAAAGCTGTTGTGTCATGAAGGAAAATGCATAACATAAAAGAGGAAATGTTTTCTATGAAATGCTGTGGTGCTGCATTTTCTCCCCTCCTCCTCACCCTTGCCTCCCCCCACCATTTTCAGGAACAAAAAAAAAAAATAATACCAGGTACATGTGTCAGAGAATGTTTTAAGAAAATGTGATTTTAAATTACTGGAGGTTTAATCTTGAAAAAACCCCTTTCCATTATTGAAGATTAGTCAGAAATTCCTGTAGAATTATAATGTTGGTATTACCCTAAATTAACAGGTATGTTTGGATCTTTAACTGAAACACATGGCAATTTCTCTAGATCTTTAAGATTTGCTAACTAATTCAGGTGAGGAGTATAGCAGTGTTTATATGTTGGCACGTTGCTTGTTTGGTTGGGTTAATGTGAACCAAATAGAAGAGGAGTTGCCTATGGCATCCATCAATAAATGATATACAAGCAATAGCCTATTGAATTGTAGCTTCCCTTTCATGAGTGTCTGTTGAAAAGAATAAAAAATGTGTAGGGCTACAATGATGTTGAGACTTAAATTCACTTACTGAGCTATTTACTATTTAAATATTAATTTACTGTTCTTCAAAGATGCTATGAAGATTCAAAATAAATTTCTAGAAATTCTCTTACTTGGTCATAAAATGATGGGGGTTTTTTTCAGCCTTGGATATTTTAATGTAATAAAGGAATTGATTTTTTATTGTACAGTCATTATCCTTTAGGGGAAAAGCTGTCATCTTTTTCTGTGCAAATAAGGACAAGCCCATCAAATTTTACCCATTAAACTACATCCCTACAGAGAGCATAGGTCCCCATAAAAGTGTATAATTTAAAAAAATGAGCAGGTATGTAGATAAATGCTGACTATAGGATGAAAAATATCTTTTATTTTTGTGCTCTGAACTTACTTCTTGAAAGATAAAATTTCTATTATGGCAAGGCAGAGGTAGTGCACCTTTGTGCTGAACACAGATGCTGAAGTTTTCTTCAGTTCCTTGTCTTTCTTATTCACTGTATTGGAAGGTATTAAAACCAAAGCATGCTATTCATTCCTTTAAATCTACAATCTAGGTTTGAAAAGACTTTTTTGTATAAAATCAGTAAAAATTAAATTCTCAATACACCTACTCTTTCATATGCATGTATTCAGAGAACTGGTGATAATCATCAGAACATCTCCAACTTTTCAGGTATCTGAAGAACTCTGAAATAATTTATTTAAAATATATAACTGACCTACCAAGAAAACTCCATAAAATGAGAAGATTCTTCTGTGTGATAAATTACTGACTGAAAGGTGGTGAACAGATTCACTCTATGTCTAAAACTGACTCATCTGGTGGATAAACTAATACACAGATTTATGTTGAAGGGAAGGTGCTTAATTTTATGTGAATGTGTAATTGGAAATGATTCATATATTGCACAAAACCTAAATCAAATTAACTCAGGCGTAGGCACTGCTCTCTTCCTCTGACTTGGATCCCTTGCAACTTCTGGCTTCAAAGAGTTGGCTCTGAAATGTTATTGTTCCTCTCTGGGGGATGTTATTGGAAAGTGTCGCATGCAGTTGGTTTCTTTTCAGATCACACTCTTATCTCTCATGGGCAATGACAAAATTATACTTCAGGGGTTTTTTTTAATTAACTGCTGTAGCTGAATGGTGGATTTTACAAAGGTTCTGAACAAAAACCAATGTTTTTTGTTGCATCTTCACCTTAATAACTTGGATCCCTTGCAACTTTTAGCTTCAAAAAACTTATGATAGACCTTTGTTATAACAAAATATGCTATTTATACTATAGGTGCTGGTTTTGTTTATGATTTCCTTGTTACCTCTCAACAGACACACTTAATAACTGACAAAATAGACCCAATAGAAAGGGTCCTAGGAATCAGAACTAGAGAAGGATTTCTCTGAGACATTCTTAGAATGACTGAGGATTCTTGCCTTGTTTGGCTTGTTTTTTCTAGATCCAGTTCTATTCAAGACAAAAAATGAAGGTATTGTGAGACTAGATCAAAGGACGACACTCTTTCTGAGTGTTATCTTGGGCATTGAAGGATTTCACAGCATAGAATAATTTCCATCACTGTTGTGTACTTGGGCTGAAAAAAACCAATTCCTCTAAAGGGTGCTGTTGTTTAATCAATGCACAGAGAAATAGCTCTGGTACAAAACAAAACAAAACAAAACAAAAAAAACCAAACCAAACCAAAACAAAACAAAAAAAAAAACAACAAAGTTGTGGATTATCTGTAATGGTTTCCTTAGTAAGGGGCTTTGAGACACAGTAAAAAAAAAAATACTGTCTTGCCAAGATGATGATGTTCCAGTCATTAAAACCAGTTCCTAATGTGCTCTTTCCCAGGTACCAATAAAGTAGGCTATAATGGAAGTGGGTACCACAAACATGCATCATCCCTTTAGGAATGGACTTGGGAACTGATGATGCCCTAATATTCATAGTTCACAATGCAGGGGAAATCTCTCCTTCCTTTATCATCTCTCCATCCCACAAAGAAGTCTGTAAGTTGGAAGCTGTTTTGAGTATCTTTGGTGCTTTTTTCATTAGAGGTTATAGATTCATCTCTTTTCACTTTCATACTCCACAAAACTGCAGTAAAATCATCTTGCTTTTCATTCCTGCTAAAAGTCATGAGAGTCATTAACCTCAAAATGGTAACTATTGGCCCATCTCATGAATAAATTTGGACAAACTATCTTTGGTACAAAAAAGGGAAGCCAAAACATCTCACAAGTCTGAAACCAGGCTTTTAAACATTGTGTAGGTGATCAGGTGCATTGTGTTTATTTGTCAGAAGAAAAAGACAAAATACTACATCTCTTCATAACAATTCTAACCTTTTTTATATATTATTGTAACGTGAACTCCTATTATTTATAATGTGGACTCTTATTCCCATAACTCTCTATGATGCTTCCAATATTGCTGAGCCAAGTACATATTCTTTTTGCAATTTTAAAGTAAAGAAGATAGAATAACAGTTTGTTGGCACAGGTACGTGAACCCAATAGACTCACTATTTCCTTATTATAAATGTATCTGAACCTTAATTCAATCTTATATCACAAGCCAAATGCTTTGCATTACTTGTCTTAGTGAAAAGGCACCACCAGGGGGCTACGAGTCTTTGTGATAAAACTCAACAGACACCTCAAAAGATCATAAGAGTAATTTAGATTTGCATCGTCTACCTCCCAGCAGTGGTATGCAGCTTTCAGACAGGATACCTGAGCTCATACCATGACATTCTCTGGTTCTGCCTGAGCTGAGTGTCTAGAGTTGAACTGTAGAGTAATACAGTGTGTGTTTGTGTAAATACATGGATTTCTGGAAGAATTCTAAAGGCTCTCCTAAGAAAAAAACCTTGTCATTTCTAAATATGTTTAAAAAGATTTTTGCTCTGTTATTTAGTTGTTTTAACATCACACTAGTTGTCTGAATGACTTGTTGCCTTTAGAATATATTCTCTAAAGTACCATTTCCTTTTTCTCTCCTGCACCCCTCTCAGCCAGCTTATATTATCCAATGTGTGCAATGGTGTTGACAGAAAAACCTTCAATGAATCTTGAGAGCTTAAGAAGGGATTACAGCACAAGAGAACATCTGGGAGTTCAGTCAGTACATTTATTTGGATTATCCCTCAGATCCCATGGAAATAAACAAGATGCTCCAGAAGTCAAAAGAACAGTGGCAATTTGAACTGATTGAGATTCTGGCTCTTTATTTGTGATGAGGGAATAAATTGGTGATATGTGGTATTACAGGTGCCTACAAGTAGAAAATAATTTTTAAAGATGCTAATAGGAAAATTATCAAGAGATTGAACTATACATGGATCAAAACTCCTTTCCTTTCCACTGGTGATTTGAAAAATTATCTATGCTAATGACTATTGACATGACAATTGTGTTGGAAGAGGAAATAGGAATTGTCACTTTCCCAATTACATTTTCAGAAACAAAAATGTGCAGTTAGGTTTTTATCACAGTACAAGAAATGTCCAATCATGCTTAAGCAGACCAGCTTGGATGCATGCTTTTTATTAGGCAACAACATGAGCAAAGCTATACTACTTTTCAACAGAATTCCAAGTACTCCAGTGGAATGGAAGTGCACACATTTGTTGTTTCATAATGCTTCTTTGCACAGTTTTTCATTATGGATTTATGCGCTGATAGGTGGAAAAATCAAGCAGAGTTCTTGATTCATGTTAACATTTACAGCACTTAATGGAGGGGTAAAAGAAATAATTAAATATTGCAATGAATTAGTTGACATGGCAAGAAGTATTTGGGATGTAGTTGGTTTCTTAACCATGTCTTTCTGCTCACCTCCTTCAGGCTTGACTGGTCCATCAGACATCACTTTCCTGAGGGCTAGTTGACTTTGGTCTTTGTTGTCATTGGCTGGTGGAGGCAGATTGTCAGACTGAGTTCTTTGAATAGGGAGGACTCCTGCTATGCTGTGTCTGTGCTGCTTCCTGGCATGATTAGACTGACCGCTTTTATGTGCTGCTGTGGCAGTGTGGGTGAAATGGAAACCCAGAGTATGTATCCTCAGATGGAACCAGCTTAAATGTTATTCATGCAAACAGAAGTGGTTTTTTTCTGTATTTAAGTAAGTAGTGTTTTCAAACACCAAAGAGACACCACATGCACAGCATTAAAGAGTATCAAAACTGGCTGTTTCTGTATTAATGACAGTGAAGACAAGGGAAATAATTTTTTCCCCAGTTTTGCATTATACCATGGTGAGTTTATGGCATATCAACAACCTAAAGACAAACACAATGACTTCACAGTCAGAGAGATTTAATTTGCCATCAACTTAACCCTCAGCTAGCAATCAGATGATACTGGTCTGAAGCACACTCTGGAGAGTAATCCTTTTGAATTGAATAGTTTTAATTCGTTAACCCATTTGAAGCTGTCAGATGAAATCTATCTTGACCCTTAATCAATCCATGGTAAAAAATTACTCAAAAAATTGAACTGTGACACCTGACTTGGCTCTCAACTCCCTTTGAGTTTGCTAACTTGACAACATTGTTGAAATCTAATGTTGCTACTGGCTCTGTATGTTTAATGGTTTTGCACTTATTGTGTTTAATGTTTTTATTGTATTTCTGTTCTGCTCATCACTAATACAATCTTATCTGAGATATAAAGAAGGTTGCCTTATATTTCCTTTCCAAAAAAAAAAAAAAATAGATATTTACAGTCATGTTTCAAAAATAGAAATCTCAGTCATGTAGTTAAAAAAAACTTTCTTTAACTTCAAATCTTCTTTTGTGTGTATAGTACTGTCTGTCATGATTACTGCTTATAGATACATCCTGTTATTAATGTGGTCTCAGTCTTATGTGCAATTTGAACAGCTGGCAGTTGCATCTCTGCAGGTTTTGATTATTTCATTGGTAGGTATTTAGTGGCATCAAAACACAATGGACTTGTCGGTGAGTCATGCACAACCATGGAACATCGTGGACCATGAGTGAAGGGACTGATGGAGAAACAGCCAGTTTCACTGCAGTCTTTACAAAATTAAATAAATAAATAAACAAATAAAAGACTTCCAAATACAAGAGTATATCGTAATTATATGTATCCACACACAGGCACACAAAGAAAGACATCGAACAGTGTGAGCACAGTGTGCCGAGGACAGGGGAAAAAAAAAGAAAAATAGCCGAAAAAGGGGAAGGACAGCAGGGAAAAAGGCAACAGATGAACATTAAGCTGCCATGCTGAGGAATTTATTTGCGTCTTTTACTTGGTTGGAGGCGGAGCTGTTGAACAGCGGCTTCGGCAGCGGCGATGGCCGCCCCAGCGTCCTCCAGGTGAGTCTGGGTGACGCTGGTTTTGCTTTGGCTGCGTGACGGACCGTGAGAGCGCAGGTGTCCTTCAGAGGAGGATTTGGAGCTCCCCGGGCTGCTGTGGGATTTCTCAATGGTGGGAACCTGCATGTCTACCAGGGAAATGAAGAAGTACAACTCTTGCATTTATTAAAAAACAAACAAGTTTGTTCTCTTTCTCTTGACTGGTTCTTTCTAGCTGAATTCCAGAACAAGGACTAAAGATTAAGCTGTGCCTTTCCATTTAAAATATCAGGATATATCACCATTAGGAAACTCCTATGAAGCATTGTTTTATACTTCCCCACTATTTTGTCCAGGGAATAATATTTTTTTATTATTGCTTTTTTATCACCTGTGAATAAAACCTCCTGTGCTGGTTCAAACCGGTGGAGTGATGGCATAGTGTTTTTCACTTTCTGTTCACTAGTATGCTGAGGCTAAGCAGCATCACCTACACCAGTACCAAGCACTTAGCAAATGCAAGCCATTTTATCCTGAATAATGCCATCAGGAAAATCACAGCCTAACTCACAATATCTTCTCTACTTACCTCTAATTCAGACAGACATCTTATATAGACACCAGTCCCTGGAAAAATGTTACGCAGAGAAATAGAGGAGATGGAGCAGAGTCTTGTCCCTCTGAGGCTCTCATCTGGATTGTAGATGGAATGTTTTTTGCTTTGATAGGACACATAGTATGTTTTAAGAGAGCACCTGTCCACTGACTACTTAGTGTAAAAAAAAGAATTAGAGCTAAATTTCTTGGAGCAGGAGACACTGAGATCAATTCTGCTTTTGTAAACATTAGTATACTTCTACACTATCAGCTCCACTGATTTCCAGTACAACTGAAATGTGCTACAATCCATTATCATTGACTGGAAATGCATATGCATTATTGCACCATAATTGTTGTTCTATAAAATATTAATGTGGCATTTTTAGAAGAAAAAATTTCACAGAATATTTAAGGAACATGAAAAATAGAAAGCTAAATATGTATTGAGTTTGCCTAAGGCTATCAAGAAAATGAAAAGGGCACAGAATCTATAGCAGATGTGTAAAGCATGTAGAATCTGTATGCTGCTGTTTTAAGGACATAATTACTCAGTAAGCTGGCTGGCAAGATTGAGACAACTTAAGCCTTGTCTCCAACTAATTAATCACAGAGATAAATGGATTTTTAATAAAAATGTATACAAACTTCATACCAGTATCTTTATTTTTCTATTAGAACTTACACATAGCAAAGGTTTACACATCATCTGGGAAAATATTTCATATCAGGTGCACCAAGTCATTCCTACCCTTGGAGGGGTCCGGGAAGATTCCATGACTTCTGCTCTTGATGACAGATGGTTTTGGAGATTGCTGGCTACTCTTTTCAGAATGAGATTTCCCATGATCTACGTTTTCACTCTGTTCTTTAAGGGGATACCACCGAGGAGTGTTGTCGAGCTGAGGGATGCTGGATAACTCGATCAATACCTACAAATAAATCAAAGTATGATATATCTGTATCTGACCTATTAATGACTGCATACAGCAGAAGAGACTAGAGTTGTGATGTCAGAAGCTGCAATCAAGTGTACGAGTGAAGGTATAAGGCTGTGTCCTGGCAGATTTGGGACTATCAGAGCATGCCGTGACTCCAAATCCAGATTCAGTAGCATATTGTGAAACAGGTTAACATGTGGCCAGAGTCTTATAAACCACGTGTTAATGTATCAATCCCTGAGGGTCCAGCCCTCGCAGATTGGCTTAAAATAATTTCAGCAAGACTGCTCTTCAGAGCTGTTTTGTAAAGAAAAAGGTTTAATAAAGCAAAATATCAAAATAACAAACGTTACAGAAAACAAATGAAAAGACGTGCTCAGGTGTCTGAGAAAACTTCTGACACCCTGCTAGAAACACTTCAAAAATCCCTTTACTTTCTTTGGGCTCCTTCCTAAATACTGAATGTTTTAGGAGGGACAATTTGGCTTGCTGCCAATGCAATTAACAGCAGGCTTTGAGTTTCACTCTCAGAGCCCAATCCATGCTTCTGTGCTGGCTCTGAGCCAATTACAATGAGAAAAACACAGAATTTTCTAGTTAAACTTCCTAAAGTGTCTAAAGGTAAACTGAAACTCTTTCCCTATTTGGAAGCACCTGCTGGGTGTGGAAAATGCATTCCAACAATATTGATGTGTCTGAACCAATATGTCTTCTCACCAGGACCTCAGTAAGGCTTACCAGCTGAGTCCTTTGACTATGGCATAGCTCCACACAAAGACAACTGGGCAGTTTAGAGGGCAGCTTGTGAGCACTAGCTTGATAGCTACAGTAAAAAGACATTAAAAAGACATCTAGGCATTCTGCCTCTGTACAGACATATTCTAATAGGAGAACCAAGCAGTATAATTTTCTGTCTTTTATCAGTGTTTTTAAGAGGGGAAAAAATTGCATATTTGTTTTTATTAAGGTCTTCAATACTATGAGACTCATGTTTCTTGAGTCTTTAAAAAATCCACATATGCAGAGGTAGCGACAAAAAGAAAAAAAACAGGGTTACTCTTGCACTTCACTAAAATAATAGAATTCAACAGGCCATTTAGGCATCTAAACATTACTGAGGAAAAAAACAGGAGGTGCGATGGTAATGTGGGAATGAAACAAATAAACTGGCTAAAAAACCCCCAAACATTGTAGATGAAATCAGCTCTAAGCTACCTTCATTGTTAGCAGGACTTCCATAAAATTTCTTTAAAAAAAATAGAAGTTAAAAAAAAAAAGCGCATTGGCACCAATAAAGACCCTTCCTCCCTTAATAAGCTTGCAGGTGAGAGGGCCAAGGGATGTAAAGTACTGAAATTCATCACAGAGTCTTGAAGGAAGGAAGGTAAAAAATAGCTTTGCATCTGGCTCTGAAGTGAGAGGGTTAAAACTAATGACAGGTAGGGAAGTTTTAAAACTGCTAGACAAATAGAGTGTTCAATTGCCTCAGCGAACAATGTTTTTGTCACTTTATTACAAGACCCTGAATTAAAGCAAAACTTCTTCAAGTTTAGGTATGGGGAAGTCTCCTAACAATTGATAGCTTCTAGGCTAAAAACCTTTTTTCTTTCCTTTTTTCCTTTTAGTTGTATAGGTTGTCTGTGAACTGGCTTGGCCTTTCTGGTTAGAGCTATATTTAATATTAACAGATGAAATATTTGGCATGCTCCCTGCTGTGGTTTTTAGTCGAGCTTTGAAAATGACTTGCAAGATAGTATGGTTGAGGATTGTTGCAAATAGGCAGGGTAGGCTGGGGGCTCTGCTTTGTAGGAGGAGAGGTTTCACTTTCCATGGATATGAACCATGATGTGCCACTTTTCCTTCGGGGCACACAAGTGCTGCTGGCTCCATTCAAGGAAGTCTTTGGGGCATAGTTTGGATATCCCACAACGTATGTTATGGTGCAGGATTCCTCTGGACATCCTGATGCTGAGATACACTGGATAGTTGGTTTTTTTTTCCCTGAAAAGTAGTTCTAGAGGTTGAAGAAAATTTGAAGGGGAAAGGTTTAAATCTTTATGTAGAAGCAGTTGCTGGACCATCCCTTTTCTGAATGTCATAAA
Source organism: Illadopsis cleaveri (assembly GCA_013399915.1). Classification (NCBI taxonomy): domain Eukaryota; kingdom Metazoa; phylum Chordata; class Aves; order Passeriformes; family Timaliidae; genus Illadopsis; species Illadopsis cleaveri. The sequence continues at coordinate 67,902 of VXBB01005694.1, forward strand.
AAACAAGGATGTAAATAAAGCCCTGCATTTGGACAAACATGCTGAACTCAACAAGAATATGGACACAGTAGGCAGGAAATAAGTCATCATGTAGCAGCTTCCTATACATTTATTTTAGTAATTGTTCAAATAGTGACACTGATTTCTCAGTTTGGTAGTTCCACAAAGAGGAACTGGAGCTGAACTGTGTGGCTTTTTTTGCAGAATTCAAATGTAGAATGAGCCTGGATACTCTCAGTTACTCTGTGTGTGTGATTGATTTTCCTGTGCTTCTGTGTCTAATTATAATCTTTATTTGTAATTACATCTTTAATTTTTTTAATATCATAGTTATTGCGGTAATTCTGTATTATATGTGCATATGCTTGTTTATTTGTTTTTTAAAGAGAAGGCCTTCTTCCCATGAGCACTCATTTATTATTAATTTCAAGATTAGATTTTGCCTTCAGTCATACTTTGGTAATGATATTACTATTTCAGAATGCTAAAAATGAGACTGATCAGCAAGACTGAATTGCTCATACTTGAAGATACTTGTGCATGTGTTAAAATATCGCTTGATGGCAGAATTTAATTCTTTAATCATTTACAAAGACTAATACCTCCTCAGACTTCCTATGTTATGGTAAAATCAAGTCAAACAGCTTTCAGTCATAACAAGAATTTCCCCTGGAGTCATTGTGAATATTGTTGCTATCTCACACTCAAAAAAAGTATTCATTTTCAGAAAATTAACCTTTATTTGGGTCTTAAATTAGCTTGCCCCCAGTTAACCAAGATAAAAGGGATATATCTTTCATGTCTAAATTAAAAAAAAATCATGACCATTTGTTATGAAGACAACAGTAAAACTGGGATTTTAAAGAAAGTTTTACTTATCATGTGTACCATACCTTGTAAAAGGACAGTCTCCAAATAACAGCCTGCAGTTATTACTAGTAGAGAGGCAGAAATAAGATACTCACTTCACCGAGGAAGTCATTTGAGGAGAATCTATCATAATCCCAGACAGTCACTTCCAGTGTTTTCTTTTTCAGCTGCAATTCAAGTAAAAGGAAAATTAACCTCATAAACTTCAGATCAAGTCTTTATGGTGGTTTCCTATAGATAATTTTCTCCATATATCCTTTTTCATAGTGACAGGAAGGCAATTTTCACCCTCTCATGAACCTTGTTCTGAGAAAAATAATTTGGTGCTAGAATTTGTTATCAAGCCAGATGGGCTTGTGCTTGGCCCTATTTAAGGAATTTCCACAAGTTGTTTTGGGTAGAACTTATGTCCACTACAAGAGTCAAACTGATTTTTAAGGCCCCATTTTTTTGTTCCTGCAGCTTTTCTCATCATCAGATCTGTCTGAACTCAGACATCTGCCTGAAGTGCATTTGAGTGTGAATTTCAAGTGTATTATATCAAACACCCTATTTACATAACCTCATCTGTGAAGACCAGGCTTTGATGCCTGCAGAATTCAGTGTAGTCAGTGAGAGTCTGCAAGTGATCCAGGCATTTGGACAAGTTGTAGTGTTGGGTATTAATGACAGCTGTCAAACCCCCTTATCTGCAGATCTTGCTAAGCATGATAGCTGTGTCAAGCACTCTTCTATAGGCCACAGTAAGAAATACATATTCTTTTTATATGAGAAGAGAGCACAAGACAGAGAAACTGTTGACCAAAGCAGGTTGACCTTATTGTAAAGACTGACCTAAGTGTTTTTCTAACGGTCTCTGAGGACATGTAGGGGCAGGATTGATTACTGATTTTCCATGCTAGGGCAAAAGACTGGAAAGGCAGTAATAAATTCATGTGGCTTGGAAGAGAGAAGGACAAAATCCTGCAGGTTGTAGGGTGTCACCAAAGTTAGGCTGAGAAGTTATAAATGAAGAATACAAGCATTACTGAGAAAAAGAGGACTCTTCACATACTTGAATAAAAGAATTCAGAAGAATTCTTACATGATAGTTGAGGTTGCCATCCTAACAGAAGCAACCTGTCACCCACTGCTCTATTAACTGCTGGGCACAGAGGGACAGCAAAGGATCAAGTCATTGCCCATAATGATAAGCCATACCAATTATTGTACATGTTGCATATACTTGCAATGAAAGCACTCAGCTATTTACAGAACCACAGAATATTCTAAGTTGGGAGTGACTCACAAGGATCATCAAGTGCAACTCTTAAGTGGATGGTCTGTACATCCAGGATCGAACCCACAACATTGGTGTTATTAGCACCATGATCTCATCAATTTCCCTCCCTTGCCCCTTGGTTTAATGCAGCAAAAGACTAAGACAGCTCCTAATAACCTGCAATTGCCTTTAAGGGATAATTCCATCTCATTATTATGTATTCAGAATATCATCTGCTCCCAGCCTGCTTTAGAAAAATGCGCAACTATGCAAAGCCAACGTCTGTGAAAAGAAAATTTAAATCAGCATATCCTGAAAAACCCACACAAAGGGGAATTAAACTATTTTTAACATCAACAATGTACTCTTTAAGCAGGCAACAGCACGACTTGAAACCTAAGATTTTTAGAAAAAATATTTGAGAGCAATTCTTTAATCTTTCTGTTTTGTTCTTACATAATTAAGCAATATTCTTCTTAAGCATTCTTTTAAAAGATATTCTGAAAAAACGAAAGTAAAATTTGGACAAAAAGATTATTTTTTGAACAGTGCTTACTGAATATTTCTGAAGCTGATTTCCTTGACTGAATAAAACCCCTTTTCTTTGCTGTTTCAAGACAGTATTTAAACTGCAACATGAAAAATAACCTGAAAAAGTGAGCTAAGCACCCATTGGTCCATGATGCTTTTGGCTTCCTGGATGATACAATTTTCTGCTAGGTGCTATATTAAGTATATGTA
>VXBB01005694.1:70827-135082 GCA_013399915.1 Illadopsis cleaveri
AGGTAACTCAGGTCTGAGCAGCTCATTCCCTAGGACAATTCCCTACATATATGTATTTTTACCATTTAAAAAAGGGATAGCACAAATACTTTTCAGAAATGTATTGTCACAGTTGTTACTATTTTGAGAGGAGATTTCTTCTTGATGACTGTGCAAGGACAGAGAGAAGAATGTATAGACCCAGGAAATGGGAAAAAAAAAAACCCCTAAGGTTTGAAGAATTTTTGGTATAAAGGGGAAAATAGAAAAGATTTTCAAGTAACTGCAGCCACGCTTTGCTAGCTTCTTTGCACTTGTGTGATAATAAAACTGTGATGAAAACTTACAGTACTCTATAATTTGCAAAATNTTCAGAAATGTATTGTCACAGTTGTTACTATTTTTGAGAGGAGATTTCTTCTTGATACTGTGCAAGGACAGAGAGAAGAATGTATAGACCCAGGAAATGGGAAAAAAAAAAACCCCTAAGGTTTGAAGAATTTTTGGTATAAAGGGGAAAATAGAAAAGATTTTCAAGTAACTGCAGCCACGCTTTGCTAGCTTCTTTGCACTTGTGTGATAATAAAACTGTGATGAAAACTTACAGTACTCTATAATTTGCAAAATCTATTTTAAGCCTTTTAGTTTAATAAAGCTTTTATAAAATATTATGACAATGAAAAACCATGGCAAGACCTTTATTAGGCAGCGTGCATGAAATGAGTTTCAAAGCAGAGGAAAATCTGCTTTTCTGAAGATATATCTATGTACCACTGTGGTGGCAAAGAGCACTGAATGGCTGCTGAATTGAAAAGCAGCCATTTTACCATCACAGCAGCAAAGGGTTCTGCCTCACATCAATCACTTTTAGGTTGTGAAACCTGAAGTTCAGATGCTCATCAGGAGTATAACAGACAGCAATTCTGAAATGGGTTGCAGGAATCCTCTATCTGTCTGACCACGGCTTTCTGCAACAGGGCAATGTACCATCAGGAAAATGAGTGTCACAAAAAGAAGGAATGCAGTTTCTGCATACTGTGAACATCACCTGAGTTCCAAACACACTCTGAACAAAGTCTTACCAAAAAATTACTGATTTCAGAATTATTGTGGAAAAAAAAGCAACAATGAAATAAAATAAATAAAAATCCACCTAGAAGCACATTACAGCATGTGAACTCCAGTTAGCTTTAGGCATCTATGGACAACCATATTTTAAAGAAAATGAAGGAATTTGCAGAAACAGCCAATGTGAAAACTTTTGTTTCTTATGGAAGGCATAACCAACCCCAGAGGTACAGAAGGGCTTGTTTCTCATTTTAAATGTCTGGATTTTATGGATAGGGTCTGCCTGTGCAGCTAAATATGCACTACTTAAAATAATTAACACATATTCCTCAAAAATTTTATACTAGGATTTCCATTAGGAAACTAATACTTTTAATGCAGCTTGTTTTTCCTCTATGTTAAAAGCATAATACTATAATTACTTCAGGAATAATCCAAAGTATTGTAATTTCAGTCAGGACGTTTGATGAGTAGAAGTTAATGAATTAGGTAATCCATTACAGTTATTTTTGTTTACATTCATATTTAACATTTTATTGCTCTCTTTGTACTTTGGTACAGAGTACAAGGACAAAAAGACTTTTGATAGGTCATTTAGGAATTTACTTTCTTTTGTCTTAGATATTAAGTAAGATTTAAATACCAACATCTCACTCATTCATATAAAAGATTTCCTTGCTTTTGTAAATAGGACAGAGGCTTCCACATCACTCAAGGATTTTGAAGATATTGCTCTTTCTAAATATATTACCTTCAAATTACAGACATAAGTTACAGCAAGACTATTTGCTTTATGGAATTATTTCATTTAAGTAAATGCATTTATTTGCTTTCTGGCAAGTAAGAAATTGAGGCAAAGAAAACCACACCTTAGAGTGTGGTTATACAGTATGCCAATGGCCTCATCAGCAACAGAACTTACATCTTTTATAATCTTTTCCTCAAATTATTCTAATGCTTTCTTTCGTGCTCTGAGTGGGTATTGGACTTGAGTTAGCAATTACTGCGCAACATTTGTAATATTTGTACTCAGCCTTCTTCTCAAATTGTAATTATTTTCACTTTATTACTAAAAAAAACCCCTTAAATTACTAAATATTCACAGTTTAATTTATTTTTTCTCCAACTGTCAAAGTAAAATTTGCTATAAATGTGATAAAACTAATCATTCTGACCTTGAAAAAGTCTGTTTCATTTCAAAGAATGATCTATCTACCATAATTATTTTCACTTTAATTTCAGCTGGTTTATGAAAGAGAAAAAGAAAATAAAAAATTGTACAACCAGCTAAAGTCTAGACAGTGACGTTAAAAGAACCGTATTAGGAAATATTTAATAATACTTATTTGCTGTCTGCAAGCAAGGCATTGATGGAGAGAAAAAAGCATGGGGGAAAGATGTTTCTTTGAAGAAATACAGTAGATAAAAATTCATGAATTTATGTTTGAATGTGACTGCTAATTCTGTGTAACAGTTTGTGATGCAGTTTTGTTTGGTGAACAGAACATTCATTCTCAGTCTAATGCAATTATTGTCTAGTATTTCTATTTATACCCATAACTATTTTGAAATATAGATTTGTGAAGGTTATGAGTACAAATGATGGTCTCCTACATAGTGAGAGTTCTTCAGACTGTAGAGGATACATCAGCATTGAATTATTTGTGATTTAGAAATGTGCTTCACTGAGGATTCTCTAAGCCAGGGCATGGAATTTTTTAGGAGAAAAGACACACACCTGTATCTTAGCAGTAGATACAGGCCACGAAAAGGTATGGAAAGAAACAGTGTTCTCTGCACATAATTCTGTGTGACAAGAGGCCAAAGTATAAAAGATATGTGGTGCTCAAATAAAGTTTACACACTTAAAACCATAAACACTGCATAACAGTCTCAGAGGAAGGGAAAAAGAGGGGATTTGCAAACAGAAAGCAAAAATGCAAAGCATTCAACATGCAAACAAAAGGAAAATTTCATCAAATAATGGTCCAAAAGCTGACATCAAAGTTATAAGTTTTTTTTGTCATTAAAATCAGTGTCCAAGCAATCCTTGATTATTATTATTATCTGTTTGCAAAGCACCAAACAGCCACTGAACTTACAAGACCCCAGAACTCAACAACAGCTCTGTGAAATGTCACAGCAGAACCCCCAAGCAAATGAAGAAAACTGAAGAATCTTTCTTAGATGAAAAGCTGAATTTGGAAATATTGTAAAGACTTACCAAACCCTTTCACCAAACCAAGAAGACTTAGGGTTTATATTGCAGCTAGGCAAACATCAGTGTGGTTTCTTTCTGATGCTTTAATTGCCAAATAACTACCATTTATAAAAGCTTGCATGAGAAAACCCCATCAAACCACTACCTACAACAGGACACCTCTGAAGCAAGTCTGAGATAAATCTGTGTTAAGTCCACACATGCAGATTACATGAGCAACAAGGCAAATCCTTCTGTGAGAAGGATTTTGCTCCATGCAAAAATGAGTGTCTTAATCTATGTTCGTCTCAATGAAAAACAAGAAGAAAAAACCAAAATTTTACATTGGGAACATGGTATTGAAGTCTTGGGATTGTAATGGAGAAGAACATTAAAAGCATTGGGAAATCTATTCACTAAAGAGCCTGGTTATTCTGGGCTTTTTAAAAGCACTGAAAGATTAAATGCCACTGTAAAGTGAAGTTGAAAGTTCAAGAACAAAACAGAATGAAAGGCAAAAAGATTCAGGACTCCATGCAAATCCAGTACTCTGTAAATCATACTTCGTAATTTTAAAAAATGAAATTATCATTATTTTGCCTTTTATATAATTTTCAAGTTGGTAAAAAGTCCTTTTATGAGGAGAGATGGAGGAGTAGAGGACTCAATTGCTTCATACTGCTTCAGAAGCACAGTTGGAGTTAAGAAGCCACCAAGAAACAGAGAAGACTCTGCAGACACCCTTCCCAGACGTGAGTTAAATCTTTCTATGCAAAGGAAATCAAATATCTTGTAATTTTTTCATGTCATTCATATCTCAAGATATTGATATAAATTGCTGATAAATCTAAAAATGTATATCTACATTTTATAAATATTTTTAAATAAAAAATGGTAAGAACTGTGCTTTGTGTGAGCTTGCATGGCTTTTGGAATAAAGTGTGACTATGAGTTCTACTTCAGAAACTTACGTTTTAATTTATCCTCTCGTTAATTTATTCCGTTATCATTTTTTAAATTGTCACATCTGCACTTATAACATGATTATGAGTGTAATCCCCACAAATTACCACTTTAATGAGCAGAAGGGCAAGAAAAGAGTATTTCCACAGTAAGCTCTATCAGAGGCAAGGAAAGAATTCAGAATTTCTCCTAAATCTGGCAAGACCTTACAGGGGTTCAGAGAGAATTGCCAGTAGCACTGCTTCCTTCACAGTGGGCACTGCAGACCGTGCAAATAATAAAGCAGCAAATGGCACTGAAGAGCACCATCAGTCACGCACCTGCTCCATGGAGATATTTTTATAAATGACTGTCTGATTCCACTCAGGATTCAAGCTTTTCTGTATGTACTTAGTTCTCCGCTTGTACTCAGCACTGAATTTGAACAAAAGAATAAAACATTACATTAGCAATCTTTTGTTTCTTTCAACCCTAATACAAAAAAAACAAAAAAACAAAAAAAAACCCAACCCCAAAACATCCACAAACCAAAAACCAAACAAAGAAAAGAGCTGTATCTTCCATTTCTGTAGCAATTCAGGGTTATGAGAGGACAATGACAGCCTTTGAAATGTTTTCTTTGGTATGCTTTTTGCTTTTCTGAGATAGTCTTTTAAAACATCTCCTGACTCTTCAGCAGGCTTGCTCTGCCTAAAACCATTTCAAGATAGAGCATCAGTCAGCACATGCACATAAACTTTGTCCTCTCATTGTAGGTATTGGGCTCTGATTCTAAATTGATGTGATTATACATTGATTTTTTTTTCCATGACCATCCCATTAGCACTTTAAAGTAGCACAAATTCATTATATTTATAGGCTTCAATCTCTAATTACAGGAATCCCATCTCACAAACACATTTAATGAATGCCATAAAGTAACTAATATCCTGTTAATGATTGAAACACTAATTTCTTATTGACCCTGTTCTCTGCCTATCCCTCCAACTGTACTGGAAAGAAACATAAAAGGGCATTAGGATCATGACCTTTTTTTTTTTTTTTTTTTTGTCAATAGCCAATAACAAAGGTTTGGCTGCATAATCTGTTTTTAAAAAGATTCACTAATGCTTTATATTGTACTTTACATTTCCTGAGTGTGGAGAAAGCAATACACTAATCTCAAACAGAATATGGACTCATCTAGCTCTGTGAGCTTTGATGTTAGATTTGCTTTCATTCCAATTTTAATTTAACATAAATTTTACTGGACAACTGAAAAAATCTGGGTAGGAGACATGAGGATATTTTAATACTTTGAACAACCCACAAGATTTAAGGTAAAGAAACTCTTTTTGTCAATCTTCAAGTATATATCTGCTACATCTATTGCTAAACAAAAATTTCCCAGGACAGTTCTCCAGAACTAAGACAAAATGACACAAAGTCACTTGTATATGCCAAATTAGACTCTTCTATGGTTCCCTTACAATAAGTTTTGGTAGTGTACTATTCTCACTTCTGATTTAACTGTTTTGATTCACACTGTGGCATGGTCCCAGACCTAATGTACTAATTCCTTTCATATGCGATGAACTGAGAAGGATCACTCAGGAACACATTTAATCAGTTAGTCACTATTGATGTTCCATACCTAGTACCAGGTAGGAACAGTTCTGATTTATGGTTATGTGAAAGATGTACTTTACTGGCACATACATGTCGATATTTGGACTTCAGCACTAGCAGTTTCACTCTGTAAACTCAATTCTGCTGTGCAGTGATCCCACCTAATTAATCTGGATTGCAGAGTGGCTTTATTCTCCAAAATGAGGTGGCCCTATCCAGGCTGCCTACTAGCCTGATATCTTGAAGCGAAAGCAGCTATTTTTCTTCTCATTTTTTTTTCTCTCTCATTCTATGTATTTCCACTTATTTTATTGGAAACCTTGCTATCCACTCTCTTTCAGTTTATTGAAAAATTTGAAGGGTTTTGGGACCTGTGAAACAAACTATCTGTTCACCTCTGCTTATGCTAAGAAAGCAGCAGCTCTCCAGAGTTCTATCAGCCATAGCACACAATGGCAAGGGTGATTTAAAATCTAGGGGGACCAAGATCATATGAAAAAGAAACTCACTCAAGGCAATTTATTAGCATAAAGAAAGCTGAAATATAAAATCTGGATCCATTTCAAAATGAGATTTTGATGACAAATATTATTAAGTAATGCAGTCAAAATTTTAAAGCACCTTAGTAGCCTTCTTTTTCCACTCTCTGGTGTGAGAAAAGCATCCCCTGCCTAGAACATCCTGTTTGGATGTCCTGTGATCTACTGGTTTTAGGGAACTGATATACTTTCATTTCTTGAAGAAAGTGGGAAAGAATCCTTTGCACACTCAGCCAAGAAAATGTCACCAACATTCCCTTTCCTTCCTCGGATCTCCTTTTGCCACAGTAGAACTTTATCACCTTTTCAAAGTTTCTGATTCTTTTTTGAAGTATGTGAGAAGGTGATTCATGCAGTGTTGAGTTCCACAGCTTGCAAAAGATGAAATTGTTGTTAACATGGCAGCTCTGAAATATTTCCAGTGAAGTCCATGGAATATTTGGATCTGAAGTGTAAGGGTGAGCTGATCCATGTAATCTGTGGTCTGTATCTGTTGCAGAGGGAGGCAGGAGACCCTGACCTCTTCTAGGGAGGTGCAGAACCAGGCTAAGCTGGATGGTAGATGAAGGTTTCTGGGCCTCTGAAGGGAAGGATCTGGCAAACAATTAAGTTTTCATATCCCTGATGCACCTTCCTCCCAACAATTAACAGATTAATAATTAACAGATTAACAGATGAAGATGCTTTAATAATATGCATTCATTAAACTAGTCACTGGTATGTTACTTAATATAAATAATTTGCATTTGAACTTCAAAGAGCATTATGTGTGAAAAGATACAAACTGCATATCTCTTTTATTTATATTTTCTCTTGGATTCCTTTATTACTAATTTATTAATATATAATACAGTCCATTAAGTACAATGAAAAAAGCAGAATAGAATAACTGTGTTAATAACTATAATAGAATACACATATGAAATGTGTAATTTTAACACATTCATTAAATAATTTTAGCAATTAAAAAAGAGACAGATGATATAAATCTGTTTATTGGAATTAATCTGCTCACTTTTTTAGTCAGGTTATTACTTTTAAAAAAATTTAAAATTGGGGTTGGAATATTTCTTATGTGCTTATCCTGGGCTGATATTAACATGTCTCATGAATTGAACTTTGCCTTATGTTTCTGGAACAAACAAGGCACTCCTAATTTCAATAAGTAAATTTTAAGTTTGTTCACCACAAATCTGGTCAAGCAGATTTAATTGTCCATCTGGGCAATTATCTAGAATTATACCTGGTTTTAATGTCTATACACTGTGCAAGGTAAATAGAGAAAAATATTCCATTTCTTTACGAAACAGAGCCTGTTTTTCTTGGCAGTACCACCATTCAAAATCTTGATACAGGTTCACAGTTAATTATTTTTTAACTTTCAGTGAGTGAAAATGAAGTTTTAGATACCTCTGAACCAAGTTCTTCCAGACTTCAAAAGACATTTTGCCTGTCATCAGAATTTGGTCTTAAAATAATACTTCACCAAGGAGCATTAACTACTTGTTTCCAGCTACTGGAAATGACCTAATTAGTAAATGAAAAACAAAACCATACCAGTTTCGTGCCATCAGAACTCAAGAGAAATCTGTAGTTTAATGTACATGCTCATTTTTGCATTCATGCATACAAACAATGAAAGAATAAAGTTGGAAGATAGTGCACTTTACCTGGCGTTTTGGACAACCATGACTTGTCTGCATATCCAGAATTTACAGAGTTAGGAACACAGAGGAAGCAGTGTAAGAGAAAATGAGAACAGAGATGAAAGAAAACATGAATAATGGGTAGTTTCTAGTACCAGAATCAAAGGAAACAGAGACATTAGGAAGAATAAGAAGTCTAGCATAGACTGAACTACAAATAAAAGTTATTCAGTAGCAATTCACATTTCTACTTTCAGAAACAAGTCTGGGACTTTTAAGAAGTTCTTCATTTTCATTATTCCCTAAAGGCCCAAGCTACATGCAAAACTGTAACAGTTTAAAAATAATGTTTTAAAATAATAAGCCCTAACAAAACTAAAATCCAATTCTTCATAACTTGGCAACAAGTTTAAACTGATATATTATTGGATGAACATGACTTTAGTTCAAAGTCTTATTTCTACATCAGTGAATATACTTGCAAAATTCCCACTAAGATCGATTTGACAAACATTTTACATGAGTCTTAGGTGTATTTAAAAACTTCTCAAGCTTTAGCACCTCTTCCCCTTACATTCAGTAATAGTTTTGGTCCCAATGCTACTGAACAATATTGAATACTGTATAGATTAAATTAGCAAGCCACAAAAGAAAAAGTGTGACTTTATTGATATCACTTGTGCGTTTAGTGGTGCTTGCCCATGCACCAAGTGGTGAACTGTGACCTGAGCATCCACCTTCCTGTTAGTTAGAACAGAAATACAGATTTTTGTTTGCATTGTTCTATCCTAAGAGTCTTTTAGTATGAGTATTACCACACAAACAGGGGAGTCTGCAGGAATCTTTGCAGTATAGAGACTGATCCATCACCTTAATTTTAGATATCTCTATTGTGTCACTGAAGTCAGCAGCATTATCATAATCATGTATTCTTATGCATTCTCCACATATATATAACATTCTCTAACATTAGGGCAAAAAAAATTTATAATATTGCTGATACAGAAGCATATTTTTAAAGGAAGTAATGATAAGCTATTTGTAATTAAAGAGTCAAAAAAATCAATGATTTTTGAAAAAGTGATTACTGATTGTATAGTAATTAGATTAAAAAGTGATTGTATAGTTATTAGATAAAAAAATAGTGGCATTTCTAAAACCATATCTTTAAAAAAAAGAAAAAAAACCACCATAAAATACATATGGAGAGATTGTTTTCTGGCCAGTATTTCATGGCTTTTGTATTATACTGTAACCTTCAATCTATCTCAGGTACTTTAATTTTGCTTGTTTGCAAATCAATCCTAAATTCAGATTGTCTTGAGCTGAAGCAATGGTTCCATGATAAACTTAACACACAGCTTTCTATATTACAGAAAGTATTGCATGTGTTTAGTACATATCCATTGAGACTGTTGTTATTTTAAATATTTTTACATGTATTGTAATTTTTAAAAGAAAACACGAAAAAATCCCTGTATATCTGCAGGAATGATCATAAAATTCCTAAGGTCATTAGCAAAGTATGTATATTCTACTGGGAATAGGATCTGACTCTGTATTAAAAATCCACCATTTTTTGCTGGTGTTGCACCTGGATTTACTATAGCAATAACTCTTAGTTCTTTTTATTAATGATACGTAGCAAACCTAAACTAAAAGAAAGTTCAGGTTAAAATTTGTCCTACACTTACCCTCTCCCTGGAAGAAGATAAACCTTCACAAAGGGGTCCGAATAACCATTGTTGTCTCTGGGAGCAAGGTTTCTTGCCTGAAGGATGTGGATGATAAGGTTGCCAAGGTGTTTGTCATAGTTGATTTGAAGCTAGTGAATGCATTAAAACACAGTAGGGTTATTTGTTACTTTTACTTTCTGAGTGATTCAGTATCTCCTAAACCCTTTGAATAAAATGAGCTTTAGACCTCTGTGTTCCCTCCAAATCTCTGTCTCTCTCTCCTGCCTAGAATGAGATGCTAGATCGTCACATTGAAAAAAAGGGAAACACCCTGAAAAAAAGGGAAACACCCATATTGCAATCAGGAAAAAGCAAAGGAAGTTTGAACCCTTGATATTATTTTGAACAATAGCCAGTTTATTGAGTGTTAATTACACACATCTTATCTACCTGGAGGCCAAGTCTGACTAGGATGTTATAATACTATAAAAAGACTCTTAACACTAACATAAAAGAGAGAGGTTAATCAAGGGGAAAAAAACCACCCCAGAAATCTATAGAAAATTAGGCTTCAGTTGTTCTGCTGTTCTCTTTTTGAGTGTTTTAAAAGGCTAAAGTCAATTTACCTAAGGGATAACCATAAACTTAGTATGGCCTGGAAATAAACACATTGCACTGTAAGAAACCCACAGTGGTACTTACTTCCATGTAAACAAACTGGGAATTTCTAAGGAAAACCACAATAAGTGGCCAAAGATTAAGGACTGGAATGAATTTAACTATCCTTTTAGTGCCTTTGGGAACAGAAGCATTTTCCATTCTTCTGGTTGTATTTCATAATCCAACATTAAAGACAGGGGTAAAAATCAAGCACTGACTTACATAAGTAGCATTTTAAGGGATTAGAGTTGAATGAGAAATAAGTTGATGGAGATAGTTTTCTGCAAATTTATTTCACAGAAAAACACAACCAATATAAACAATTTACACAGCAGAAACTACATATTTACCTGTATTTCTCCAGTGATTGGATGAGAAGCAGACTTCGTAGTTTCCGTGGGCTGCCAGATTAAAAATACATAGATTTTCAAAGTTAACTTTTTTAACAGCTGTGGTTTATGCTGCTGTATTGCCACAAAATTTAAAAAACTGTCTCCAGTTGTTACAGTTAAAACTAATGGTTATGTATTTCAACAGCATTTAAAGTCCAGCCCAGCCATTTTGATCAGCCTTTATGCAGGTACAGAATCAAAGAACTTCAACACCAAATCTTTACAGTCTGAGCAGAAAAGGAGGCATGGGGAGAAAAAACCACATAGCATTAACCCTGTCTAACAAACGTGAATGCTGCCAAAAGAAAGAAAGGACCATAACAATAAACACAGCTGTATATTTCTGCCAATAGGAGAAAGGCAGAGAGAGACAAAAGTTACTCTAATTTAAACTGAGTTCAGGTGGAAGTGGGTAGAAAGTGTGGAAATGGTACTAAGTGATGTGTATCAGTGGATTACACAATTGCAAGCTACCTCATATAATGTCTTTTACTTTATTCTGTGTTTTCTGATAGCCAATTCAGCTACACTTCATCTTCAAATTCCTCCCCACACTTTCTGTGACACGAAATTTATATTTTCTGTCCTCACTTTCCTCTCTCCTTTATCATTAAACTTGTCTAGGTTTTTTGACAAAAAGCAATAAAATCCTTAATGTTTCCCTCTGTCTTTTTTTTTTCCCCTCCTGTTTGTTGGTAGAAAATAGTATCACCACTTGATTAGAATCCTGAATTCACAAAAATATGCTGCTCTGTTAAACGTTGGTGGCCTCGAGCCACTCTGGACCAAGCTTTAATCTGCAAGCCATCAGTCAAGCAAGAAAGCTCTGTTTCAGTAGTAGGATTTGAATATTTTTGCATTCTCTCCATATCTGCTTCCTTGGTTGATGCAGCAGAAAACAAAGGGTGCAAATAAGGACAAACTTGCTGTTCTCTGGAGACTGGTCTGGAAGTTGTCATTTTCTATTCCTTCAGATGTGAGCAACTGCCTGACATTATTCCATGTAATTCATATTTCTATCACTTTCTGAGAAGAGTAAAACCCACCTGCCTCTTCTGTGCTGACCTACACTCCAAAAAAACCCTTCAAGGCTCTTTTAGGATGTAGAACATCAGCTGCTTTAAATTAGGCCAATGAACTGCCCACATTTCCTGTACCACAACACAAAGTTAAGGTGATGCACTACCCTTCTCTGGTTTGTGTTGAAGAAACATCCTCTCAATCAGTCAGATCTACAGATGAGAACTAATCTCAGAAAAATCCCAGCTAAACACTATCATAATGAAAACACAGGAGAAAATGAGCCCTAATCTGCCTGTTATATGGATATATTTACTGTCTTGTGTTGCCTTATTTTTGTTTGGTTTACTGCTTTACCTTGCCTTCTAGATGTGTTTCTTTATGAGCACAAGCTTTACCAGAAAACAAAACAAAACAAAACAAAAAAGCCAAATCAAATTTGATTTGTCTGTAAATGCATTTGCATCTGAAAAATTATTCTCATGAAAAATTTTATAATCAGCTTCTCTTGGTACCTTACAAAGCTTTTAAAAAAGTTTAATCCATCCAACAGCTAAAATGAGTCATCAGTAGTCTATAAAATGTTCTGAAACTGAAATGAAACTTTAGATTGGTAGCAAAATACTTCTAAAACTTGTTAGGCCCTTGACAAGCCTATTCAGAGAGTGAATTTCAGGCTTTCAGAAGAGCTCCCTTCTTTTGCCAAACACAGGGAGCTACCTGAGCATCATGCAATCTTTCAAAGTAAGGCATTAATGGCTTATATTTCTCATACTTTACCTCTACAAATGGATTTTATTATACTTAATAGTCCTGACCTCAGGCTGTACGAGCACTGACAATACTGACAACACCAAAAATAACATGGAGCTGTGCTGTGGCTACGAAATCACTGCCAGATAGTCTAAATGCTCTCATTTTTCATGAGTTGGAATAGCAAGAATAATGAGTTTGTTCACTTTGAATGTCATTGAATACGGAAAGTATGAGTATGGATAATGTAGGAGGAGTTCATAGAGAAGGGAATGGGCATGATGAATTTATACTGAGACTTCCAAAGGTGGTTAAGGAGTAGTTTGTAAAATGGAGTCAATAAAAATAAATGTGCACTATTATGTTTCTATATCATTGTTGAATCTCTGCATCATTTACAAGGCTGTGATTCAATACATTGAATATTCTGTTTTCTCTGATGTCAGCAGATCTAGAACTGATCATGAAGAATTATCCATCTATTTTAAAGAAACATGAAAAATTTAGGCTGAAAGAGACTTCTCAAGGTCTAACCCCCAGCTCAGAGCTGGGCCAATTTTGAACCTGGTTTCATATTGAGAGGTAGAGATTCAAATAAGTATCTTTCTTTATCACGGGCTCAGTGAGGTTTAATTTGTAAAGAGGGAAAGTATTTCACAGTTGACTTTTTTAGAACCTAAAGGATCTGAGGATTCAGAAAGAAAAAAAAAAAAGGCAACCTATTCTTCATATTAAATGTTTCTATAGGTCATTTATATCCTAGATGTAATCTGCACCATAGAATGATCATGCANAAAAAAAAAACAATCCATTCTTCATATTAAAGTTTCTATAGGTCATTTATATCTTAGATGTAATCTGCACCATAGAATGATCATGCATTTACACTACGAAAGAAACAGTTCTGCACAAGATATTGTCAGCTCAAGGCTTCCAAGGGTTAAATCTCTCCTTTGATGGCTAATCTATTTTCAATCTAATTGCTTTTCATACTCCTGCATGCACTCACACACCCTGTGTAAGAGATGGTGCTTTGTAATGCCATCACACCTGCTCAAGCAGGTTGTGATGACCATGAAGTGAAACTGGTTAATGCCAGCCTTCAACGCACTATCACCTTCTGTAGTAACATTAAAAATGAGAAAACTGGCACTGCAGAATATGGCAGAGACTACAACATTTCTAGAGTGTATATTCTATACAAAAATCTTTTTAAAAAGTACTTGCTAAAAATAAAAACAGTAGCAAAAACAATTAGGCAGTTTGGATATTTAGTCTGTGATGATACTTTGGCAGGGCTGCCTAGAAATGCTGTCAGCCCAAGGCAAAGAGCAGCTCCAGAAAGGATGAGCTTTCTCTTCTAACAGAGCTCAACACCATTATAAACTTGGCCTGAAGTCAATGAATAGAAACTATACAAGTCAACAAGAGCTATGCTTGTTATGAAAGAAATGCCTCTCAACATGATTTTCACAAATAGGCAAAGAATGTTTTAAGTATTTACCTGACTAGTTCTGACTTTTGCATCTCCTACATAAAGACATTAGTTCTAATAATTTTTGTTTCATCTTTATAAGCCTACAGTTGAATTTTCGTAAAAGAATCCTAAATCCTCTGGAAATTAAATTTATGCATCCAATTTTAGGTGACCTGCTACAGTGCCAAAGCTGGGAACCCAGTCTCCTCAAGTGGACAGAATGGGGCACCTCTCCAGGATATACTGCACAGAAAGGACTTTTGGATCTCCATACACTGTGAATTTAGGAGTGTGATTCTACATTTCAGTGTAGATGGCAGCATGTGTACTAAGAGCCCTGCTCTCTGCACGCAGTGCCTGCACTGTAATAGTGGGTTTCACCCAGTCTCAGGAACTGTACTTCAGAAACATATTATTCTCAGTGGCAAAAATCATGCACATGGCAAACTAGTTCATATGTAAATGTATACAATACCCAGAGTATGCTGTAATGAATCTAACTACATTTGACCTAAGGATTAAGCAATTCTGCCACATCCCTGAAGTTAGGTCCAGTAAACGTTGGCATATGGATTTAACTTCTGCATCACAGACCTGAATTAGTTTGAAGAAAGTCTATGGGTACTATGGCAAGACAGAATTACTATCCAAACCAAACTGGTCAATAAAAATTTTTCCAGTTCGTACTAGTTTGCTGGATGAAAAATATGTTTGTGTTTCTTCTCACATGAAAGTTATGTTGGCATGTTGAAGAACTGTCTGAAATGAGCAGACACCATTTGCTGGTTCTGGTTTGTGCAGTACCTAACACATCTGCTCAAATCACAGGCAAAGTTCCAACAGCACAAAAATACAAACATGACTACAACCCAGTAGGAACCTGACAGTCCCAAGAAGGAATAAAGGTGCAGAGTAATAAATGTTTAGAAAGCACTTTGTTTGTAATGTGAAGTATTGTGTCAGAAGCTGGATATTCAGGACAGCAATCAGTGCTCTTGCAAATTGCTTAAGCCCAGAACTGAGTTTTACTTAAGGTCTTGACTTTTTTGGCACAAAATGCAAAACTGTGACAGATGACTTTATAATCTAGTTTTCAGTTTTGACCGTGAAAAAATGCTACTGAATTCCCACTCTTCCCTTTTTAGGTATGTAGATGCACAAGAACTTCAGCTCAGGAATGGACAGGCTGTGGCAAAGAAAATGAAATATTATGCTTGGCAAGTTCACAGGAATTAGCTACTGACAAAACACATTTTGATGTTAAATTTTGTTTTTGATCTTTCCCTGGCTTTCAGAGACTTACTTACTATTGCTATTATTATTCATAGCTTGTAGCACTTTAAGCAGTAGTTTAGTACATAGAGGGAATTATGGTCTTCGTACTAGCAGCTTCTTAGTGGAAAGACTACCTCACCACCATGTAGGATACACTTAAAAAGCAAAAGCAACAAAGGCTGTAAAGGGCAGTCATTTTGTTTAAAAACAATAATATTAAGTGGTTTTTTTGGGTTGGCTTTTTTTTTTTTTTTTGAGAGGGAAATCTCTTGGATAAATCATGTAATCTTTCCTTATGTCCAGATTCAATATCTTAACAGTAATATTCATTGTTATCCAGGAAATGAGATTTGCAAGATGTGCTGGGATTTCTTGCTGCACTAAAGAAGGTAAACAGGCAGTTTCTTCCTGTCATCAAAATGTTCTTTCTCTATAACTTAGAAATTTCTTACCTTGCTGCTGTGCCGCTTTTTGCTCACTGAGGGAGAACCAGGCTGACCAGGACTAGGAACAGCACTGGAGGTGGCAGAAGTGGTTCCAGAATGGACATGAGATCCCTTTTCCACTCCTGAAGAAGCAACCAGAGGTGACTGCTGTAGAGAAACCTTTTGGAGCTCTGCAGCCAGCTGCTTGGGATCCACCCCTGGGGACTTCGCTTTATCTACTGGATTAAAGCAAGAGAGCTTTGTAATAATTTGTATTATTTGATAACTTCCAGCACACCCAAATCCATCTTGGCATGGTACAGGGACAGTATAACAATCCTTACAAGTTTTCATGTCATCTGCTTGTACACTTTGAAGATGCAAAAGGCATCTTATGAAAAAAAAATCATCTCTCCCACAATATCAACATCCTAATTCCAATCTTTCTGTGCTAATGCTACTTCTTAGTGCTCTTTACTAAAAAGGCTTTCGGAGGAAGTACTTTTAGGGGAAGAAGAACAGGCTTTTCTGATCATATTGAATCAAAATGAAGCAAATTACAGTTTTAAAGACTGGTCTGTGCTATCGTTCATTGTTTGAAACTGGTCCAATTTCACTAAGTATCTGAACTTTCTTGTAAAAGGTTTAAATCACATTTTAACTTTTTAAAATCAACTGGACATTGAAGAGAACTGCTCCTGAGATAATTTATACAAAAAATAAAGAGAAAAAAATCCTCAAAAATTTACTACCACAAATTAATCAAAGAAGAAAAGTTATAAAAAAAAGAAAGGTAAATGCCCTGATTGATCTCTCTTTATCACTCACACCTTTGTGAGGCACCTGTAATAGGAGGAGTCTGCTTGCCTGCCCTGCTGCCCAGGAATGAAAGGGAGAAATTTACCCTTTCAAGATACCAATTTTTATTTAACACAGAAATTAAGTCAAGTAAGTTTCATATATGCTAGACTGAATAGAATTAAAAGGATGCTAGGCACAGCTTGGTTCCCAGGTTTTCAAAAGTATGAAAGATTTAAAACAAGACTTCAGCCTTATCCTCCCTGTTTGGCTAATTCATTTTTCATTCAGAGAAAATGGGGATTGCTCCTTTCTAAAGCAGAGTCTGCCAAACCTCAGAGGAAATGGCAAGAACTCTACAGAGTTGCTTCAACTTGGAAATCACTAGAAGATTGCCAGACTAGGAAGAAGCATGCCTGCAAGAATGGAACAATTTTCTTTTATTTCTGTTCCTTCCAAATTTGAGTTTTCTTCATTAATAAAAGAGCGGGTTTATTCTAGTTTTTGTCCTTTCCAAAACTGATTTTAATGTCTTTCAATGCATTCAGTAGTGTTGATCTGCCCACAAATTAAAAAAAAAAAAATGTAGTTAGCTCTGCTTCAAAGCTCTGTCACACTTAGTCTTTCAGTTATTATCAATTACATTAATTTTCAACTAAAGATAACTTGGTGGTAAGTATATTAATAGCTAGGAGATTTTACATGGTTAGAAAATGGAGAATTCAATCCAGGTAATTTAGGTACTGATAGATAAAAGAGCAGCCACAAAACCACAGAACCCAGAGCAGACCACAGAATGGTTAGTGAAGCAATCCTATTCTGCACTGAGCTTGCTGAGGGGCTGCATTACTAGTAAGATTGTGGATGTAGATTCAAAGTTAGCTTTGATATGACTGATACAAAGACTGAAGCCTGCAGTTGTGGTATTGACTGAACAGCAGGAAACCCCCTCAAAAGCCTTGCCATCTTAGAACACATAACAAAACTGACTACTTGCTATTTTATCACTGTATCCAGTAAATACTTTTTTCATCACTTATAGCAGGCCACAAACCTTGTATTAAGCTAACAGGTATTTTCATTGAGGTCTTCTCCAACATTGACAATTCTATGGTTCTATGAACATAGTCCTTAGTGCCTGTGTGCTATCTGGACTTGCTGCAGTTTGCTGAGAGCTTTGTTTTAGCCTCTGGGGCTGCAACAGCAACTGCCTAATGACTGGATGGCCACGACCTAAATTTGCCTGAGTTACACTTCACCTTGTATAGTGGTGTGGTATAGTGCCCATTCTTAATTATTTTGATATAGAAAGGCACAGCTGTAACTGCACTGCGCAGACTGAAGTATTTATGACTGCAGATTAATAATGCAGTTAATAGGAGCAGAGGCCTGCGGTGACAGCAGAGTGCTGCAAGATTTGGACACAGGATGGCAGATGAGGCCCTGGGAACACCAGCAACTCAGTGGCCAGGTACTGACACAGGTGCAAACCCAGGGGCTGGGCAAAGTAAACTTTAAGGGCAACAGAAGGAAAAAGGACAATAATATATCACAGGTAAAATTGACAGTATTCAGTACCCCCAGGTCCTTTTCCTCTGGGCAGATTTCCAGCCACTCTGCCCCCAGTCTGTAGGGCTGCCTGGGGTTGTTGTGACCCTGAAATTTTGTCTTGATGAACCTCATGCAATTTGCCTCGGCCCATCAATCCAGCCTGTCCAGATTCCTCTGCAGCGCATTCCCACCCTCCAGCAGATCAACACTCCTGCCCAAAATGATGTTGTCTGCAAACTCATTGAGGGTGCACTCGATCTCCTCATCTTGACTTTTATATAAGGCATGGTCCCCTTTCTACCCATGGCAATATTTGGGATGCAACATCAGAATTTACAATACTAACATCCTAGCTTCTATCACATCTCATTTTCATTTTTTCCAGTCCTATAATCTCAAAGCAACTTCTTGTCTCTCACCTGCCCTTACTGGCTCATGCAGCTCCAGGTGCTGGGGATTCTCAGAGTCCGAGAGCATGTTCAGGTCCCTAAAAAAAGCAATTAAAAGCCTGAGACAAAAGAAACTCTTTCCTCATACCCTCATTATTGTATTAAGTAAGTAAATGAGTAGTGGTTCATGACAGAAAGCAGCTCCCAAGCATGGTCCCTTCTTAGCTGATATTTATATTTGCAATGCTGTTAAAGAGCTGAGAAGAAAAGCTTCTTTTAAGGTGAAATCTTTAATGGATTTAATGCAAGTGTATGCATTTCTCATGATGCTTAAATGACTTTCATCTAAAGGATACCAATTTCACTAGAAGTCAAGTTATTACTAAATTACCTTCTTTTTCTAAGACCAGAAAATTCATGTATGTTTGTCATGAGAGGAGATTGTGGCCTGATAATGGAGTTATCATTGTTTATAAAAGCATAATTACTAGCATCTGATTCAGTTTATCTCTCCTTCTGTCTTTAAGAGAAAAACAGAACAAAAAGATCTCCCACAGTCACAGTGAACTCTTGCTTATTATTACATTGATGCTTTGTGCTAACAAAGGTTCCACCTTAACAACTGTAAATTAAAATTAAAAAAAAAAAAAAAAAAGAAACCAAAAGCCATGAAAAGCCAAAAAGAAATGGAAACAGAAAGATGGGGAAAAACTCACAGTCTTACACATATTTCTGCTTCCCCACTCTGCTGAATAATAATGTTCTGGACCTCTTCATAAGTTTTCCCAGTCAAGGGGATGCCATTCCATTCCAGCACCTGCATTCCTAAGAAGGCAAAACAGCAAGAGGTCAAGGGCTCAGATTTTGACAAAGGCATCAGTTAGATCCTTTTGCCTTGCTTTGACAAGACAATTTGATGTGACATTCAGTGAATGTTGTTCAAATGGCACAAGACATTAGCAAAGCCCTTTCACTTCACACAGATTATTAAACTGTTGAATGTTATTTTCCCTTCAGCTATAACTTACCTGCTGGAACAAGACTGGAGATGAATTCTCTCTGATTCAAAGTATACTTGCACTCTCCACAGTCTGGGTTGCATGATATTGAAAATTTTTTCCAATATCAAAAACATGCACACCTACCAGCACGGCAAGAAACCAAAACATTCTATATATCAGACATTTCCTGGCCAGTCATGGTCTTGGAAGATAACTGTTTCCTGCAGTGACAAATTGCTGCTAAGAAGCTGAGCCTCCAAATGGAATTAATTTGTGAATGTAATTAGATAATTCAAATACATTTTCTTTGCTTTGTCACTTACAAAAATACAAAAAAGTGAAGGCTGTTGGACTAACCTATTTTAATGAAAAAAATGTGCCTCCACATTTCAAATATCAGCCTGGTAGTATTCAGGTTCAAATTTTTCTTCCGTATCTTTTCTCATAAAAAATTGACAAAACAGATGAACATACTTCATTGTGAAGGATTTAAACAGAACTATATTAATCAGGCTGAAAAATACTGAATATTGAACTAATCTGCTGTGTCTTCCAAGTGTCCCAGGACTGAGTCAGGAGACTCAGTATGGTTCAATATATCTGTATAAGGAAGTTTTAGGCTCAGTTTTCGCAGAGTCAATCCCTCTATAAATCATGTGAGGTATATTGTGATAACATGAGAAATCTTTTGGTTAAGGTGAAATGCTTAGACAAAGCAAACCCTAGATTCATATCTGGGATTTACAACTGAGGTTCTGAGAATTGGGTTCATGGTTTGAATTAATTAGTCATAAGGAGGACTCCAAACAGATTAACTTCTCACCAATGTACAAGTGTCAAAATCCAAGCCTCTGGCTCTAGTGGGAAAAAAAATTGCTTAATGGGACAAGATACTGAATTATTAATAGTTCACTAAAAGCAATGCATAACAAACCATCTAAAAATCACATCACCCACACAGCAAAGAAAACCACAAACACTTAGCTTGCTACCACTTACACAGATAAAACCACATCTTCACCTGGGTCATATTTTAATCTCAAAATCCTGTGCTGTTGCATATAACAAATGGGAAAAATAATGAAGTGAAATGTGGAGATAAACTCATAGAAAAGCATGCTGCTAAATAAAATATAATGAAAACAAAACATGGAATAAATCAGACTAAATTATTTGACAATGAAAGAATATGAGAAATAAACATACACATTTATATCCCAAAATTTTCCATATGATTCCATGAATTAGGAGTTGAAATATAAGAATTGCTCATAACTGCTGTCAGCCAGAATTTATCATTTTGTTTGCAGAAGTTTACAGAAAAACAAATTGTGAAGAATGACTAAAAAGTGATGCTCAGAAGGCAGTAAAGCCAGCTGCCTAATGCCAAAATAGGTTTGACTTTTCCTTAAATTTAGCCCCTTTCATTTACCAGCCATGGCTCAAAAACATGATCTTGCTTTTGCTTGTGAAAGCAGATCTGATTTTAAACTCAGTTGCTCTGGAGTAAAGCAACAGTAATTATGAAAAAACTCATTTCCCCCTGATTTTCAGTCATACAAATATAACACCATGAGCTTGGTCTTTAGGCTTCTAGAAAGGAAGGAACTGAATTTATTTTTGTCTTTCTTTTTTAACGTGTGCCCTCATAATGCTCTCATGGCGTAAGATGTAATGTCCCACATTATAAACCTCATGATTAAGACAAGTAAAACCATAATTTCCATGTGGTGGCAAGGAGCAAGAACAAAAGTTGAAATATTCAGATTTTGGAGAGAGCAGTTAACATCTTTTTATTTAAAAAAACCCATAAAAAATAAAAAAAGGTTTTACTGACAAAATACTCTGAGCTACTTGAGCTACTGTCCTGGGTTTATCACAACCTGCTGGTGTGGCTCCAGAAGAAAATTTACCAAGGGAGCCATAAGGCTATCATCAACAACTCACTTTAATTTCAAAGACTAGCAGGAAGTGCTTTAAAGAGACTAGTACCACTGCAGTGCCAGGATTTGGAAACCAAATCTGATTTCCACTGGTTAGAGTTTCAACAGTGTGTGCAATGCACTGCAGTCACTCACTTGGTCAGAAGGGCCATGCACACATGAACAGAGCAGCAAACTGAAAGGAAATGGAATTTCAACAGCCTTAGCTAACACAGAGTTCCATTTAGGCTGTCAGTACAGGGGTATTTTCTTTTAATCATGTGCCTTGTGGATCCATGAATATTTAAAAACAAGCAATTTAAACACAACTGAACTGATCAGACTGATAGCCCTGGGGTCTAAGAAGGAAAATGTAGGCAAGAAACTGATTTCTCTTTTCTCAGCATGTAAATGCTATACAAATTTTGTTCAAAAAAAGAGTAATGTTACAAAGAAAATCTTTAGAAGGAATGCAAGTCTAATTAAAAAAAAAAAAAAAAGTATTGAGAAGTCACAAGAGACTTGTGATAACTTTTTTTTTTTTCCCTAAAATCAATCACATTCTGTCACTGGTCTTTGGTAGTCAGAACACGATAGTCATATTTCCAAAAGTTTGTATGCTTCAAGTCACCAGTTTGGTAGGTAAACAATCCAAAAAAATAAGAAGATGAGAAAACATACATTTTCCATGGAAATTCTGCTGACTGAGGAAATACTAGCAATTGCCCTGATAATGAAATACATAATTTCTTCTAGCATCTTTCTTTCACTATTATTTTATTGGGTGAGCAACAACTTATATTTAGCCATATCCGCTCTCACACTCTCAATAAAAATATCATTCATTTCATCACCTGGGTGATCAGTCTGCAGTGTTTAAGTGAATGTGCTCGTAGATGTAACATTCCTATTGATAAAACAGCACAAAACAAATTATAATATATGCAGATGGAATAGGTCTTGTGTTAGAGTTTCTGTCAACTGAAGGCACAATATTTATCTCAGTTTTCACCCATCTTACATGATTTCTAATATTTTTCTCTCCTTTTCAGACTCATCTTTTAGACACAAACCAGCTGCATGATTAAAGTTGAAATTGAAAGGAATCAGAAAATCGTCCAAGAATTTGATTTCTCTAAATATGAGTCTGACATAGTTGGTTCAAATACAGAAATATTAAACTGAACCACTGAACATCTCTTGAATTTTATTCCCCTTGGTTACATAATGTACAGTATTATAAAGTTAATCTCAGTCACTTTGAATACACTATTATATTGCAGCCTCTCTTATTCAGTATACCCAAGGCACACAAGAAGTGGAAAAACTGTTGTTTGCTGTGTCACTAAGAGTTTGTAATTATTTCCAACTCTACTTGTGTATAAAACTGATTAGTTTTCCATTCATTTTAAAGTCTCAGAACTGCTGTCCTACTGGAATTTAAAAATATCTACAGTCTTAGAATACAGCCTCTGATTTTGGTTGCACCATAGTTAAAGCCCCAGACTGCTGGGGTTCATTCCCTGCTTCTTCATAGTTTGTATTTTTTATTCTTATGCATAATAAACATGCCAGTTTGAATTGCATTTTTCACTGATGTAATGCTCACAGAGGAAAATGAAATTGGACTCTATAGACTAGCATCTTCAAACAGTAAAATGTGAATATTAGTATCTTTCTATATCATGTAAGAATTAAAATTCAGAAACATTATTTTGAAATCCCAGAAAGTGCTATAAAAGTTAAATGTGCACTTGGAATAAGGAGAAACAATATAAACTTTCAGTCTGCCTTTCAGCGCTAAATTATTTTATGGTCAATGCTCTACAGTTATTTTTCTTTTATTTCTAAACCTTTTTGATGGTTCAAAATAGGTTGATGAAAGTCAATGTGTTAATGTATTTCCCCAAACTGCTGGACATGAATCACACTAAAACTCATTATTTTCTGTAGACACCTTAACTTCCTCTTCCATTCATCATTCACACTCAGGCTGAATATTTTCTACTTATTACAATAATTATTATATAGACAACACTCACAATTCTTAAAAGTGGATATGCTGTTCATTGAGTAAAAAAAAATATATATATAATGGACCCTCCTGTGCCTCATGGCTGTTATACTACTATAAAATGACATTTATAAAAGCATGGCCAGAGCAAATCAACATTGTATTTGAGGTGTACTTTGTATTTTTTGGCAGCTATACACTCCACCACTGCCTTCAGATCTAGATATGTACTGCATAGGATATGCATAGGATTTCATAGATCACCCTTCAATCTGAACTATGCTAGAGCAACCAGTGATGATCTGCTTGTATTTGTGTGATCTAATTGAAGTTCTGACAAGTTAAATCCAGCTTAGAGTTACTGTTTATGAAAATAAGTAATGAAAAGGTCTGTTAATTCCAAGTCACCTTAAGATTCACCTAAACATTAGTGAAGAATGAGGCTGCAGGAATTTCTCTTTGCTGTCTCTTTCATGAATGGCAAATAGCTAAAACCATTTTCCTGGGAGTTTAATGCCAGATATGAATTTAGACTAGTATATCCCTGCCTGCATTATATATTTATATTTGTGGATTCTGAATTCAGTGAGGTTTATTTCAATTTCCCTTTTTGAGGAATAATTTATTCTTTACACAAATGCAGTTCTGTTAGTCTTACTTCTGTGAATGGAGTGATATTTGGGTTTTAAATTTTCCTTTGCAGGGGCAAGAATCACATGTCATGAGATGCAAAAAACCCCAGTTCTTCTGGAAGTTACAGTGTATGTCTAAAGAGTCACTCTCTCTTTTTTAGATAGTTTCTATTCTGCCTAAGAGTATAAGTTATTACAGCAAGCATGCCAAACAAAATCTATATAAAACATTGTTCTATTGTGGTCTCTATTGAGACCTCTCTCAAAGATTTTTCAATGGTCTTTGGGGTCTGAGGTCACATGGCTTGTTCTGCCTAGAGAAGAGGTGACTGAGAGAAGCTCCAATCATGGTGCACAGCTTCCTCCCAAGGGGAATGGAGGGGCAGATACTGATCTCTCTGGTGACCAGTGATAGGACTCAAGTGAATGGCCTGAAGCTCTGTCAGGGGAGTTATGTTGGGTATTAGGAAAAGGAACAGGCTTTTCATGGAAGTGGTCACAGCACCAAGATTGCCAGGAGCACTGGGACAAGGCTCTCAGCACATGGTGTGGTGCTTTGGACTGCCCTGTGCAGGGACAGGCATTGGACTTGATGACCCCTCTGGGCCCCTTCCAGCTCAGGATATTCTATGATTATATTCTATGATTCTATAAATGAAATAGGAGTAGGAATTTATGTATGTAGGACTCACAGAAGAATTTTGCTGGAGGAAAAGAGTGATTCATGTCACACAGGTTAGCAGGTCATCAAGATCCTAACTCATTAAAACACAGTTTCACAGGACACTTTGCTCCGGTAAGGAAAAGTTGCTTAAAAAAGACAAGGCAGAACCACAGTTTAGCAAAGCAGTGACTAAATCAAAGTGCAGCCTGAAACTATAAAAAGACTGGCAGGAAGATAAACAACAGGGCAAAGACCCTGAGATTAGGAAAAAAGGATTAAGAGTAACCCAGCAACATTTTCCAGTGTCTCACAGGGGTATGAGGTAGAGAAAAAAACCAATAACTATCTGCTTCTGAAAGTGTGCAAAAGGCACATCTCTGAGACCATAACACAGTCATCAATTTATGGACCCAGAGAGTGAGAAGTAGGCTCAACAGTTGGCATCCCCTGCTCTCTGGGCATACCACTTGCATATCCACATCCTAGTGCTTGGGAGAGAATGGGTATATTTGAAAAGTACCACAGAAAAAGAACTAATGCCAAGGAAAAGTTGCTCTTAAATGAGGATCCCTGCCATGCTGAGTCTCTTGGGGCTTCCTAAAGAGGCTCTTCTCACACAGATCTGGGGGTCTAACCCTTGATCGGTGAATGCCCTGCTGGTCTCCAGCAATGTCACCACTAAGGGACTACAGGGCCCAACTCAGAAAATAATGGCATTATTAGGATAATTTAAATACTGAAAGCGTGCTAGGAATGAGCAAAGGCCATGGTTATGCATCGCATGCCATTGCTACTTAAGGTCATATAGAAAGAAGAACAGAAAGTTTTTGTGACTCACAGTAAGCAAACACCAATGTTTAAGCAAAAAGTCAAATCTTAATGAGAATGGCTGAAGACCTTAAAATGCCAGTCTGTCACATGGAATAGAGTGAGATCCTTACTTGATGTGTTCTAATAGGAGTCACTCTGTTGAAAATCATCCTCTGTACTCTGGGAGTAATTTTACAGTTCTGACACTATGTGATTATTCAAATATAAAGTAGAATTTACTCACTATTATCTCATTTGTGAGAGTCATGTAACCTGAAAGCTAAGGAAAGTGAATATGTATGTCTGGCCAGTGCTATGAAGTTCTAATCTCCTGTATGTATCTATTTTTCATATAATGCATATAATTCTCCTTTTAAGAAAAGTCTTTTTAGAAATTACGTCCTTAATAATACAAGATAAGGTAAATTATCTCTGAATCAACTCGCTTGTGTCCCAAATCAAGTTGAGATAAATTTTCCTGTAATTGGAATAACTTTATTTAAATAAACATGTTTTATGTTTCTCTTGTAGAAACTAAATGTATGTTTGTAAAATTCCTGACACATACATGTCCACAGCTGTAGAAAGTATGGAGAAAAAAATTCAACAGACCACAAGTGAAACCACAAGTGAACCACAAATGAAAATGCATAGAATTACCTTTTTTTTAATTATTCTTCATCTAGTTTTGACCAGACTTACAACAATAAAGAAAAGAGCATGGAAAGCAGTATGTGTGTCTGCAGGGAATAAACTGTCATGCACATATGCATACTGCTACCTTGGTTTTACCTTCTTTTGGGCTTAGAGTCAATGTACCAATTTATGGCTGTAAAAAGGAACGTGTCTTGCCTCAGTAGCTGTCTAGGAATTTTGGGTAGTTAATGAATGAAGAGAGGCAGGTTCCTCTTAGGATGGCTCATCTCAACTGACACCTATTTGGAATGAGATGAATCACATCCTTCAGGTATCCTTCTTCCATTTATGATTAGAAAAAAAGCCCATAATACAAAGTGAGGTAAGATATTTACTTTTCAGACAGCTAAAAATATGTGTATTGATTCCCTCCTTTGTCATCTAAAGTGATAAATCTGTCCCAGAAAATGGAAAGGACTTTTTTTTTCACAGCTTAGCAGACCGACAGCTGTACTTTATCAATGAGAAGAAGAAACTGAAAGACAGTGAACTTCAGGTGAAGGGAATTAATGGGGCACTATCAGAGACTGAGGTGTTAGTCTGCTACAACCCCTTAGCTGCTTAGAAGCAGCTGTTATCTGCTTCTGCTATAACCAGCCAGGTGAGCAGCACAAGCACACAATTAGTCTCTTTGTGCCTCAATTTCTTTATGTGTTAAAAGGCACAATGGAAAGATAATGTTATTGTACATTGACCTTGAGGTGTCCAAGTGACAAGTGCTATTAGTAAAGCTAGTGCATCAGAAATCTTACTAACAATAGAGTTGTAGGAGGTAGTACTTCTGAAGTATTAAGGGCTGGGTATTAACTCTAAAACTTTTGTATCCCTATAACCCCTTCATAAAGGAATTTAGTAATAAATGTTAGGATTATTCAACTTCAAGAAGTACAGGTTCCATATGTGCTAGAAAAATGAGAGAGACTAATAATTACCTGTTAGAACCATCATTTTAACAGAAAGTTGAAAAACTGCAGGATTTCAGTTTTCAATAATTACTTGTTCTTCCAAGTCTAGTGATA
Organism: Illadopsis cleaveri; assembly: GCA_013399915.1. Taxonomy (NCBI): domain Eukaryota; kingdom Metazoa; phylum Chordata; class Aves; order Passeriformes; family Timaliidae; genus Illadopsis; species Illadopsis cleaveri. The sequence goes on from VXBB01005694.1 coordinate 98,005, forward strand.
AATGTAGGCACAAAGCTCATTTTTAGGAACATCTGATTAGCAACATTAATGATAGTCCAATTTTGGTGCTGAGTTCAGACCAAAAAAGTTCCCTCATGATGCTAAGGCTGCTTGGCTCAGCCAAGATCCGAGATCCCAAAGTAACCTTTCCTGGAAGCCCAAGCAATGTCTTGCACAATCTGAGGTAGGAACTAAAAATCAAAAAGAAACCCCCAAAAAATCTGATTTGATTGAATGTGGTTTGGGAGTAGATTTAGTGAGTACAATTAGTGAGATCTAATCGATCTAGGTATGAAAACCTGTGTATGGTCATACTTAAGAGTGCAGTTCAACTGGCTGTACTGCTTTAGATATGATAGAGTGATCTCTCTCTTCCCACCTCACTGCAGGGGACTGAGAGAAAGGCAGTGTGGGGCACAGCTGCCCACCAGGGTAAAACCACACTTATAGAACTGCAACATGAATTAGAGAAAGGAAAATGAGCCCTTGTATGACTGTCATACATCTCAGTGAGAATGGTCCATGATATGCAACTAAAATTTTCTTTTAAATAATACTATAAAATATTTAAATTAAATTTTGAATTAAATAATTTAAAATAATTAATATTCTCTTTTCTACCTTAGAATGTAATTCTGTTGATGTTTACACATCTTCAACATACTTGTTACTGTCAGCTGAATATTTTTTTATTAACATCTCTTTATACAAATTTGATCTGCAGTACTTGATCAAAGAAGTAGCATTATTTTTACAAAGAGGTTCATTGTAATAAATGTAGAATTCATGCATGACAAAATAGCATTGCAAATAAATGATGCAGGATTACACCCATAGCTTTGTCATTCTCTGTAGGGTTTTTTAAAAGAAATTTGAATGCACAGTTACTGAAGCTATTCTGAACATGCAAGATCGGATGGTGATTATCTGGCAGCTATACACCTAATCAACTTCAGTGAATACTCACACACATACTGATTAGCAGCAGCTGCTATTTCTTCTCATTATCTACACTAAAACAAATGATCACTTAGCAGCCAGGCCCTGTGTATTTATGTGTTTCTTACACTCACAATTAATGTACAGAATTCACCGTGTAAGTACCTAGAAGACAAGAAAAACAAACTTATGATACCACATTCCTTGACTGATAGCTATAGCTGTAGAAATGAAGTTTGTGCCACTCCAGGGATAGCAGTTTCCCCATGGGAGAAGTTGCTGTTACCCCAAGCATGGCAACAAACACAAGAATGCCCTGCAAGGCCCTGCTTGCAGCTGATGATCACCAAAAGGAGGACAGGGCTGGTAGCTCAGGGCTCACTTTTAAGCCTCCTGAAGGCACACAGGAGCTTTTCTGCTGAAGAAACAGCATCAAAACTCATAAGGAATAAGACAGCCTACGAGATGTGGTTTATGGGTTTGAGATGGGTCAAAAGATGAGAACTGGGCTTGATGGAACTGTGGCAGGTACAGGTAGGAAAGGTGCTGGAAAGATATGTCCTCAGCTTGAGTCTCTGTGACAATGGTGCAGTACTCAACCCACTGCTACTGCACAGCAACCAGAAACTGTTGCCCAAACAGACAACCCCTTGTCCTGTAACAACTGCAGCAATCAGCCTGTCTACTTTGATGCTTTCATAGTCTCCACGCAGGAACTACACACTAGCCCTAAGACAAACTCTGCCCCTATTTCTTCGAACTTGGGTGTTTTAATTACACATCAAACCCGCATTCAAACATTGAACTGTTACCAAATTCTCAGCACTGCATCCTCACCTTCACCCCACTAGGTATTGCAATGGCTTTTTCTCCTTCAAATATATGCCCAAGTGAGATATCAAGCATTATTTGTTTAAACTGCCAAATATAAATGTTAAAATGACATTTCATCTGTAGACTCAAGCTTGAATGTATATTGTGGGTCAACAAGGACAAAGGAGTTTAATCACTGCTTAATCATTTAAGACATCTTTCCTTTCATCAAAGCTATCAAACATGTCTGAATCTTTTTCCCAAGTGTCAAATATTAAAATTATTAGTGTCAAACAGTGTTTGACAATGAAACAATCATCCCTGCTTATTTTACATCAAACCACTAAATAATCTTTCCCAGGCAAAAGAAAGAAAAATAGCTGCTGTATTTAACAGCATAAAAATTACATTTTTTTTTTATTCTACAGAAAATTTAAGTTAAAGGACCAGCCACTCAAAGCTGATCAACTGCATATGTGAAATATTGTGAATCAGTTATACAACAATAGGTAAAAATAAGGCAAAAATATATGCAAAAATTAAAGGATGCCAACTGAAACTGCAAATCCCCCAAACATACTGATACAATAAAAGAGTGAGTCACAAATGATATTGTATCCTTTAGAGATGAAAGTGTTTGAGCAATTCTTTGGTGAAAAGTATCTAAGGAATTGCTAAATTGCCTATGAACGCGTCCCATTTCAAAGGCATTTCTTTATCTTCACCAAAAAACTAATAATTACTTTCTCGAAAAGTAACAAAACAGATTCATCTAATTTGATTTCTTTAATATATTATAATAAATACTGTTTTGAATTATTGAATCATAATATCATAGAATAGTTCGGGTAGGAAGGGACTGCTAAGATTACCTTGTTCCCAACCCCTTTCTGTGGGCAGGGACACCTTCCACTAGGTCAGGTTGCTCAAAGCCCCATCCAAACTGAAACTATTACATATACAAAAAATTTTAAAGAAAATAATAAAAGTCCAATCCCTTTTCCCCAGTTCATTCCAGTGAATGGAAGCAATAGAAATACAATTTCCATTTTTTATCCTTCTTTGTCCTTTGCTTGGAGGTCTTCAGGAACACTCCTAATTCTACTGTATCTCTCTTCACAGGCAAATGAAAATGACCAAACCTATAATTCATCCTGAAAATCTATAAATGTAAACTGCAGATGGAAAATTGTTTTCATTCAGAGATTCATCTCTTCAAAGCATGCAGTTTTACAAACTGGAATTCATCAAACTGACCATGATTTTACTTGTACCACTGAATTCGGTGACAGCTGAGAATGAAACATGATTTTCAAATTGGAATTCTAATACTAATGCTCACGTTCCAGCTAGGGATGATGCTACTGGAAAGGCAGGCTCAAACAAGTAAGAGGAGATATTGCATCTTTCAAGATATATAAGCATAATACATCTACACAGATATCACAGATAGATGTGTTTAATTTATGGTATCTGGTGGCTCATCTGATCAAAGAGATACACTCTTATGTTTTCTTACCTGTTTTGCTTCCTGAAGAACATGACATGCAATCAGGACATCACTAATAGCTTCTTCAGCAATAACAATTGTTTGCAATATTACTCATTGCAACAGTCATTATAATAGTCCATAGTCCAACTTCTTTTTGCCAATATACTCTGCAAGTGTACACATGCTGATATAAACCCCTTGGGCGAAATATTTTGTTGATATAATTATGATTTCTACTGAAAGAGATAGCTATGTCCATGCAGCTGCAGCAGTAAACTTAAGGATGGTCTAGAATAATTCATGTGACTGACAGAATAGCTAGATAAATTTCACCTATAAACAGATCAGAACACTTAGGTGCAGTAATTTAGTTTTATGTGTTGTTATATTGATGCAATTGAGGACACTGTGAGATGACCCCAGTTCATAAATTTAAAGCCATCAAATACAGAAATCTCTGTATTACCCGTGGGGCTTATTAAGTCTTCACTTTTAAACAATGCACATTGCATCCAAAGATATGTGATTAAGGATACTGAATGAGAAATTCTTCATGTGAATTGTTAACAAATATAGGTAGATCCCTTTTTTAGATGCCTTGCAAAAGCATTCCTGCAAAACACATTCAGAATTCCAGAGCTGGGGGTTGTCCATTAGGTGGCACCAAATTTTTCTATATCTATGGAAAGTGTAGACAAGAGAGAAGTGTTTATCTGCTGTAACTGCCAGGTGCTCTCCTAGCTTGTCTCCATTCAGAGACAGAACCTCTGAGGCAGCATTGCAGCCCATCCATGTGCACCATTGAAGGGTATTCATCCAGATAGAGCAGCGTGTGCTTCATGCTCATCTGCTGTAAAGCTGTTTTTATCATATCTATCAGTCTGCCTGCAGCATATTCAACAAGGATCACTGTCATGCTTGAAGGTATTTTCAGATCCTGCTTTGGATCTTCACTCCTTCCAAAACAGTGGGAAGTGTTTTCCTTGTCTCATGTTCTCTACAGCACTTTAATCAGAAGAGAGCTCCAGCTTTGCAACTAATCAGTCAGCTTCTACTGTGTGAATTGCAGAGGTATCAGTATCACTGAGATAGGCTGATACTTCTCAGAATACTATAGTGGTCTGTGAATAAGATGATGAAAGATTTATCTTTTCTTTCTTTAGTACTGTCTAAGACTAAAATTGTTTCTACTTCCCCATTAGCATCAGCCATGAAAGTACTTTCCTAGAATTTTGATTCCTTTTATCCTTTCTTTCACACAGTCAGAAACTCTCAGTTCTTTCCATTCAGTTACTTCAGACCCATCTGAAAAGTATAATCAGTTAATTCAATACATAACTTTGCTTTAGTTAGACATAAGTCAATGCTTATTTCTACTCAGCAGTTCCAAAACTGTCTGTATGAGCAGCAAATGTATGAATTATATGGATTGATTCCCCTTCACCCACACTATGACAGAACTCATTTAGCAAGCGTAGAGCTCACACCATGATGAGCATTGCCTGGAATGACTCATTTCCTTTTACTGTCATCTTAAAGGTTAATTTCATGGGGTGCTCTTGAGCACATTATCTAGTAACTAAGAAATAATGAAACTTGCTTTTCATTGGGGTGACTGGTCACCAGCTGCAAATGGCCCTGTCATTGCACATGGGCAGGTAAATGGCACTCATCTTCCCCATGAAAATAGATTCTAATATTGAATATATATCATGAATATAAATGATGAACATGGGAGTTCGTTTTTCACCACACTGCTTTTCTCTGTTTGCACGTTTCCTTTCCTCTAAACAGGTCATCCTAATGCCCTTTTTTCTTCCTTCTTGCTCTTTTATACTTTTTGCCTGCCCTAATATGCAGCCTAACCTTCCAACACAGGCCTGTCCCATATTTACTGTGCATTTGTAATGCAGTCTGACTGCACATGTTCACAGGTTCAATATACAAGTTCACAGGTCTGGGTTAAAGCAACTTGGGTCCTGCTGTGCAATACAGTAGTTGTTAGCAATCTTCTGGCCCTGGTAAGTGCTCAGAAAGAGGAATTGCCTCTGAAAGTTGAAGCCCCATAGAAGAGAGCTTGTGGGCAGAACCAAAATTAACCCTGCTTGTCTGGGTATCTTTAGAAGCTGTTCCAGACATGCTTCCTCCTGTTTTGGAATGGGAAGGGAGTAGAAAGCTAAGCAAGCAAAAAGATTCCAAATCTTTTCCCTGTTTGTTTAATTTGAGTTTCTTTTTGTAGATGTGTATCACTGTGTCTCTACTCTGTCCTTACTGGCCTCTTAGCAGTAAGTTTATGAAAAGGAATGAAAAATCTAGCCAACAGAAAATCCCTTACTCTTCCAAAAACTAAGGAACCACTCTAGTACAAGCACTCACTACTACAGGATAATTGTTCTTTATCATCAAATTACCTGTATCATCTTTAAGACCTAATGGACTTTTTAAGATTTAATACTTCTTGGTTATTAGCATGCCCTTTTGGTTTGGCAGCAATGAGTCTCGAGGGAAAGGTCCCTACAGTCAAACTTTATGGGTATATGCTTAATATTACATAGGTAAATGGATCTTCAGTGGAATTCTTGGCATTCAGAAGTAGAGATAGAGCTGCAGCCTCATTATTCTGTACCTTCATACAAATTTCACTGAAATTGCAAATAACTTTTTTCTTTTTTTCCACAGTATCAGAAGGCAGACACTTCTCTCTCAATCTTCCTATGTGAAGCCTTACTATTACTCAAAAAATCCAATTTAAGACCTGAATGACAGTATAGAATTCTTCTACACATTTTCTTTTGGACTGACAGTGCCAAAAGATTGACATGTTATAAACACAGGAATAAGGGCCTTACTAGACATAAAAGGTTTGTGACATAGCAATACACTAATGAACAATCCCTTTTGTTAAAGTCAGTGTAATACACCAAAAAATGAAAAATCAGTTGGAATGAGGATCACAGTGCTATGACTGGAGCATTTCATGGTTTCATTGGAAATTATTTTTAAGAAAGCTCCTGTTTCATAACCATGTGGTTTGGGGAATAACAGGAACATGTGCAATAATGCCAGGGGAAAATGTACATGAGATTAAGAGAAAGTAACTCTGTTGCACTTCTCCATTCTATTAAGACAAAAAAGTACAGTTTTCCCAGAAAGTACCTGAAGTACCACACTAAATAATAACTCAGGCCTTATAATTTGGAAGATGGACCAGCTGAAAATCAGAAAGCAAGATCCAAGTAAAAACAAAATGGCCCCAAACATTTGTTTTTAATGACATTCAATAGTAAGCGCCACTTCAGATGCAGTTTTCCATAGGAGCAGAAGTATCTGAGCAACTCAACACCATCTGTGTTGAGGAAGGCCCAGAACTGAGGTTTCTTGTTCCTTTGGCAGGTACTGAACCACTGCATTTTCACATCAAAGTAGTCAGGATCAGCTACACCATATATATGATGACTTGAAAATATTCTACATGTTTCAAATGCAGTGTGAACCACTTCACAGACGCTGTGTCCTTTCAGAGACATAAGCAGAGCTCAGACCCTGGAGAACATAGCTGGTCCCAGCCCATGTCTGCCAGACACCAAGGTTGGCTGTCTGAAACTTCTTTGCCTTCAAGTGCTTTACATTTTATATTCTAGTTTGATTCTGTGAAAGAAAATGTCAGTACATGCTGACCTAAAAATGCTCATTCTACCACATATCATTCATGAAATCTGATCTCCAATATGCAGAGGAAATAGCTATACCATAAGATTATTGTCATCTTACTGAATTGAATGTAACTGTCTGCAAATCCTTGCATCTTCTAATCAGTTAGATCCCTCACAACCACCTAAATCGTGACTAATGCAGTTTTTCCCGAAGTGATCAGATTTAAGTACCCAAAAAACCAGTTTGAAAAGTTGCCTGGAACATATTAACGTACCTGTAAGGTAATTTCATAAGTTTTCAAATGGACCATAAAATCCAAAGATCTTAATAGAATTCCACTTATTATTGTATTTAGAGAGACATCAAACTGTTCTATGTCTATTTTGTATCTGAATGCCTTCATTACAATAAAGGAGAAATAATACAGATCCCTATGAGTTTTGCCTCAAAGTGTAGGGTCTGTACATAAAAAAACCCCACAACACGTCTTCCTAATTTTCAAGAACTATTTCAGGGAAAAAAAAAATTGGAAACAGTTCAAAAAGGTCTCATATCAGTTACTTTTACCAAGGTTTAAAGGAATCACCAAAAGTTTTGATTCTTTAATAGAGTTCTTCGTTCCAAAAGGTTTTTATTTTGTTGGAATGTGGAGCAAAAATAAGGTTTTAAGACTCGATTTCTGCTGGATTAAATGTTTTCAAGCTTTAGTCATTAATAAATTAGATAATTTGAAATTCAATATCTTCAATTTCAGCTGAATTTTAAGTTGCTTTTTTACAGTACAAGTACAGTTAATGTAGCTTCTTTCAGACTTTTTGTATGTGAAGTCATATTTACCTAATTTTACATAGTAATCCTCAAATATCAGAATTATAAACCTGGATAAAGATTAATAACTTTTAATCAACATTTTTCTCTGTTCACTGACACATTTTACAATCACCTGTTTATTTTTTCCCAAAGAAATCTGAATATTTCCATACAAGGTTTTCCCAGTCATATGTTACGTGTGGCCTAACTAGGTTTTTGGAATAGAACATGCTTCAAGAAATTTGACTAAAGATGTAGCTTTATCCCTGAACATCTTGGAAGCAGTAACTAAACCCATCTTGTCTCCAGCATTGCCCAAACCAGAAAAATCACAGACCTCTTGCCACCTCTGCCAGTGTGTCCTGGGAGTACTGACACAGGAAACACATCTGCACCTTCTGGGAAAAACACACCCACTTGATTTTAATACAATATCTTAAAAATAGTGAAAGAAGGAGTTAAACTCTTTTATACAGAGAAATGAGCCTTAAAAGTACTCAGTGTCAGAATATAGCAGAAGCAGAGTAAGTATTCAAGAGTAAGATGGGAAGACTGGCACCACGTGGATGGGTGGTATCTGTCAATGTCAGAGGAAGAACCACAAAGCACCTGTGATGTGTGTGATCCCAGAGGACAGCAGAAAGTTGCATGGTGCCAGCAGGAGCCAAGAAAGGTTTGTGGGCAGCCTGGTGACAGTGCTGCCTGGGGCTGTACCTGCTGTGCTCAGAGAAACAGGGCTTCAGGCACATTCTCTGGAAGCATGGAAGGTTCTTTCCAAGAAGTACTTGGATATTCTTTCTAACAAGAACTGTTCACCAAGGTCCTGAAAAATAAATGCTGCCAAAAGCTGTGCATCTGAAAATTACTAATTGCATAGCTCCATGTAAGTACTTCACAATCGCTAGTAGCAGTTTCTAATACGATCTTAGTGGAGTGTTATTAAAAGCTAGTTACCTGACACCAATGACATTTACCAGTGATCTTCCACAATTTGTATTATAAACCATCTGAAAAATGGTTTTCTCATGACCTTTGTGATGGTTCTTCACTTCATTCACTCTGGAATATCTAGTGACTGTTTTTTCCTCTTCCCTCTGATCGAAGCATCCAGGTTATTTTTCTTGTTTCCATAAATCAGACTTATCTATTTAAGACTTAAAAAACCCCCACCCCTCCCTATAGGGATGTTTGCATAAAATTGTTTCTTTGTTATTAAGAATCCAAGTTCCTCGTGCAATTTGTATAATATGCCTTATCTAGCAAAATTGATTTCCGTCAATAATTAATTGTTCAAGTTATTTTCAGAGTTGTTGATCATAAAGAAGGTATAAACAATAGTAGATTAGGTAGTACATAACAAGACTAAATGTATGAGTGAAAAGATTGGTAGCTGGCATTATGCAAGGAGCATATTTTTACTGGTCATAATATGTTTACATTTAATGCTTCTTTCCCACAGCTTTACAAAATTTATAAGTACCCCTTGAGTTTTCCCTTCTTCTTTAGATTAAATTAAAAAAAATCCTTACACTCAGTCTTTACAGCTGCTTAACTAATTCCTAGATGCAAATTATACTCTAACATCTCTTTTAAGTGCTGATTTTTTGTTGCAGAAAAATTAAATATACAGCAATTACATTCTGGGCAGAAACTTTACAAATTCGTATTACCTGGTTCATCTCATTGAAATTAATATTTTAAGTATTAAGTATAAAACAAGAAATTTTCTAATCAAGTATCCTTGTAAAACCCCAGTTATATCATCTGACACCATAAGATCAAACTAAAATTTCTTAAACTATATGTTCTACATTTGCTGAAGCAGGAAAGAGTGCTATTTTCTAAGTGTGTTTCAACCACCACAAAAGAGATTTAGTAAATTAAGTTGTGCATAGTGTTACAGTAACCAGCTCTCAATAAATTTCTAAGTCAATTTTTTATATTGCAATTGTTTCTACTTCCACTTTTTCTATAAGTGCCACACAAGTTCTGAAACAATTCTCATTCCTTCTGATAATTCTTATTTCTTTCTCAAATCTTAGCAAAAGACCAAACCAATCTCTCAGAACAAGTCAACTCCTGTCATATTAAGAATGGAATTGAAACCACTGTCAGTGGGACAGCATGATGGCTAAACCAGTGTGATGAAGATTTCTGCCTTTCTTTTTTTTTCATTCTAGCAGATATTAAGTTAATTCCAACATGTTAAGTGATACACTTTGGCAGGGTGTCCTTTCTACTAACCTAACTTCCTTTAAAAAACTATTTTAAAAATATTTAAAGGCACTTTTTTATATATATTGAATGTCCATTTCTGCCCTTAACAAGAATAATCCTATACCTTGGATTGTTACCTATGAAAAAGAAGTACAAGGCAGAACAAAATACATGGATGAGAGGAGCACAACTATGTAAGTTAAGATTTACAGCTGAAGGGGAGTATTTAGGGTGTCTTTTAGATTAAGTCCTTTCTAAAGAGCTTTAGGGCAAAGCTTACAAACAAAGAATGGTGCTGCCTGTTATTTTGTGCACACTATCTTTGAAAAAGACAGTTTCTGCTGGGACAGAGATATTTGAGCCTGTAGCCCAAGGGACACATTGAGAGCAGGCTCTCTTCTCTTCTGACCTAGGAGAATAAGCATGGACAGCAAAATTAATCACGAAGACTAACACTCAGAGAACATGGTAAAGTTAATATTTTTTTTCCAATTCTGTAATAAACTACAGCAGCCATGCAAAATGGAAGTGCAGGATGAAAAGATTATTACTGTTCATTTAAGACTTGATCCAAAGTTTTTTTGAGAATTTTTCCTTCCCTTCTTGTGTTCCTTTTAATTTTGTTTCATCATTTTCCAGCTTCATCATGCTACTTTCTGCCAGATGTGTAATTATAAGAGGGACTCAAGAAAGGATGCTGGCTCTTCGCTATCTTTGCTTCATGGGGACTGGAAAATCTCTTTTCACTGTGATGCCCCAATCAATGTTTCCAATTTTAGCTGTCTAAAAAGCAAGCAGTGCTCAGTACAGCATTTTAAAAGTCAGGAAGACCTGGTGCCTATTGCACTTCCCACCAATAATTGACCAGCCAGTGACCGATAAAAGACCACCTAGAGTTACAGTTGTGCCCATCTATAACTCAGGGAAAACTGTGACAAGAGTAGAGAGAAGGATAGTGACTTACTGCTTCTGTTCTGGTTTTTCAGCTATTTAGGTGCCCATGATCATTCCAGTCACACTGCATTTTCCAAGCAACATGCAAAGCACGTCTGTGATATGACAAGAGACAGCTTTGATAAGATGGACAGCAATTACACCTCTTCTGCCTTTGCAAAAGAACCTTCTGAAGCAGTCTGGCCTTGTTTTTCATCACTTAGTGCTATTCAAAGTAGCCCAGAAGTGTATCAAACAACTTGTAGAAAAACTGGTAACATTTTCTTTATAATCCTTTCATGGACTGATCAGTAATCCAGTTGCATCCTGCTGTCCTTCTGAGAGGACTTGAAAGAAATCATGTGTTTCCAGTGCCAGTAAATAGCCTGCTTTAAGATGACAAGGACTTATAAAGCTATGATTGAAAATTTATGATCTGAAAACACATGAAGGGACATATTTACAGGGCATGGCTGAAGTGAAACAGATTCTGGAAGCTATCTAGTTGGCAGGAGGAGTGAGAAAGCTACCTGTATTCAAAGATGTCATTGCCCTGGAGTCAGAAAAATCTTTAAAGATTAAACAATTATTCTAATATTCCAATAGCTTCTACCTGATATTGATTATGGCCAGGTCCATCTTATTGGTACTAGACAACCAAAGTGGAGTTAATCATCTCCCCACATTGGCCATCTCCTCTCTAGTTTGTTCATTAGCCTTATTTACATTCTCCTCAGAGGAAGAGATAGTAGATAGTAAAAATACTCTTTTTCTCCATTTAATGCAGACTTAGTGCATGAGGGATTGCTTAAACACCATGAACATGTTGGCTGTCTTTCAGCTTCCATTTGCAGCCTTCCCCAGATTCAGGCTACCAAGGGCTCTTATATTTCACTCTCTCATATTTCACTCTCATTTCTGGGTGGTCAACTGATTGGTATTTTGTAGTAGATTTTCACCTAACAATGCAGCTGCTCTTTATCATTATATATATGTCCTTATGCCTTTATCATAATCTTCCTTTTGATTAACTGCCTGTTCTGGAAATAATGAAGGGCTGTGTTAACCATACTTGGACACATATACATGAGTCTCTGACTTTTTCTTCTCTGCCTTTGAAGAATGTCTCAGTATACATTCTTCCATTATGAAGCCTGATGCTTGAAGTGAACTAGGTCAGAAGCCAAAGTCCACACCATGGGTGGGAGCTGTGGAGCACTCTGGTTAAGGCAGGCTTCTGACAGGTCTTCCTGGGTCTGCCTCCTTCTGTGAACTGAAGATGGGGAGCCAGGCTGGTCTCTGATGGATGTGATCCAAATAGCTCTTTTCTCCTTTCCCCTATCATATACTTTGGGTGGAATTCACTTCCCACTGGTCTAGATGTGGCACTCTTTTGCCAGCAACAGCATGTTGTTGGCACACCCTGTTCATCTCCTATGTCACTTTGGTGTGGAGAGTTGCTTGGTGACAAGCAGTGAACATGTTCTCTCTACTGGCTCCAGATTTGTGAGAAAGAATTCTTGTTGACACTGTGGCTATGGTCTGTGGATCCAAGAGGTCATAAGCTGTGCCATCCCATGAAAGTCCAAAGGAAGGCTTTAAGTCTCAACCCGAGGAATTCTAGTGTTATTTGATCCCATATCAGGGCATTAGAAAGAGTGAGCTCTGTATCAAGTCTTTTTACAGAATAAAATTGTGACAATTGAATGTATAAGAATATGTAAGACTTTATATGTGAGGGGAAAAGAAACATGAATAAATAGGGATAAGAGGAAATAGGGAGACCTCAATTTCATTTCCTGAAGGCATCTTAGAGTTCTGAGATTGCAGTTTTCTAAAGATGAAAGAGATCTCTGGCATTGCCAAAGACCTACTCTTTTAAAATACTTTCCTGAGGGGAACCTGCCATGTGGCCTGGGAAACTTTCAGCACAGTTAAAGGCAATCAATGAATTTAGAAAAGCTGACCATCTCCTTCTTAGCAGGTTAATCAAAGTCTAAAAGGTACTGAGTACATTTAAGAACTTATTGTCAATATTTAGACTTTGATGCTGAGGACACTGGATGTGCTTTTATGTACTCTTGAAGGCAGGTGGCTCTGAGAGCATCCTCACAGTGTTTTCATGAGCAATCTTTCCTGCATCCTGAGAAGAGTAATTATTAATCTAGATAAAAACAAGTGCTAAAGGGTTGGACTGAGGGGAGAGCCCCATTAACTAAGATCACATCTAAGATGGAACTCTCCAACAGCAGTTCAGTTTCTCCACTCTGACCTACTTAACAGCTTTAACAGGTGTCATTATCCTTCAGTATCTGTATGTCTATCAGGTAGTTTTTCTTTCAGGAAGTTCTATTTCAGTATTTTTCATGATAAGAGTTTTTGTCTTCACTATATATGATTTTCCTGTTTTTAAGCTTGGGAAGATATAATTTAAATGATCCATACATACTAAAAATAGACATGCACACATAAGGGCTCAGGACAGGTTAACAGAAGTCTGGCTAGTGTCAGGGCTTGCTGAGTGAGGTATAAGCAAAGGCAGTAAGATCACTACAAATCAAGCTCACCATTAGTTTTTTATCATGCTAGTTTACCAGAATTTCTAGGAGACTGGAAAGTCAGAGAATATCTTCATCTCAGTGAACATCAGATGGCCTGACCATTGCAACACAGCTCGTCTGGCTGATTGAAAACTTGGGACCTGTTGCTCTTCAGTTCCCAGGCTCTCTACTCAGCCTATTGAGACTGTCCAATAAGAAAACTGGAATGCTGAGGGCACCCAGCAAATTTGTAAGAGTAGGTAACACACATAAACATTTTATTTCTGGTCTTTACTCCATGTTCCTCTGTTTCTGAAAAATGTTGGCTGAAATGCCATTCATTCAGTAGAACCACCAGGTGGAATATAACTGAACTGTTTCTGTCAACACGAGGGGGAGCACAGACACATCTATCAAATTGACTCAGTCCTTGCACTTGATGAGCTTGGTGGAATGAGCCTTCCACCTCCAGTTTTTGTTATGCCAATGAGTGATGAATCAGAGATATTTTTGACATTTGAAAGCAATTCAAGGTGAGGAAACCGAGAAGACTGGTATTTGCCAGTCAGAACTATAAATAAATTTTTCAGCACTAAGACTCCTCCAAAGCTTTTTAAATAGGAAAAAAATTTATGTTATTCCCTAAGGATAGGAATGCTATCTTTGTGTCATTTCTTTATATGCAGTCATACAGAGAGCAGGTAGGAGTTTGTCTTCCTTCATAACCACAATAAATCCATCCTTGTTTCTTATGCTATTGGTAGGAATTTCAGACCTGACCCAGTGTTTTTAGAATGAGAGGAATTAATTAGGTTGATGGGATTTTTCACAGTGATGCATGTTCTTAGAAAGGCTAATGAGTCAAGATATTAACTTGTAATGACATTAGTATACGTTTACTCGATGACTCAGTTTATACTTTAATTTGTAGTCACACAGCATTTCATCAGGAAAAGTGACTCATGATTACTGAAAAAAAAAAAGTAATTGCATTTAAAGATAACAATATGCAAAATTTTCGTTATGTTTTCTCTCTGTGGTGTGAGAGACAGCAAATAACCTGAAAAAGGAAAGAAGGCAGCCAGCCTCTATTTTCAAAGATAGCAATATAAGCCGTGTTGGTAAGATTAGCAGTCTGTGGGATTTACACAGATCAATACGAGAATGATTGAAGACCTCAGTAAGTTTTAGCACTTCTGAAGGGCAGAGCTTAAATGGGCACCAGCCATATTTCCACTAAACCAACCACAACTCATGGTGAAGTAGAAAATACTCTTTGTTGATCTCTGATAGCCATCTAAAATAACATAAAAATTAAACTAGACATAAAGGCAAGACCTAAAGGTAAATGACAGTGAGAGGAAATGTTTGTCTTGTGTCATAGTCAAAGTGCATTCTGCAGGAAGCATTTTTTTCTCTCTGAGAGAACATTTAACACATCAATACTGAAACATATTCTGAGACACTGTGTGGAAAAATTCTACAGATGAAATATAGGGATTTTGATGAAGTTGATTTATGCCAACTTATCCAAGTCTGGGATAATTTTAAAAAGGTTGGATCAGAAATATGACTGAACATATGATGGTAGAATGAAACAAAAGAATAAATATCTTACTGTCATATTCATCTTTCTCTAAAATAGGAATAAACCTTCAAAATATATTATGTGAACAGACTAAAAAGTACATTTCTATGTCAAATTTCCCCTGTAGTTACTGTAAATCCAAGATGTTCTTGATCACTGTTGAAATGAACCTATATGGTGAGTAAAGAACTGTTTTAAACTTCAATTTCCAGAAAAAAATACTGGCAAAATAAAGCAAAAGACCACAGATAATTCCAATCTGTAACTGCTCATTCTCTTTCTTGAATTGTCCAGTCTTGGGGAAATGTTGAATAACCACATTTTCCTCTTTACTTGCTTGGTATTGAAACAATGCATGCGTGATCTAGCACAGTTATGAAAGACCTATTTATTTGTATGAAGGGAGCCAAAACAAATACTTGCTTCAAAACACACAAAATTAAGGTCAATCCTTTCATCATTCATGCACAAAAAATAACACCATTTTATCATTTCATGTGTGAGATACTACCCATTAAAAATGAATATCAGAATCAACTCTATAGGCCAAAAATAAACATATTTCTTTTTAATTTTCTGTTTAATTTCATTGACATTGGGGTTTATGTGCCTTTTTGTTGTTGTTGTATATGATTAAAATATTGGCAAAGAAAACACCAGGGATGTAAAAAGCTGTGGGGTGAATGCAGGTGACACTGTTTAGTAATATCCACAAAATAATCAAACTAATCTCTGTAAAAAACATTCTTTAATCAATTTACTCAGTTTTTATGCCTGCAAAGTGCTTTTCATTTAATCATGACTTTTTTAGCTTGTTTAGCATTCAGAAAACTTATGTGAATTGATTTCTTCCTGGAAAAACTATTCTTCCTACCTATCTTTTTTTTTTTTTTTTTCTTTTTTTTCCCCCCCTATATAATTTTTTTTTTTTAAAAAAAAAAAAAAAAATAAAAAGGCAGAATGAATTAGAAACAAATGTACTCTATTTTTGTCCATGGACAGATTGACACTTCAGGTGCATATAGACATATAAAAGTGAACTAGAAAATAGCTATAAAAAGAGCAAGTTATAAAAAGAAGTTGGCATTCATGTCATCACAGAAATAAATTATTAGACAGAATGATCACACTGCAATAATCCTAGAGAATGTATTGATAATGAAGTCAAATTCATTCCACCTAGCTTTGGTAGCCTAAAGGATGATGTGAAGTTTAATGCAGTCTTAAAACCAATTAAAGGAGGAAGGCACTTTCAGTTCTTGAAAGAGAGGTCTAAGTTAGATGAAATAACTGCTTTTCTGTGGATACCTCTTTTCTTCTATTGCTGTTGGGGCAGGTTTGACCGTTATCTTAAATTGGAGAACTAACATTAGATATGACTTTAGGGAACTAAGAAAAAAAAATAGTGCATGTATCTGGGAGACAACTGAATCTGTTTTACCTGTGCAACTAGGAAATACAAGTAATTTCAAACATGAAATGATCAAGACAGGTAAAAGATCTTCAAAAACCATGTCTGTGATATATGCTGATGATATGTGACCATGCAGACAGCATGTTGACACATATTACTGAAGACATGCCATCATGGCAACGCTCTGACCACACAAGTCATAAAATCACTTTCTATCAGGCCTTTTCTGCTTCAAGCATCATGGAGGTTTAGCTCTTATTCCTTGCACAAGATTGCATCTGTTGTGCAAGAGCAAATGTGCATTATAAATAATTCTAACAAACTCCGAACAGTTCCGTGGCTCCATTTTTTAATAATGCATTTTTCTTACCTTCTATAAGCTTCCCCGTCTGCTCTGCATTGCCCCCAGGCAAGATCTTGGCAATGTAAGCTCCAATTTCCCCACTGCTTCCTGGAATTTCTTTCCCACCTACAACTCGGATTCCCAGTCCATTGCCTGTGATCAAAAGAAAGAGAAAACTTTGAACAGAAAAGAAGCAATGAATAATTCACTGGAAAGAAAGGAAGAGAACAAGTCATCAGAGGTTACTGAAAATGTCCCAAATAACTTCTATCTGTGGTTGGAAGATCAGGGTTAACTGCAGTCACATCTGATGCTCTTCTAAAGGCTTAACTTTGGGAACATCTTCTTGAGCTGTTACTGATGACTGACATAACACAAACAATCGAGTCACTAAAAATTACATTGAAGCTAATCCTATCTTCTTCTGACAATCTATTTGCAGTATTAATAAATTCAATTTAATTGCTGAAAATCCACGTGAAGTGTGGATTCAAAGGATAGCTTTATCATATGCCTACAGCATGCATCCAATTTAGTTGAGAAATTATAATATCTGAGCTTTTAGAATCACATAATTATGTGAGAGACATTGAGACATTGACAGGGATCCTTTAGCTTGCTCTTTCGAGCAGTAAAGCATGTACATTTACATGAACCTATACTTGGCAGATGTTTTTATTTTTCTTAAATATTTTCTTTTAATTGACATCTTTCACATCAAAGGATGCGGAAATTAATGGTGGGAAAAGCATACAAAACTGTGTAAAGCATCACATTAAATCACACATTTTCTTCCTTTTAAAAAAGGAGAGAGATAAAAACATTTTAATCACTCATTATTTCAGCTGGAGAGAAGCAGATCACTAACCTCCCTCATGAACAACATAATGAGAGTGAAAACAAAAGCTTAAAATATAAAGTAATAAAATAAGCTTATGCATTGCCAATTTTTCATGTTATTTCACTTTAAAAATAAACAAAATCAACAAAACTTCCTCTACTAGTTAAACAATTTTTTTCTTTGAAGAAAGCTCCATATGTGATGATTAATACTTTGGGAATTAGAAGGCTTATTTACCCATCTTTATTAGGTAAATAATAACAAAAATAAAAGCATAATGGTTAAACAATTATTTTTCAATTTAAAACTTCATAAGCCAAACCTGCTGAGTGATTAGACTAACCAGCTGTAGAAAGGTCACCACACCACCTCTTTGCAAAGCTTTATCTTTTTAGATTAAGGCTTTTCCTCATAATGCTATTAGTGTTTCATTAGTCAGCCCTGAGTTTGTTTCAGTGCAAGGATTGCCACATTGCATTTCTGAACAAAAAAAGTTTCCACTAGGTTTTCTATCCCAGTTTAGCTAAATCTATATACTTGAGACAGTTTTACTCATAATTAGACATTCCTCAAGTATTTTTTTTTTAGGAGAGTGATTTTTCAGTTTAATTGGAACTAACTAGATTAATATTTTAAGTTAGTTACCTTATTTCAGTGCAAATTTGAAATTTTGCACTGATAGGTAATGTTTATTTTTCCCAAGCTGGTAGAGAAAGTACAACCACCATTCTAAGGATGAGTCTAAATGCCCTTTAAAAAAATTAGACTATACTATTTAAAAAAAAATAAGTACTTAATTGCATAAAGTGAATGCATACACCTATAAAAATATTTTAACATGAGTCCATCCTGAGGACTTAGAAATTCATGGGCTTCTCTGCACAGAGAACTTCTGATCAAGCAGTATGGAAAGAGTCATTAATGTGTTTATAGATCTGAAGCTCACAATTGGGAACTATGAAGTACAGCAAATCCATGAAACAACTATTCATTGTATACAACACACACAAGGATACAGTATCTTAACTCACACAGTCAACACATGGAATTTTCAATATATCTGTAGGACTGGCTGCTTTTCATCACAGAGGGGAGGAACTCCTTGGAATCAGGATTTTATCATGATAAAGTATTTCTACCTTTCATAGCTTATTTGTGACAGAATGGTAAAGAAGCAGTTGTTTGTCATATAAATGAGTGTACTTGATTTCAGTGGCATTCACATGGATACCTATGCTAGAGAACTCAAAATCTTGGCTGATATATTTGTTTCGTTTTTGGAGGGTTTTGTCCAAATTACTGCTAATTAAAGAAAGTGCTTTCCATGCTAATATATAATGATATTTTACTCCTAGATGCTTTGAAAGAGCTTGTAGTTTTATGTTTGCAGGTTTTAGAGTCAAATGCATGACAGACATTATGTATAAAGTAGAGGTATGCTTGATAAGGGATAATCATGGGAGTGGTGAGTGTGTGTATGTGTGTGTTTGTTGCAAAAACATTACTAGGAAAATATTTAAATTACAATTTAAATTTAAATTAAGGTTAATTAAAAAACCTTCATTCCTGGTAGTCAGAATAAATGAGCTACTTTTCATCCAATGAGCTCTAAGTGCTCTGTTCTGGCTGACAAAGAAATAGTGCTTGGGTCTTGCTCTATTTTCTCATGTAAACATGGGATTTCAAGCCTATTTATATTTTATCTACTGAAAAATATTAAGCTTAGTAGTTCTGTTTGAAATGGCACTGCCTATTGTTCATAACCTTGAATGCAGATAGTTTAAAAATACCCATCATATGCTTTCTCAGATCTTTTTTACCGTTGTTTTTGTTGACTTTATTTTTTTTTTTTAATTTTGAGTCTTAATTTCCATCTCTCAGGCTATTTTGATATAACCATACAGTCATCTTTCTCATTTAGATTTTCAAATTAATGAACTTCTGTCTTCTGTTTTCTTTAGAAGACACAGGACCAGTAAACCATCAGAAAGCAAATCACTGTGATTTGAATAACAGAAGGCACCTTTCTGAATTATGAGCATTGATTTCCATGGAGAATATCTTCAGGAAAACATCTCTTCAAAGGGACATTTACATCTAGAAATCCAATCCCTTTTAGGATGCTTCAAAGCAAGACCAGTAATTAATTAAACCAGTTTTTACTGATCTCCCAAGGCTGTGATTCTATTCACCCATCTAATCTTAACTAAAGCTTTAGGATGGAGCATGCTAAGCTAAAAAAACTACCCCAAAACCCTACCCCACCCAAACAAAAATATATAATGAACTATATAATAAAATATATAATGCTAAACTTTGACAAGGCTGAGCATGCAACTAAATTGCTTTTATACTTTGATAAACAAACAAACAAACAAAAAAAGGATACTAAATCACTACAGTTAGCTTGTAAGGCACTGATTTATACAGCTGAACACAAAAACAATCAGAGTTTGAAGCTTTTGGTCATCTGCCCAGTGGATGATGGGAAGGTGCTGGATGTAGTTCTTCTGGATTTTATTATGCCTTTTGATGCTGGCTCTCACAGCATCCTTATGGATGAGCTGTCCAGCTGTGGGATGAATGGGTTCACACCGTTCTTGGTAAAGAACTGGCTGAAGGGCAGAGATGAAAGGATTGTAGTGAATGGAATGTCAATCTAGCTGGGGACTGGACACCAGCAGTACCCCTCAGGGATCAATTCTAGGGCCAGATTTGTTCAATATGTGTGTCAAACTCTGGATGCAGGAGTTAAATGCACCACTAGCACGTTTCGTCATGACAGAAACTAGCAGATGCTGTTGACTCCCTTGAGGAACAAGAGGCCTTTCAGAGGAATCTAGATAGACTGGAGCATTGGGCCATGACTAATGGGATGAAATTCAGCTGGTGGAAATGCTGGATCCTGAGACTATAACACTGGCCACAAGTATAAGTGGGGAGAGCAATGGGTGTAAATCAGAGAGGGATCCGAGGTGCTGCTCAGCAGCAGCTCCATATGAGTCAGCAAAGTCAGACAAGGGGACAAACTCTGTCCTGGGTGGCATCAAACAACATCGCCAGAGAGTCAAAAGAGCTGATTGTCCCACTGTGTCCAGCCATGTTCAGCCTCACCTTGAGTACCATGTACAGGCCTGGGCCCCACAATTCGAGAAGGATTGTCAAGGTCCTTGAATGTGTCTGAAGGAGGGCAACAAGGCTGGTGAGCAGGCTGGAAGGAATGTTCTGTGAGCAGAGTCCAAGGGCTTTGGGTATGTAAAGTTTGAGAAAAGGCTGTGAGAGACAACCTCATTGCTCTCTACAGCTTCCTGAGGAGGGGGAATGGAGAGGGAAGTGCTGAGCTCTTCTCTCTGGTATCCAGTAACAGACCTTGTGGGAATAGTTCAAAGCTGTACCAGGAGAGGTTTATACTGAGAAGGTGGTTAAAGACTGTAACAGGCTTCTGTGAGAGGTGGTCAATGCTCCATGCCTGTCAGGGTTTTAGAGGCTTTTGAACAATGCCCTCAAATACACGCTTTTACTTTTCTTTCACCCTGAATTGGCCAGTAGCTACACTGTAAGGTTTTTGTAGGTACCTTCTGACTGAAATACTATGTTTTGTATTTCATTGTGTTCTATTCCGTTCCATTCCGTTCCATTCTATGCTAGCAAAGACTTGAAGTGCTTAATAACTACAGAGTTATTTTTGTGAGAAATCTATATTTGGAGGAAAAATATTTCATGACCTTTTTTTGCTTTTTGGGAATTAACCAACTCTGTGGCTTTCAAAAGGACATTTCACTAGTCATTTCATATCCTTCCAGACACCACCATAAACTGTTTCCTTACACGTACACATACACACACGTATATATATATGATCAGTAACCAACAACCTGACACTAATGAATTCTGTTCCTGATGACCTGGCAAGCATTATTGCAAATGCATTTTCAAAATTCATCACTTTTTTTTCCTTATTTTCACCATGAGGTACTTTCTGTCCCTTTAGATATATTTATTCTGAATTTCTGTAACTCACTGTGTCTCAGGCACTATGAAATCCTATCTCCTTGTATATTTCATTGTGTCACAGTAGAAACACGGCAGAAAGACTGTAATTTACTTTGCTGGAATATGCTGACTATAACCTGAGCTCTGCAATTACAATTTAGTCTTTTTTGTCCCTTATGGAGATAATAAAGATCAGACTGTTACCAATCTATTGCTGTTGCTCTCAGGTCATAGGGAAGATCACGAAATCTTACCATCTTTTTACTGCTTTGCTGAGCAGCTCCATTATAGCCATTAAACAGTCTAGATTTCCTGGAACCATTTCAGCATCCAAGCAATTATTAGACTTGCCTTTTCAAACAAATGCTGATAACCCCTTACACAAGTTAAAGGTTAAAGGAGTGAAAGAAAAAAAAGAGCAGCAAAAACCGCAACAACTAAAGGCCCAGAAAGGTTTTGCTGGTGTTGATGGTCCTGATTTTACACAAAAGTGAAAATTAATTTTCCAGGAATGTTTTCTCTCATGAAACTAAATGGCATTCCAGCAGCAAATGCAAGGACTGATTATGTATAATCGTCATGTAGGTCCTGTGCAGTAGCAACAACTTCAACACATGCAGGAGAATGCTGGCACATGACCCAGAAGCTCCGTGCAAACATTGTTCATGTGTTAACTCAAGCAAATATTTCCTCTGGGCTAATTTTTGAAGGTATGAAACCATTTTTCTGTCTAATTATATGAGCAAGGAAAGCAATTAGAATGTACAACAGATTTTCAGTAATCACACATGTTTGTGCAAACTGGCACAGGAAACTCTGAGTGTCAGCAGCAATCAGACTTTTGTCACAGTTAGAAATAGAGCTATATGAATTTTTAATAGACTTTTAAGTGACTGAACTTTAGGAAAGATATTAAAAAAAAAAGTGCTATCGATTTTGATTTCTAAGAGCCTTAAACTATACCCTTCAAGACAGTAGCTGAAACTCACTATTTCGGTAAACCCATGGTCATTTTAACACCTTCAGATATTGTGTGATTAGAAGTGAAACTATACAGAAGTAAAATGGGAAAAACTGAAATGGGCTTAAACTTCAAATTGCAGGGCTACAACACCTATCTCTGTAGCTTAAATCTCAATATAGAGATTGTGGTGTGTTTCAGATCCAGGAGCTAATGCACAGACTTTTCCAAATATGTTTTTTATCACTTTCTAATAATACAAAAAATCCCCCAAACCAGAACAAAACCCTAATGGTGAATTACAGCAAGGAAGCATCAGGGTGATCTTTTTTTGGGCAAGGTCCAAGGGTAGCAAATGCATGAGAAGAAAGCATGCAAATGAGACATTAGGCATGAAAGACTTTGTAATGTGCCAATGTACCATGTTATAGCAATGAGAACATATCCACCAAATCAAACAATATGAAGCCTTTCAACACTATTTGGCTGTGAATGGAGACAGAAGATATCTTCCTCCTGCGTTCATTTACCAGACATTATCTCCTCATTCCTCCTCCAGCCTTATCTAGACCAGACATATGCTAAGGTGCTGGTAGGCCCTTATCTGTTGGAACAATTTTACACTCTGTTCCACTGTCTGTATGGCACAGAAGGCTCAAACACAATAAAAACATCAATAACTTCTCTTGGAGAGATCAGAGTTAAAAGTACCATGAAGAAATGCAAGCTATTTATTTAGACATTGTAGTCATGATAAAGCAATCTCTAAAGTCTGCAGAACAGATAGAAAGGAAACATGACAACTTAAAAATAGCAGGAAAAATAACATGTATAATAAAATCCAGCCTAAAATTTATTTGCATTGTTATTCTTATCCAATCCTCTGGAATACATAACGTGACGATGCACATCAGAGGTTGGTTGTCTATATAGGTGCAACATTTTCAAGAGTGTCCTCAGAAGAATTGTTTTGGTGCTTCTAACAAAATTAGCTTAAATGAAGTTGTTTCCTAGAAACATGTCAGGATCTACTCAGCTATTGCACTTCTTGGCCATTGGCAATTAAGGCATAAAATACACACGAAGTCAAATCACGAGGTGATGAAATTCAGATATATTGCAGTTGTTTTAGTAGTACAGCATTGATTTATATCAGCTGCAAATCTGCTTCATGCTGATCTGCACACTGGTTATCATCCTGAAGGATCATAAAGTGTTTTATGAATTAGCTTTTTGAAGCATTTATCACATCTACTTGAAAACAAGATAAAGGTCTCTTCTTTTTGGATGAGCTGTCACATCAGAATCTATGGTGCCATCTATGGTAGACTGCAGCTTTAAATCTATAAAATCCCTTGAAGGTACTGAGTTTCATCTGTGTTTACTGATAGACACCAATGGCTGAATGGATGCCACTGACTGACAGCTGAACCTCCATGGAAATCTGGGGGCTTGACTGAACTCTAACATTCAGTGTTGCAGTGATCTATTTATGCAGCCTTTTCTGCATGACACCTGTGGAAGCAATTGGAACCCTTACAAGACAGCAGACACATTACCCTCTCAATTACCTCCACTCAAGATCCTCAACAAGTGTTCATATACTGAAAAATGCATAAACAACTGAGCTGCCAAAAAGATTTCATGGAAAGTATTTTAAATACACACACTAGTGCTTTTCAAATTAAAATAATTTGGAGACAAGAGACATAAATATGGAATATATGGTCAGTACCTCT
Source organism: Illadopsis cleaveri (assembly GCA_013399915.1). Classification (NCBI taxonomy): domain Eukaryota; kingdom Metazoa; phylum Chordata; class Aves; order Passeriformes; family Timaliidae; genus Illadopsis; species Illadopsis cleaveri. The sequence continues at coordinate 122,282 of VXBB01005694.1, forward strand.
ACAGTGTTTCTAACACACAGAATTTGTTTGTTTTCTTTTATTTAGAAAAGTTTAATGGTACTGAGTTCTTTTTAAAATTGATACTAAGACAAAACCAGACATCTCTCTTTCCTTTTATTTCCTGTCCTCATTTACTACCACATGACTTCCCAAGAGAATTTCTGATGTAGCTTGACTGTAACAGCTCAGTCCCTTTCTGTTCATGGGTTTTACCTTCTGTGCCATGTCTCTGATAAGGAGTGTTTGAGGGAATGATGGCCATTAATTAGGGATTAAGCCCTTCCCCAGTGAAATGGGAATGTTAGAGGAGGGTATTGCGCTTTTTTTGTGCAAAGTATTATCTCAGTTCTTCACAACAATAAATGAAAGAAGTAGGATAAGTAATCCTCTAAGAGTATGAAGACAGGAGGTGGGTTGTAGTTCTCACTTTGACTTCTCACATAGAACACAGACTGTGACTATATTTAACATGTTTCTGTTACTAATCACATATTCATTGCACTTTAGTATTTTGCTGTAAGAACTAATTTTGCTGAACTTGCAGGTGAAAGAATCCTAAATATAGGGTTGTTTATTTAGAGACTGACTATAGCAGTGAGGTCTTGATATAGGAAAACTCTTTGAATTCCCTTCCTCTCCATCTGGATAAGCACTGCATGAGCTGGCACACTGCGGAAGTGTAGTGTTGTTTGCAGGAATTAGCAATCCTTATGGAGACTGAGGCATGTCTGACGTGTGTACAGCATTACAGCTACCCTGTAATTATACTTGCAGTTTCACTGACATCACTGCTGAGGTGGAGATTAGGGATGCAGTCTTCTGCCCACCATCTAATTCACTTCTTTGCTCCACTACAAAGTTTGCAGATTTTTCTGAATCATTTCTCTGCCTTTCCCCCCCCGCCAGAATTGAAGAGGATGTTCCCCAACACAGATAGTCTGGCTGCTCAAAGGTACATTTTTTTCCTGGAAACACAGAACATCCCTCCTTTCAAAAAAGAAGAATTACTTCTGACTCAGTCTATGTGAGGTAAAGGAGTAAAAATTACCTTTGACTGATTGCACTCATTGTACTTCTAGACCTACTGAGATGTGTCTGCCTTGTTGGATTTTCCCCCCTGAGTGTGCCTAAACAGCTTCCTAATCAGGAAGAACACAATGTAAATTATCTTTGCAACATTTCCAAAGGTATCGCCCGTGCTTTCAGTAGCCATATCCTTAATTCACTCTTTCAAATAATGATGGCATGATAAAAAAATCAGAAGATTAAATTCTGGCAGTATGAAAAAGCATTTATGCTGCTCTGCTAAGGGATCCAAAAGGAACAAGGGACTCTCAGTGAAAACAAACAGTGAGTTTCTGGAGCATTAAACACTGCTATATTATCATTCACTGATCATTGCTGTCATTGCTTTGGCACCTTAGCATAATCATGATGACAATTCTACTTACCTTTTTTTTTTTTTTTTTTTTTTTTTTTTTTTTTTTTTTTTTTTTTTTTTTTTTGTAACTACAATTTTTAATTATTCTTTGNTTGCTTAACTGCAAATTATTAATCAGTCTTTGCTGAGTAAATTCTTGTAAATTCCTTCACAACTCTTAGCATTGTCTGAAGTCGGGACACTGCATATCTTGAAAAGTAGATCTGTGTGTTCTAGATTACGGCATATAATAAAAAAACAAGATCCTTCAAGAGAGTGGCCAGTGAGTGAATATACTTTTTTTTTTCCATTCAGCACTACTATTCTCTTGTCATCACAATTTTGGCCCAGTTCCTAAATCCTCAAGCACCTCATTCACATGCCAAAATTCACATTAAATGCTTCTGGGTTGTAAAATTATGCCAGGTTATGTAAGAGGCAACAAAGGCATCTGTACCTCAGAGTCAGTTTTCATTAATCAAGAAAGCAAGTAAACCAAATAGATATGCACATAATATGAGGTGAAAAAGCCTGAATTTTAAAATATTTGGGACCAGTCTTATTATTGATATTCAGAATGTGACAATTTTTGGATTTATAATCAGGCAGTAGCTTCTACTATGGTAAGATTATGATGAGACCTGTGCAATTCAACTTATAATGGTGATATTAGCATGAAATCTTGTCCTACAGTTACAGCTGCTGTGGTAGAGTTGGTTATCTGGGCTGACCCAGCACACTGAATCATTAATGCCCAGGTTGGCCTAAGAACTCCAGTGAGATGAGATAATGGGCTGAAGCACTGGCCAGTTTCCCAGCAAAGCAGCTGGTCAACAGTTACAGGAATTCTCCAAGTGGGAATTTTGTACGGTTTAGGACATTTCCCTATGTAACTCCTGCTGTGCACACTCCAGTTAAGATACACTAATTGTACATTGAAGGTGTGTCCACGAATCCCCTGAGGAGAATCCACTAGTCTCAGGCATCTCCCCAGGCAGCTCCTGCTTCAGAACTGACTGAATTGCACATAGATAATTTCAAACATAAGTATAAACTGCTCTTGCATGTGCAGAAATGATCACATGGGAGAGGCTTTTGTGCATAACCAAGACAGAGGATGTTTTGTACATACTGTGAGAAAATCAAAGACAATGGATGGTGCCCATGCTGCTGTGGTCACCCAGGACCACAGATCAACTGGCTTCTAAGAATCTAGCAATACAAAAGTTCAGCTGAAGATGCTACTGAAAGGGTGATTTCAACAGTGACTGCTCTCTTGGAAAGATCTGATTCCCCATGTGAGCTGTACTGAGGATTGTGGTTTTTAACACACATTTCCTGTGTTTATGCAACAAGTATAAATGCAGACAGAACAAGTCAACACCTCTTTTAATACTTTTGATAAGAAAGAAGAGCAGGGAGAAAGCAAGAGCAGAAAGAGACAAAGGGAACAAATGAAAACAAACAAAGAAAGAGAAAGAAACCAGCCAGGGAAGCAATCATGAAATCTAAATGAATATCCAAAACTATTGTAGTGAGGTAACTGATGGTATAAAATTATACATTTTTAAATTTACCAATATTTTAAGTAACTTTTGCTGCATAATAGACTTCTATGTCTTCCTCTGGTTAATAGTCATTGTCTGGTTAATAAACACAGATGTTTACTATTAGCTTGCAGATAAAGTTTAATAAGATTTATTTTTTTTTTAAAACCATGGGCCTGTCTCTGGTAGAGGTCATTTGGAAAGCTGAAGGCTAAGCATAACACACTGCACATTTGAAGAGAGTTTTCATGTACTTAAATCATTCAGACACTTGAGAGAAGGGAAGGAAGGGAGATGCATAATCAAGGAGTTATGGTACTTCAAAGATGCATAAAGAGTGAAAACTGCAACTAAATCCTCTTTTTCAGGGCCACCCTATTCTACATTTGGCTCTTTTCTGTACAATTTGCATTTAGGGCTTTAAACATTTGTAGGAAAATCTATGTATGCATGGTACAGAAATATATCTGTCCAATATGACTGCAGCTTGTACACAGAACCAAGCTTGCTTTCTCCAATTAGAATTCAAGCACAATATTATATAGCCATAGCAGTGAGCAATCCCAGTGTGGGCTATATAACCTTAGCAGGACCCTGAGTAAATTTTTGATCCTATGTGACCTCATTTGTGCAAGGCATTAGTAAATGAGATGTCAATATCTACACCTTGGGTTTGCCTAGCACAGCTCACAAAGTGTTTTCCCTGAGACACAGTGTGCTCCTGTGATTGCCAGCATGAGACTCAGTTGAGAATTTGGAATAGGCATTTCCCACTGCATAAGGGCAAGTAATTTTACACAGGAGAGCAGGCTTCAGCAACACTAAATCACGAGCTTTACAGTTGTGTGGTTGTAATTCCTCTTATTTTTGAGTAAGAGAGCAGCTTGGATCACAGCATTACTCATCAGCCCGCAGGGCAAGGATCCCTACAAGGATGCCAAGGAGTTCCTGTGGGCTGGGAGGGCCTGGAGCAGCACAGGCTGACACACAGCAGAGCAGGCAGCTCTTTTCAGGCTGGGCTGTGTGGGTGGAGGGTCTTTCTGCAGCCTGAAATCATCGGTGGGTGTTACGCTGACTAACAAGAAAATACCTCATAATGCATACAGAACATTCATTTAACACCCTAAATCTGAGGTGGGTACCGAGGATGGAAATTATCAAGACTCTACTGCCAGAAACCCTGTGAAAACAATATTTAGCAATTCAAGTAAGTTCATGCCACTTTCTACTTAATGCTCGAGGGAACACCAGGGCTGGCAGTCGGTAATTACTTCTGTACAGAAACAGAGTTCGACACACACTATCAGAATTTTTTTCAGCAAGTTAAAAGAAAGTCTCATGGTTTCACGACAAAACTGCTAAAGCATCTACCTCTGAAAGAACAAAACCAGAACAAATAACTTTGAGTTCCATATCAGTATTAGATGTGAGAAAGGGTGCAATTCCAGAAGCTCAGACAGACAGATCTTACCTGTGCCAGGTCCTGTAACTGGTAGCCTTTTACAGTTTGACACGTGAAAATATCACATTGCATTCCAGCTCTCAGCCTGGGAGGTGAATGAATATCACCTCTACCACTTTCACCTCCTTGGCAAGCAGACTCTGACTTACATGAACATTTGTGTCAGTGTTAGGGAAAAAGAGAATAAATCTGAAGTCCTGTGATAAATGTCTCCATGTGAAGATATCACAGAAAAATGGGATCTGATTGTTTTGCTAACCCCCTCCATGGGGGGAGTGAGGTAAAGTTCCAGAACAGAAAGAAGAAAATTCTCAGTTCTACATGTTGAACACCTACACAAGCTTATTTTATAGGGACTCATGGAGAGAATATAGTTACATAAAAAGCAACAGCAAAACAGACTGTTCATATGGATAACACAACAAATTTTCCTCTGTTTTTAATGTCTATATAGCTTATATATCTTGAACAGATGTCATGACCTTTTTTATGCATTGCTGCTTTCTGTTATAGCCAATGAGCAAGATTTAAAATGATCACTGAACTTCCTGCTGCATAGGCACAGGAACTATTTTTAATACTGGCAATCCTTTGTATAATTCATGCTAATCAAATTAATTATCATGTCTGGTAGAGGTTTTTTTACCTGAAACTGTGTGATCCTTTGGGTCTCTCAGTAGTTTGAGCCTTGTATGAGGGAAAATGTACTGCAGGGGCTTCCCATTTATCTGAGGAACACAAATATACATGTCATAAAAAGATAAAGCAACAACAACTGCATCAATAATTTCAGACAGTGGAAACAGGACCAAGCAAAGAAACTTATTCATCCAGGGAAATATCACAACTTCTCAAGTCAAAAACTCTCCCAAGTTTGAAGACATTTGTCAGGAAGTAAATTCCTTCTGTGGGGTAATGAATACTTGCTTCAGTAACTCCAGATTAATTTCAAATATGGTTCTAGTTCTGATTTTTCTGAGTGACTAAAAGGTGGTCTCTCTCTTCTGTAGTTTCTTTTAACCTAATCCTTTATTCAAGCAATTTTTAACATAAGAAAGAAACAAAACATTATTCCTGTATTTTTTATAAAGTTCTTTTCTTAGACACATAAAAAAAAATGTTACTTTAATGTGTTACCATCCATGAGTTACTGCTTTAGTTTCAGCAAAACCACATGGTCCAATGTATCTCTTGTCTACAAATTCCAAAAGCCATCTGAAAGACCCAAACTAAAACTCGCAGGACTGCATTCTGTATGAAAATGCACATCATTTACCTGTGCTGATCCTAGACAATATCAAAGCTGAAAGCAATGCATCCTACAACAGACTCTAAAGAGCCAGTTTTCCTGATGAAATGATCCCACCTGCCCCAAGGTTTGGGCATAGGAGGGGCCAAGCTGCAGGGACTGACCCACTTTCCAGGGATGATCACCCCGAGCCCACACCAAAATGCCTCTGCAGGGGGTTGGCTGCAACCCTCCCCCACAGCCATCACAGCCCCTCTTTGCCTGCAGTTTTGGTCTTTTGGTAGCAAAGCTGAACCCATCATTTCTCTACCTCTGCATGTCGGTTCCAAGCCTGGGGGATGCACCCAGGCCAAGAGGAGGGAGCATGACTGTGCCTGCTCCAGGATGGGACCTCAGGGAGCAGCCTCAAGGAGATAAGGGGACAAAACTATTCAGCATGGCAATGCAGCAGCTGGAGTGTATCAGCAGCCTGCTGACAAGAGTGTATTACTATTATTTATATTTAAGTAGCATTTAAAGGGATTAAGCTCCTCCTGAGCCAAGCACTTCAAACATAGTTCTGCCCTGGAGAGTTTATGAAGTTAATGGATAGCACACATAAATGATGGGAAGGGAAAGAGAGAAGCCAAGGTACTTGCTTAACTCAATTCCACAGTAAGCAGAAGAGTTTATACATCTGCTGTCATGCTTCAGTTACTTCTCCAGTGAATGATGTTGCATCTAGAAGACTCAAAGCCTCCCATAACACAATGAGAGTAATAGTGACTCTAATTAATGACAGACATAAAGGAGATCATAGATTCGGTAGAGGACAAGAACAAATCAGAACATGAGATCAGGCAGACATTTGAATTTATCATGGGATTTTGTCAGAATATAGAGTCTAATACTACCAGGAGTGTAGAAAGTTCCATGAGGCTTCATTAATGGATAGGGAGAGTGTACTGTTTCTAATGACACTGTCAGAAATTCAGCAAGTTTATATAATAATAAAAGTGATGCATTTGTCACAGGAAACGTACATAAAATTGTAAAAAATCTGAAAGAATGCATCTCATTTTATGTTGAATTAAATAAAATAATGAAACGATGCTGTTTACAATAAGTGTACAATCACATTTTGTTTACAAGAAGTGTACAAACACATTTGAATAGATCCTTAGCTGGGATCCATTTTGGTGGGAGCAATTCAATTTAACTGAGGAACGTTGCAGCTCCTAAACTTCAATTCATATTATTTTATTTGCTCCATCTTCTTTCATATTTAATAAATAACAATCCAAGAATATTCAATGCCATACTGTACATGACTGCTAAAAAATATATCAGAAAATATAGACCGTCTCCTTCTTTACCTTATTACTTCCTCATTACTTCCAGAATTTTATGAGAAGAATAAATTTTTGTGATTCATATAGGTCTGAATAAAAGCATTGAATTTTATTAGCATCCAGGATAGTATATTATTCTTTTATTGTTGGTGGGAACCAGTACTTAAATGGAACATGTCATTAGGCTTTTACTTTCAGACCATTACATTTCTGAAAGCACCAGAACAAATAGGAAAAAAATGTGGTTGCTGTAAATAGATAATACCAAGAACAATTACATTGTTCTTGATGTTTTGCTTTAATCATTAGTGAGCATATCTATCTGAAATTTACTAGAATATTTCAAAACCCATAGAACACAAATTATTTTGTGTTTCCAATTGTTCACATCTTCTTACTCCCACTAAAGTTGGTTTCCCTTCACCTGAATATATATGCCAGGAATATATGCCAGGAATCCCTTCTAGCTGACTCTTCCTCCAGTTTTCCCAGTGAAGACAGAGAGAGACCCCACTGAAGCCACACCACTGTGACAGTGGAAATCCAAACTGGTGCAGAGGGGCCATCCTTCTACTGCACAGCGGCAGGAGGAGTGGAGAACATGTAGTGGAGAAAAGTGCGCAAGCCCAGACTTAGGTCACAGGGCAAAAGTTGACTTGATCCCACTCATCTGCTACAAACCCCAGAGATTTCGGCCATCTGTCCCTGTCATGAAGATCCTTCTTTACCTCCTTGGGTGCATTCAGTACACTTGATTTGTAGTTCAGCACTGGCATATCATCCTCAGGAAATGTAAGCTCTGGTCATGTGTTTCATGTTATTAATCAGCTCAAAGGCCCTCCAAAAATGGAAAGGATGGGAAATAATTGTGCTGAGGGTTTCTAAGACTGCTACAGAAGATGAGTTTAAAAATGCATTTAATTTTCTGTTGTCTTTAGTGTTTTGTCTGATAAACAAACACTGTGGGAGACTCATAAAAAGGAATATTATAAGTCAAAGAGGATAATCAAGAAGAAAAAAAAAAAATCCCCAATGCTGTATTTAAGAAATAAAATCCATGAACTGTATTTTAATATTCCAGTCCATAGCCACACCTATAAAGTATTAACTGATCTTTGGACTGGATCACCAAAGTCATAGTTGTTCCTGATTAAAAATGTTGCTGCAACTCCCCTTTCACTGGTGTTAGACAGGGCCTGATAAGATGACTCTCAGTAGCTACAGCTGGTTGTTGTCCCATGGGAAATATAATTTTCAAGGGAAGCTTTACCTGAGGCAGGTGTCCAGGGAGAACACGGTGGATGCTCAAGGTGGTGGGTTAGGTGGTATCCATCCTAATTTCTGAATACCACTGGTACTTGCATGAGCACACAAAGCCTGTGCAAGCTGGTACCAAGAATTTCTCCAGCTGTGGTAATTCTGCCCTTTTGAACTTCTAAATTCCCTCAGTGCAGAGCACAAATGTCGAGTTCTCTAGAAATCCTCAAGGTGGAAAGTTCTTTCTGCTGATAGATCCCCAGTGATGGAGATAATTCGCAAAAGACACACTGAATAATAACTACAAATACAATGTTCCTGCTCATTAATAAATTGCAAAGTGAGTTGCATTTTCTTCTGCAATTAGGTAAATTCAACACTGACCTTTGCTCCAGAAGTCATTCTGGCATGCAGAGAGAAAAACATTTCTGAGCGACTAAGAAATGAGGCACTACCAGCTAAATTCTTCCGTGAATTACAGTGAGGGGATGGCTAACAACCCATTCTTTAGATTAAATATTTTAACAATTACACTAAAGTTGGAAATGTCCCATTTCTCATCATATTTCCAGAGAATCTCAATCACAAAATTATGCCCCCCCCAACCAAATCTCTAACAGAAAATAGTTTACTACAATTTTAAATAAATTCTCCTTGCGAGATGGAAAATAGTAGTAGATGTAACTAAGCAGATGGACTTCAAAAATGTGGAACAGAATTTTGCAGGTAGCCTCCTATATCTCTGTCACAAATGGTATTTTCTCATTTTAGCCCAAATGCTCACCTTATGACCTATTTTTTCATAATTTCTAAACATCCAAGTGCGCCCTAAAAAGGTTTGACTTAAATTTCAAGAGAATGGTTGTGACCCATGAATGAAGAGAAAAGCATATAATTTTTTAGGATGTTTAGAAATAGGGGATTGCATTCAAAAGGTTTCATGTCTAGGACCCTTGCCTTCTTTTTGTGCTTAGGAAACTGTTGCCTAAGTGAACTGATGCCAATATACTGGTACTATGATGAGTTTAGGATTTTATTATTCATTTAGGGCTTAAAAGACCCACCTTTGATGACTGGAAGTATTTAAAACCCCTCACTGAAAAACTACTTATTGCCTCTTAACACACTCTCATAGTCCATGCCCTTGTCATGAAATTTTACTGCCCTGGCACCCCCTCCTACTGTTCTTTCCCAAACCATTTGCAACAGCCATTTTAGTTCAGGATATGCAAATAATTTGCACAGAAAATAATAAGAAAAAAAGTCTTGATGTCTGGAGGTTTAAAGAAGTTGCTGGTGAACTGGCAGTGACTAAGCACACTGTTGAGGTCAACAGCAATCAGTGGGAATTCTACAACAGATTATGTATTGATAAGGTTTTACCCTCCTCAGGGAAGCAGTCCAGAATCAATACATTGGGAAATGGCTATAAGATATTCAATGGAACTGCAATTTAACATGATTTCAGAATACTAAATAGCACCACAGGAGTTGCTATAGAAACAAACATTTTAATATTTATAATACAGTATGTGAGCTTAATCTGCTAGGTTATAAGAAATCCATGGAAACCTGGAGGTTCAGGGTTATTACTCCACTGCATTTTTGCTTCAGAAGCTCAGGGTTTTGCTTTATTTATTACCTTCAGTTGTGCAGGCTCTGTGGGATGTAGTCAAGCAGTTCTGATTTCATCTACTAAGAAAACTGATATTTCACATGTGTGAATCAAAATCTTCTGGAATACACATATTGTAGTGATCATTAACATATTTTAATTTTTTTTTTACACAGAAGATCATAAAAATAGCAAGTTTAGAGCCAGTAAGTGTATTTGCAAACACTGATTGATACATTACAAGCACATTAGTGCTATTGATGCAAATTACTCTTTCTGTGGCTGGTTTGAGCTCAGTAAGGGATACTTAGGGAGTTGCAATGGCTCAATTCCTGTGCTAACCAGGAAATTTCCCTCCTAACTGATTTCAGGAGATCATCCGCAGCAAAGAAAGCTCTGGGTGAAGGTGGAGATATTCAGATGGTTCTGGATGGAGAATGACTTGCCATTTTCGTCTCTAGAGTACTTTGGACTTGGACACTCCAGGTTCCTGTGCAGGACTGAGGTGTGGATAAAGGAGACAGACAGCATGACACAATGGATTCAGTAACCCATTTGTTACACACAGGGCTGAAAAAGCCCTTAAGGAGTGGTCACTTTGCCTCACCACCCTCATTGGCCTGATATGCTTTATTTGCCTTCATCTCTTGAAAAGATAATACTAATGCTAAAAAAAATAAAGATGTTGGTACTGATTTACTTTCTTCTGTTGCTAAGTATTTCACAACTCGGCAATGTTTCAGTAATGAAACTTATTAAAATATCTCTGGCCCTCTTTATCTTGTTACAAAGCAATTTAATTTCTGGATGTATCTGAAAATATATTTGTTTTTAAGTTATCTTAAACAAATGCTCACAGAAGACACTTAATGTACACAAGTTCTGAGTAACATTTTGATTAGGTAGATGATGTGGAGTTGGTGAGACCTGGCATTTTTCCCTTCTGCAGAGTCATTGATACTATTTGGGTACTGGTGTGTGACTGACAGTAGCTAACCTGGATGGAAACAGAAGGAATTGTTGCAAAGCTTCTCCTCACACATAATTTCTTCTCTTCTGCTGAGGCTTTAACTGGCATCAGACAGAATTATTTAGAACGTGTTTACTCTCCAATTTACATCCCATATTTCGCAAAACCTTAAAAAATGCCCTTGGCTAGATTTTAATGCTGTATCGCTATTCCCATATAAGCATGGGGATATTGCAACAGCTTGAGGGAGAAAAAAAAACACAACGTATTTTCTTCCTGGAAATATCCAGGAAAACAAGAACTTTTAGGCCCTTTAACCTTCCTGCTGAAAGTTTTTGAACAAAATTTTGAACAAAATGTTTCTGCAAAATTTTGAACAAAATTTTTCAACCAGTCCTAGTGCAGAACTATTCACATAAGAGAAAAAAAGCAAAGATTAGATCTCTGTGACTAAGACCTTGCCTTGGAACTGTTTCCCAGGACAAAAGCTCTGGAGCCCTAGAAGTTAAATTTAAGAAGTTAAGTTTCAGTTAAATTAAGTGTATTTTACTAACTACCTCCATATCACAGAGCTCATGGTTAGCAGTAATCCTTTTGGACAAACCTGATTTTCAAGGAAAATTTTCAATTTTATCTCAGAAAGCTGTAGTGGTAAAATACAATTTTGTATCCTTAGAATAATAAATGTTTCTCATGAGGATTAAAGTGCTCAGAGAGACAGTTTTTTAAACTATTGCCAGTGATATTAAGAGCTGTTAAGACTCAAAAGCATCCTTTATCTTGCAGTTAAATTCATTCATAGAATCATAGATCTATTTGAATAGATTGCTGTAAGAATTATATTGTGTAAAGCCCTTTTTTCTCAACAAGAAATGAGTAGGCTCAGTACAATCTACGGTTTGTAAATCTCAATATATGCTAGGGATAGGAAAGGAGGGAAAAATAAATGACAGGTTGTATTTTAAGACATTTTAACACTTACTTCATAAAATCTACACCATTGCTTCATAAAACCTACACCATTGCTTCATAAAACCTACATTTGATTGCCAAATGTCAGTGAAAATGCTCCCCAGCATAAAACTTCTAAAGGCTGCATGGCAGTGGGATATTCCTGTTTCGTATGGTATCTGAGGAATTAACATGAGCAATAAAAGCTATTGAGTATCACAAAGGGGCCATGCAATACCTTCCCTCAGAATCACAGAGTTGTTAAGGTTGGAAAAGAGATGATCATCTAAGATGATTAAGTCCAACTGTCAATCCAGTGCCACCACCATGTTCACCACAAACCATGTCCTCAAGTGCCATTTCCACATTTTTCTTGAACACTTCCACGGATGATGACTCCACCATTTCCCTGGGCAGCCTCTTCCAATGCTTGACCACCCCTTCCATGAAGACATTTTTCCTAATATCTAATCTAAACCTCCCCTGGTGCAATTTGAGGTTATTTCCTCTTGTCTTGAGGAAATACACTCATTGCTTCCATTGGATCTCATGTAAAAATGTAATCTAAATCAAAACATAAAAAAATATATCAGGATATAACCTAAATCAATCAGTAAAAATGATAACTGATATAAGCAGCTGAAACCTTAGAGATTGGAAATACATAAACTTTTAAAATAAAAAGTAGAAATGTGATGGTACACTAAGATAAACTAGATTTGACAGTAGGCAAGCTTGAAAAGCAGACTATGGTATTTTTCTTCCTCTCTCTAATAAATGAAATTAGATTGATAAAGTCCTGCTGATTTATTCAATAATTAATCATAGACTGTTGGGATTATACTTACCATCTGAAAGTGGAAAAAATGTCAACAGGATAAAGAAATTATTTTCTTTCAACTACTAAAAGAAAGGACTTGAATTTAGATGTGATAAAGCTGGTAAGGGAAAATTAGACTAATTGTTTTCTTTTCTTTGTCTTTTTTTTTTTTTTTTTTT
>VXBB01005694.1:135124-159467 GCA_013399915.1 Illadopsis cleaveri
TTTTTTTTTTTTTACCAATAGTAATACTAAAGGTATAGATATTTTCAGTTATATTTCAAAAGTCAAAAGACAACCTGCAAAATTAACACTGAATTGTAGAGGAAAGTTAATTTAATTTCATTATAAAATGTTGATGATGAATACAGGTTCAACAGCACCTCAGCTGAATGCAGCTGGATTTTGAGTAATTCTGTAGTTCCTATGGGAACCATTGGACAGCATGATTAAATTATCAATCATTTATAAAACTAGAGGCACATCTCATTTGGCAGCTTACTTGATCTTGGTGTTGACTTAGTGGTCGAGAGTGTGACAACTTCTCTGGCAGCCTTCTGTCAACGATGTGTCCATTCTCCAAACGAGGCTCTCTGGGCTTGTCAAACCAATCTGTTTCTTCCCGACGGAGGTGATAGGCTTTGAAAACCAAGGACAGGTCAAATGCTCTGGTCCAGGGCTGGGCAAAGGGCAAGAATGTGCATTGTGCATAGCAAACATGCAGAGTGGTTACTAATTGGCCATGCAGCTAAAGCAGAGTTAGAGGTGAGACTTGAGACATTGAACTTGAGTATTATTTAGCTGTGAGACAGCAAAGGGAGAAGATTCTGTTTATGTCAGAACCATGGATATTAAATCCAGACGAAATCTACCAAGTGCTATAGCCACTTCCTCCTTCTGGCAGATAAGAAATGCACTGCAGATTTCACATATGTTTAAAATGTTTGTTGATAAAAATTTAGTCGTATTAGTTATTTTGCAGCAGACCAAGAAAAAAAACAAAACAAACTCAGAAAATCCCAATCAAAACCCAAAATAACCAACCCCCAAAATGCAGACTCCATTAATTCACAAATTTCTGAACTGAATATTGTTCAAAATGTTTTGGAAATAATCTAGAACTACATATAGGAAAATTACAACCTCTCTATGAAATCGATACCAAACCAAATCAAAGAAGATAGGAAACCAACCTATGTAACTGAAATTCGAAGCAGAAATATTACAGGTATTCCTATTTTTAATTCCATCCCCCGATTTTGCAGTATGAACCTTTGTGTATGGATTTTTAACATTCTTTCTGCAAAAAATTCCACAAGACTAATATTTTGTTTGCAACAGTAAATGTTGTATTAGGCATCTTTTGGGGATCAAATAATGTCATTTCACTGAAATCAGTTCTGCAAATGCATCTATTTATGCTTACTGACTATTGGGTCAACTGACATAGGTGTGATTCCATTGGGATCAGAATCATGTCCTGTTTTCTTCTGTGTTGGCAATCAGTGTAAACCAATGAATTGTTCAGGCAATGCAATGTAGAATGTAGGGCAAGTTTGAATTTTATGCTTTATTAAGCAAGATAAATTTGGAAATCAAAGGAAGACAATATTTGTTTCAGCAAAACCCCAAGGAATTGCAAACCTTAAATAAGATCGATTTTTGCTATAGTAACAAGAGTGAATGTGCATGACATAGAAAAGAATTTAAAAGGAAAAATGGTACTGCTAATAATCTTTCCTATTTAGTTGTGAAAGTAAACATTATCTATTTGGTTTAAGAAATTATTTCACAAAAATGTTAATAGCAAAAAAGTAAGGTGTTTTTTTCACTACTATTTTCTTAAAATTTTCCAAAATAAGGAATTATATATATGCATGATTTTTTTGAAAATAATAAGTTGTATGTGGTAAAACTAACATTCTATATTATATTAAGCCTTCAGAAAATTTTTAATCTTGATTTAATATTGATATTATGCAATATCTTCCTCCATGACTGTGCACAAACTTAATCTAACATGAAATGGTTTACTCAATATTATTTAGATAAGCATACATGAATTACCAGAAACATTATTATCTTGCTACTGATTAGTTATTGATTAACTTCTATCAATAAGCCATTATGATCTAGCATGCAAATATTTCATGCTTTACACATTTATGCCAGTTGACCAATACCTGAACAAAGCAGCTCATTCATAACTCATCCTGACAGAACTTCTTTCTGAAGATTGCATGAAGAATGTAATTTATATTCTTGACCCCAGATTGTAATGCTGCCTGTCATAATCTGTGTCATCATCTGAGTAGATGAAAGAATGATTTTTTTTTCCTCCTGCCTCAGTTGAGATAACTTTTTCCTGGATTACTTCTCTTGAAAATGTAGAATTCCATACTGCAGTTCAGACCAGCCTTTTTTTTTAAATCAAATTGTGATTAATGTGTGTACTTTATTGAAACTTATGGAGTTATAAATGTATGTGTATACAGACACACACACACACAGAGCACTCACATACATACACACCCCATTGGTTTTGGTTTGCACAGCTGGGATTTGTTACAGCTGAAAACCTGACAACAGCCAAGATGAACCATTGACAGTCTTTAGAGAAGCCATCCTTCTATTCTAAGGCTAACAGAATGCAGCCAGATGGTTCTAGCCACACAGATAACCAGGTGAGATTGAACCCCAGGCCGTGGGATCCAAGAAACTCAATCAGAGAAGTAACAGTGTTCACTCTAAATCCCACAGAAGAAAAATTACAAGGAATTGGCTGTGTTGATATCTTGATGTCCTGGTATCTCAATTTTAAACTTCTAAGCTCTGTTGAAGAATTGCCAAATTAGCATATAAGAGAAAAAAAAATACTTGAGGTGAGAAAAGGTACATTTTATATCTTCTGAACAGCAAGGGCTATTTATATTCATAAAATTGAGTACTAGCTTCAGTGTTTTTGAAAATTAGTATCTTCTGCATACTTAATAATGTGTGGAAAGTGGCAGCTGTGGGGTTGACAGAGATCTATCTGCTGGATCAGAGTTTTCATGGTACTGGGAACCCTGAGAAAATTCCAGGTGTTTCAAGATCTCAAAATGCTGTTTCTTTTCAATGGGCAGCTCTGGACATTGTGCTTTTTCAACACTAAGGCTACTTTTTTAACCTGTTGAAGCTTGGAATCCCAGTGCAAGTACTACTATCTGTCCTGAAGCATGATTTTAGGATTTGTTACAGTATGTACTTAGTGAAAAACAGAAGGTTTGGACTCCAAGTCATATTTGCATTCTCTTCTAGTATTTGTCATGGGATGTCACTTATAAAAAATTAATAGAAAGTCAAACATGTCTCTGAGTTTGAATGAAAGACAAACAATTTAAATTTGACATTTTAACTAAAATTAATCTTTAAAAGTCTCTTAAGATAATAAATCAAGCTGTAGCATGAGAAGAATTTTCTGAAGCCAATGTTTAAGACTGATTTATTTTAATGAAATCTCATGAAGACCATGCAGCAGTTGCTTAAAATAAAGAGCAGCTGCAAAGCAAATTGCGCTAAAAGGTTGGATGAAACATGCTAGAATAGCTGCCCACTGTCAGGCCATCAGATCACTACAGAGAAGAGTGTAGTCCCTAAAAAAAGAAGGCCATAACTTTCTGTAGAAATGTAATTGCTTCTTTTTAACACATTTTATCTTACATCTAAATTATATGAATTCTTTTCAATACAGGTTACTTGCTACTACACTGTATATTTGAAAGCAATGTCATGATGTGTTTTGGTTTCCCAAGAAACAGGCCATTTGTGAAGATAAATTTGATAGAAATTAGAAAAAGACTGCTGAAAGCAGAAGCCCTGATTGACGTGTCAATCTAATACAGAATATGTAAATTGAATTAGAATGCTACTGAAAGGGTCTAACTAATCAGAGACTGATTTAAAACAGAAATGTGTTCAACTTGAAGTGTTACATGTATGTGTCATACAAATATATAAGAGAAATATAAGGCACAGTAGGGCAGACATATAATTCCCTATGAGCTGTTTGTATGAGGTAGAATAGCCCTAAATTGGATTTTTTTGGTCCAGGTTGGTTCTCCTTAGTTTTCAGGAGGAAAAGTCCTGTATCTTTCACAATGTGGCTCTAGAATGACCCGTAAAAGTCACAAGCTGAGAGGAGACAAGATAGCATCTGCTTATTTAGGAAGAATGATATGAGTTGCAACTCCAGGAGCTACTCTCAACAGCTTTCAGATTTAATTATAGGACTCTGTGTGCTAACAATTGAAGGACAATAAAAACAGTTAAGCTTCCAATAAATATCAAAAAAGCTGATGACCCTGAATCTCTCCTGAAACACAGAGTACATGAGGGGTTTATAAATATCTAAGAAATATGAAGAGAAACTTATAGAACAAAGCCCTTAGTATGAAGTATGAGAAAGGCAAATAGATAATTTTTTTCTAATGCTTATGAAAGATTCAGCATGTCTGAAAAACCAATAATGCAATAATGAACGGAGGTTAGTAGAAATGATAAAATAAACCAGACTACTTCATAATCATGCAAATGTGTCTTTTGAGACAATCATTGCCATTTACAGACAATAGAGCGCATGCAAAGTCTCCTTTATTGTGCAGTAAATACACATAAGAAAAAGTTAAGGGAGCGCATACAATTTTGCACATATTCATTTCATTTGCCTTCAAACTGTCTTTATGATTTTTAAACAATTTAGAATATATTAAGTCTGAACTGACTCAAACAAAACTGATACAAAATTTGCAATTATTAAGTACTCAACATCAGCTTTAACATTCTGCTGTACTTATTCAGAAGAAGCATTTTTAATTGCACTATTTATAATACATCAGAAAGGTTCCTTTCATGAACTTAAGTGAGATAAACTCTTGTGCTTATTTGGCAGACATGTATGGGGTGCATATAAAACCAGCTACACTGCATAACTCATCAACAGAAGTAAAATACTTTGTGTAAGTTTATTGAAGGATGAGATTGTCTTGCACCATTCAAATGACAAATTATCTTACATAATCACAATTCTGAATGCACAGAAGTCCACATGACAGGATGCTTTTAACAAACCATATGTAGAATGTTATTTTGCTATCACGTTAAGCTCTATATGGTTCTAACATATAATATGTACTTAATGAACAGACTATATCTATATAAACACAGATTTAAATTGGTGCATCGGGAGATGGAATTATAACTTTTTGAGTCCTATAATGAAATTTCATGCACATAAAATTACTGGAGTTTTTTAGAGATTTGGGAGATTATTTCCAAATCCCAACAAAAACTATTTCAAATAAGTTCAATGATTCACAGTCACTGGAGAGAGCTGCACATAAAGACTGATGGCAGAGTCTGTACTGTACATGGAATGTTCTACACGGTATCATTGAAAAGCAGACATAAACAAGTGAAAAGGAAAATGCACTAGCAAACCAAAAGGAAAGCAAATCAACAACAATATAGTAGCATGCCATAGTAGCTTAACACCATCCAGAAACTGTTAGGGTAAAATAAAAAAAAGTCAAATAAGACAAAACAAATCAACCCCCAAAAATGTAGATACACAGAAGATGCACCAAGGAACAGAAAAAGAACAAGTCTTTGAAGTGTAACAAAAATCAGACACATGCATAGAAATGAGGATTTGCGTTGTGATAGTAAGATACCAGTCTGAGGCCTAATTTACCTTCACTGTCTGACATGGCATGCTGGAAGTCATCCATGATGAAGGCTATATCTCGATCATAGCCTCGAGTCCGTGACTCCTCCCTCATATGTTGCTGGACCTCAGGTAAAGAATGGCTCGATCCAAACTGGTCCCTGGTATCTGCAGATATT
Organism: Illadopsis cleaveri; assembly: GCA_013399915.1. Lineage (NCBI taxonomy): Eukaryota > Metazoa > Chordata > Aves > Passeriformes > Timaliidae > Illadopsis > Illadopsis cleaveri. The sequence continues at coordinate 140,783 of VXBB01005694.1, forward strand.
GGTGGCAAGGGTCCAGCTGCTGCTCTTGCCATTCCCATTGGCTGTCCAACAGGACTTAGTGGGCTCTCCTCCTCTGAGTTCTGAGCTACTATTGGGATCCTTCCCCTGCTTTGGCTAATAGGTAGACTGGTGGGTTTAGTTCTTCCAGAAGGTGCTGCATGGCTAAAGGAAACATCTAAAGGTTCAGTTTCTTGGGCTTTCAGTCTTAAAGAAGAACTGGAAGAATCCCTTTTCAATGACAAATCGAGCCCATACACTGAGGAGGGCCTAGATGAGGGCCTAGACCTACTACCACTGCTATAAGACTTGTCTGCTTCATCTTGTAGTGCGGATCTCATTGTTGGACCTAGTGCAGTCCCAAGGCCTGCTCCAATGGATGACGTCAGTGATGGCCCCATGTACTTCTGCTGGTCACTGATGTTCTTTCTAAGGCCATAAGTTATATCATCCTGAAGAAGCCTTGCCCTAGTAGTAATTCCCCCAAGTGTTGAAGTGCTAGAAGTCATATAGCTTGAATAGTCAGGCTCAAGGTCTCTGCTTTCTTGGATAGGTGAAAACTTTGTTAGTTTGGGGTCTATCAAGGCTTTCTTGTGTTTCGACTGCTTCTGGTAGAGGAGGGCTGCTGGCAGCTGCTTAGCAGCCTGTTTCTCGAGAGTAAGCCTACCTATGCTGTATTTCTCAGATTTTGGAAAATGCCTGTAGCTGCCCTCTCCATGGTAATACTGTGACAGGCCAGCCAGATGATCGAGACTTTCTGCACCTCTACGGAACTCTTGCTTTATTTGGTGTTTCAGAAGTTTGAGCTCATAGGGGTCCTCCATTGGGTCTTCATCAGCTTTAACATAGGAATGTAACCTAGAGGAAGTCTGCAGTGGTGCTAGGAAGTCTGACACTTCTTGTGCTCTCCTGGCCTCAGTTGTGCGAAGAAGTCGATCTGTTTTGGTCAGATCTTTCTCATGGAGGCTAAAACTGGAACCAAGAGCTCCTGTTCCTTTAGTAAGTTCTCCTATATCATCAATCAGCACATAATTTCGGGGTGTATGGTGGTGGTCTATATCTGCATAGAATGAATCTGCAGATATGCTTGATATAGGGCTGCTTGCTATGCTGTTCCTCTCATCTAGTCCTATCCTTAAGTCCAAGGTAGAGTATTTACTGCCCAGCTGGGAAACTGCATAACTATTGTCAGTTGAAACTGGTGCTATCATGAGAGGCTGATTGCGAATTACATCATAGTTGGTTGTTATCTTAGGCTCCAAATATAATGTGGTCTGTCTTGGCTTTGGCTGTATCACCATCATCTGTGATGGGAGTTGGTATGATGGCTGCTGAGATGGTGGAGGTTGAGCCTGTGGGGTATAGGACATGGTAGCTCCTGTTTGGAATGCTGTCTGGGTCTGATAGGGTGAAACCTGCTGGTGATACAAAGGCTGCTGTTGTTGGTAATGTGACTGCTGTGTGAACTGAGTTGGTGCTTGAGTTGGCAGGGCAGGAGATGAATACTGATATTGAGCATATGGGCTTGTAGCAGGGGCAAACTGTGTTTCTGGCTGGGTTTGTGGTGGCATAAACTGGTTAAATTCTGTCTGGGGTGCGGTACGTGGTCTTTCCAAGCCATGCTGAGTTTCTATTCTGGTTGACCTGGTATTATTAACTTCACTGTCTGACATATAATCACGTTCTTCTGCTACTCCTTGGAGATAGGCACGCTCTCTCTTTTCTCTTTCTTTTAGTAGGGCTTCTTTCCTCCTATTAATGCCCATTTCCAAGTATCTCAACTTGGCATCTATTTCTTTTTCCTCCTCATCTAGCTCTGCTTGCTTCTTCCTAAGCTTGGCTGATTCACGTTCAACCAGATCCAACTCCCTGTCTATATCCTGAAGAATTTTGGCTCTGGCCATAGTGGTGGTCCTACAAATCCTTCTCCGTGAAACTGACCCCACAGAAGTATATGGGGACTGAGTTCCTGCTGTTGCTTCCTCTGGAGGTGGATTGGGCAGAGTCCTCTTCACCTTCTTTTGAGTGCTGGATGGAGTCATGCTTGAAGAACCTTTGGACTGCAAAAAAAGAAACAAGACTGAGTCACTATTCTGGAGGGAAATTAATCACAAGTTATTTAATTTTTTTCAGGGCATGTTTTTTTAACTTAACCACATACTTTCCTTAAGGCAGAGAAAATTTTGTATCTGTGATTAGCTAGAAGAAAATAGAAAGGAAAAGGGTTATCAGTCTGCTAAAGATGAGCAATCTAATGCAAAAATAAGGGTGACACTCACTACAACCTTGTTTAGCCTAAGACTAAAAAATCTACCTTATATTCTTAAAATTTAATCAATGGTAATTTTAAAGTTTTTTTTTATTTTTTTAATTTATCTATGCTTATACATAAACATATTCAATGCATGTGTGTGTGGGAAGGGAATATATATATACATATACACCTCCCTTTTATATAATATTTAATTTGATAAAAGATCTGTGTAATTATAAATTTACTTGTATACACATTCATATTTAAATTTACGTATAATCTGTGCGGTCAAATAGATGACTCTGAGCCGGACACTGAATGTATACCCATAATTTATACTGAAATTATACTGAGTAATTCATAATTTGTACTGAAATCCAGAAAACACAGCAGAACTTTCTAGTGAACAGGTAGTTCTTACATGATCTTGTAATTTTTGCATCATATCTGCTGCTATATGTGTATATTTTCAGGGGATTTTCTTGTCCTTTATAAAACTGTTATAAGCTTTCTCCAGTTCACTAAATACTTTCATAAATGAAATTTGTTCCAGTTAAAAAGCTTCAGTTTAAACTTAAAAAAACCTTAACCATTATAAAATTATAATGAGTTAATTCTGTCCTGATGTCCAGACTGCCCCACAGTTAATCATAGAAGAGTGATTCACCCTGATGTAGAACTATCTACCTTGAACCGATAAGTAATTTTTTTTGAGGTGCCAACCTCTTCATCAGCTAGGAAAGTAGACAATGCAACTGGTTAGATGCAATTCAATTTGCATCCTAAAGTATTAATTTTTTGATTTTTTTTTTTTTTTTTTAAATTTTGAAGTTTAGGCTCCCATGCAAAGTATACAGATTAAGAAGCGGGACCTGAATGATTTTGAAATTGTATCCTACCTCCCTAATATCTTCCTGTAAATTTTGCCTTAGCAAAAGAAAAGAGATGGATTTACACGCATACACTGAAACAAAAGAAAAATCAGCTCAGCCTTTACAGAACACAGACATGCTAATAGCAACACATGGAAACATTTTAGCCCAGTTTAATACGGGAAGAATAAAACCAATATTGATCAAATTGACTCTCCTGCCTCTGCAGGCAAGGACAACATTTCTGTAAGGATTAACTGCTTTTAATTAAAAATAGCATTTCTTTTGAAATAAATGCTGCTTAATTCAGATAAGAGATAAATAGTATTAATTTTAAGTAGGAGTTTATAAATCAGTATTTTCTCAGTTTATTTTAATATGGTGTCAATAAACTGTACAAGTTTTTAAGAAATACTGACAATTCCCTTTTGCTGGTCCTGTTACCTAGCTTTAAAAAATTATAATAATCAACACATCATTTGCCATGGATCTTTAAGGAAACATTCACCACCTTTTCAAGTTCCTTTTAAGCTCTTTTATTCTCTTCATCTAAATTCCATCAACTTTTGCATGTTTCCGTTTTCAATAAAAGCAATTTAATCTTTTCAGCTGCCTGTGGCCATTTCACAAACCCATGTTGTGCCAACAAATCAAAGGAGTTAATTTTATCGTGCTCAGTGTGCACTTATAAGCAAAGACAAATTAATCATCTACAGTAGGTCTAGTTGGCTAATGTTTTATATTGTAAAATCAGTGTAATACCACTGTTATTTCCCCCTCCTGAACTGAAATAGGAATCACAGATGGTGAAGCAGTCACAGATGGTCACTGGTATTGGGAAGTGCTATTAATAAAACAGTCATTAAAAGGTCTACAATACTTTATGAAATTAATATTTTCAGATAATAGTTAAGTTGCTGATGCATAAATCTCAGTGTCAGATTACTATGCATTTCAACAAAAAAAAATTATTTTGTTTTTAGATCTCTCTGTATATGAAGAAACTTAGATTAACAGATATTATAGGAAGATGTACCACTTGCTTTTGAAAAAGTATTGATAACCTCCGTTTCTTAGCTACTGTTCTCACAAAAGGAAGACTTAATTACTTTTACTTGAGATTTATACTGGGACAAGAAAAAGAAAATTAATACTGTAATAAAATGTGTGCCTCTTTCTTGTTCCTGGATATTTCCATCATCACTTATGTTAGCATGCTCCCTGGGAACTGTTTTAGTAGATTGAAGGGAAGTTCAACTGCAGTATTTTGACAGACAACTTTAAAGTGGCTGTTATTAATTTTTGCATTTCCTTTGAATTTGTTAAATAGCATGGGGGGAAAAAAAAAAAAGGGCAAGCTAGGGCTGATCTTTGCCAAATTCTAATCTCTTTATCAAAAAGAATTTGGTGTGGAAAGGAGCAATTGTGCTGTCCAGTCCCATCTCTGTATTTTTGGTTATTATCTTACATTTATAATGTTATGGTCATTTTACATTTGAAGTACCTAAAGGAAAGATGAGGCAGAAACCTTGATGAGACTATTCTGGAGCCACATAAACCTATAAAATACAAGCAGGCATTTTTAGACCTTACAATCACTGGTTAAAGGTTAAGTTAGATGTCAGACAGGTGACCTTAGCAAGCTCTCTGACTGAATAAACAATGAAGTTTTCTACTAAATTTTATCATGCTTTCCATCTTAATTCTAGTCAGTTTACTTCCAGCTAACTATTAGCATCCTCACAATTTTTTGTTTGGTTTTGTTTAGCACATGATCACTCTAAACGTTGAGTGTAACTTCCAAAAACTAGAAGTAAATTAATCTGTTTTTTGCTTTACCATGACACTCATATAAATGTTATTACTTGATTGCTAACCCTTGTGTAATTTTACACTAGTCTGGGATATCCCTTCAGGGTGGATCTAATGGTAATCAGATCTGCTTCTGAGGCAAAGCTGACCTTGTTAAAATAAGGCCAAAGCTTGTGCTTGAAATAAAGCTACAGTTGGAGATGTTCTCCCCAGTACTACAAACTAAAGAAGTGAGGAACAGTCTATCTTCCCCTTCTCCATAAGCCTAACAAAGTTTTGAAATAAACTTAGGAGGAAGTCTTCTCAGCCTTGCAGTTCAGTGACAAGATAACATCACAGAAATGAAGTCAAAAGACTGAGCTGAAGGTTGCATGCAAACAGATTTAGCAAAATCTTGCTTTTCTGCCTTGCCAATACACATTAGTCTTGACATGAGTTATCGTCTGAGTCTGAACTTATAGAGGTCATCTGGACAAAGGCTTGTGAACACTTAAATTGTGTGGTGACTTTGGAATAACTCCTTTGCAATGACCATCCTTGTCTCTTGCAATCTTTCTAAAAATTCCTTTTTCTACTTATTTTTGTCTCTTAATTTGATGCCATTGTTGACAAAGCCAGCAAGACTCTGACCTGCTACAAGAATCATTCAAGTACTAGGAAATACTAATACATTCTGCTGCTTTTTATCTGTTTTACAGAGACAGTTTACTTTGAGGGACTGAATGGCTCAGGATACCTGTGATGAATTTCTACCTCTAAACACTGTGTTGGATTCTAGCTAAGCAATCTTTCTTCCAATATGAGTTTTTGAACATGATATGCTGCTCTCCATTCAGGTAGCCATGTTTGGATATTAGTCTCATTTGCTTAGAATCCCAGTTTTCAAACTTTAGCATACAACTCTTGCATACTTCTTGCATGCTTTGAATTTTACTAGTAAAAATGTAATCCTTATTATTCATTCCTTTTTTAAAATTTTCTGTGATCACAACACCAACTTCTTCTTTGGTCTTTTTTAGAGCTGACAAAACAGACCTGCATTTATATATATTTTTTTTGTATAAGTAGGGAAAAATCCTGAAAATAATGTATACAATATGTATACATATATTCATTTGCAGAAGCCAATCACAATTGTGATGACAGCATCTTATTAGTTTATGATCACTAGACTGTCTGTATAATAGACACAGTGATATCAGACTACTACAGTCTGTGGTGCTCTGAAAAGCAAAGGTAAAGTGGATTATAGATGAGGCTACTTCTCTGCCACAATCCCCAGAAGACTCATCAGCATGGTGAAAATCCTGTTCTGTGCTGCAGAACAGAAACTCACCTTTTGTAGGGCTAGGTTTCCTGAAACATTTGATGCTAATTTGCAACAGACTTGGTATATCAGCAGAAAGTTGGCTGTATTCTGTTTTTTCTGCTACCAGAAAAACAAGGCAAATAATATTTTTTGTCTTCAAACAAGGACCATGCAGCCAATAAACTCACTCAGAAAACCTATGACTAGCATCAGGTTGAGAGATGAATGCTGATGTGTTAATGAAATTACTGGCAATAAACTGTTTCACCAGATAAGATGTCAGGTAGTGGAGGGATAGAAATTACTCCTGTGCTGTAGCTCACTTTCCAGCTCTCACATCTTGGATTTTTCATGTTACAAAAACCTTCCCAAATGCAACCCCTCCAAAGCCCCAAAACGCACATTTAAAATTGCAATTGTAAGACAGCTGTTCTATTTATAAAGGGTTGGAATGTGTTACTCAGTATTATAGCATGTGCTCTTCATTGTTAGAAATGTATCAGAAGAGTCAGAAATTTTGGCAATTCAATGTTTTAAACATTTAATTTACTATAAAGAATCCATGAAAATTTGTTATGGTTCACTAAAGACTTATTGGTAATTTAACAGTATCTTTAAAATTGCTTGCACATGAGACCCAACTCCTAAAGAATTACACTAGTATTAGATTACTTCATTTCAAGTATGGAATCCCTTAACTGCATCTTCTTAGAGGTGCAGAGGTCGTGAACAATGTTTTGTAACTTGTCCTGTGCAAAGAAAGTTTCTCATGTGAGTTTTTATGGACACTTCTGGACTTAATATCTATTACGTGGTAACTGCTGATGAGAAGGGACCACCTTTGTTAACCCCTGGTTAATAAACATTAGAGCAAGAATATTGAGAAACTTCTCTCCACTGGCTAAGGCTGATATAGGGGCATTTCTATAGCATGAAGAACCACAGAAGGTGGGAACCCTCCAGTGAAGCCATCAGGTTAAGGGAAGTGTCTGGTAAAGAAAGTATATGGACACATATATTTAATAAAAGCTGGTCTCATCAGCAGTGCTGAGGATGGAGTAATACATGCTCTGAACAAATTCTAACCAATAGTAAAACTATCATACAACCAGTACTGCCCTGGCTTGTGTGCCATTGCTGGCAAGGTAAGTGGAAGATTAATTTGACAAGCTACATTTGGCCTTGTATTGGGGAGTGAAATACCCCGCTTCATGAGTAATATACCAGAGCTTTCCCTCAATGTAACTTGTCTTTTTCTTTTTTGCAAGTATTTTGCTCTGGGGACTGAGCAGTCAGGCAGAAAACTAGTTTCTAAATCACTACACAGTAGCACTGAGATGCCAGTCAGTTTGATTTTCTCTAGATTGTGCAGGGGTTTTTTTTTTGTTTGTTCATTTGAATTATTTTTTTTTGGTTTTTTTAACTCCTTTGGAGTCCTCTAAAGACAAATTTCTTTTCTGTTAACACCAATATACAATTTTTATAGTCTTTTCCAAAACGGTAAGAATTTTTCAGTTTTTTGCTTTCCTTCATGTCAGTCAGAGTCATTCGTTCCTCAGATAAACACTTTTGTATTTTTCATCCCCTTACTCCTTTCATTTTCTCTGTGAAATTGTTTGAAATTGCCATTTTCACTTCAAATGCAAGGAGGACAGCACAATGCACTTCCTAACAGCTGACATGACATGAGATATCAACTTCTATCCTCAGTTAAAGACATAAAAGCCCATATGCTTCTTTTGATCTTGAGGGGAGAAGGGAGAAATTCAAAGGAAATTTTATATGCAAACTACAGACAGTTGTGGCCCTTACAGTGTGATTTTCAAAGAGATCTAGATCTACATTTCATCTACTTTATGAGAGCAGACGTAATAGGTGTTCCCAGTTTGCACAGAAGCCAGTTTTTCACAGACTAACTGATTTGTGATTCATCTGAAACAGGACTGACAAATTTGCCTATGAAGGGTAATGGGGCAAGTCCCTTCTCAATTTCTAAAAATTAGAAATAGCAGTTTGAATCAGCAGTAATACATCATTGAAAAATCAGTTTGTTAGAAAAAATTAAATCGATTGTTTTGAAACTTTGATTTAAATGGTGTAATTGGAACAACACTCCATGTATGTGCATTCAAAGTATTTTAGACAACATGCACATTATTCACAAGCTTACATTTTAATTCCCTTATATCTACAGTTCATACCTATACTATTTGCTTCTGCTCACTGAAGGCAGTCCTTTTTCCCAATTGCCTAAGTACAATTCACCACTTTTTGTAATTTTTTTTCTTTCATAGCTTAAGCCTTATGCAAACGGGAAACATTTCTGGTTAACTCATGGTAACGTTACCTTCAAAATTCATTATTTTCTTTTTTATTTCTAATTTCTTTCGCCCCTCTTCTGCTATCCTTTGCTATTTGTCTTTGCAACCATATTCCTGGTCTTTGCAAGGTGTACTGTGATAGCAGTTTATGTGAGAGATTCACTGTTCACTTAATTATATTAATTAATTATATTAATTACAGATATCTCAGTTACTTTGCAATGGCGAAAAATCTCTGGAAGACTGATTCAGATAATGGGCATCTGTCAAGCCAACAGAAAGAGTCAAATTGTCAGAGTTGAGTACTGCTTCTGCATTGAAATATCTTTACCAAATGGGCACAATATATTCCCATTATTCAACCTCTGAGAAAGAAGAGAAGAAAATATTTTGAAAAGGAAAGGAAAGGGGGAAAGGAGAGGAGAAGGGGGAAATCCAGTCCTCAAACCAGAGTAATATGGTCAGAATTTCTTTTCTGAATGACAAATACAGATTTCATACTTTGCTATGAAAGGCTTGAAAACATTGCAGGATATATGCAGCTGCTATGCAGGCAATACCTACTGAGGCTCCCTAAATATTTGTCTTTATATGCTTTGTACTAAGATATGTTAAATATTGTCAAGTATTTTATTTATATATCAGTATACGAAAAACTATTGAGAGACTTCACAGAAAGAAAATACTCTTCTATTCTACTCTTCTAAGAAAATACTCTACCCTTGTTGCAATACTATGTTTTCAGTATCAACTCCAGGTCATATTCTGAGAGCTAAAGTACTACAGCCCTACTCCAGGACCAAAGCATGATAAAGAATTTAAAACCAGTCCCTTTGTCTGTGAATTAAAATCTTTTCTTATTTGGTAATTACTTTTAAGAAGAGATCCAATTTTTGTTTAAAATAAAAGAGGAACAAAATGAATGTATTTTTCTATACACCATCTTCCACATGACTCAGGAAAGTTTCTGAAGAGAATTGTTAAGAATATTTTACTTTGACAACCCAAAAGATTATGATATAAATGACAAAACAGAGGACAAAGAGTCTATGTAGGAGTCTATGTATTGAATAACAATACCTTGAACAAGAGAAAGATTCACTATACGGAGAAAAAAAATGGCAAAACTAGAATTCCTCTGAGGTAGGTGCTTACCAAGATTAAGACAAATCCTGTAGATTAATGGTGACTATGTACTATACTATAATATTGTATATTAGACTACAACATAATGACTGTTTCTTAACCAGTCATCATTTCTTTTCCTCCTCTCTGGTGTTTCACTGACAGTTTTAAAAGAATTTTTCATAAATACAGAACTGAAAATACTCAGAACTTCTCTGCTTTATCTGTTATCCGAAGGTNTGCGACAGAAGGTATCAAAAGTTATCAAAAGTTCTATGATGTGGATGGACAGTTTGATGCCTGGGATAGCTTAAGGTACAGATATTGCTTGTACATGATGTACACAACCCATTTTTGGATTTAACTAACTAATAATAAAGAACTGTACCTTAGTAATGTGTTTCACTACAGAGGCAATGTGATTCTGCCACTGGTAATTTAAACAAACTATATTAAAGGATATTGCACCTAAATATTAAACTGTTAGCTTTGGGATTTGTTGATTGCAAAGCTACTTGTGGCAGTAGAGAAGGCTGTCAGTCATCTTTACCTTCAAATCACAAAATCTTTGGAATAAATCTTTCTGCATGTAATGAAATAGCCTTAGCATGGGCTCATTCACTAATAGTAATCAATAGTACATGGTTTCTCATCATGTAACACACAGATCATTATGTGTCATACTGCTCAGTCAGAATAATACATTTTATTCAAAATGCACATCTCATCTATGGAAAATTTTACAGAATTGTAAAGAATATTTTCCCAGTAAATGAAAATACACTTTAATTTCTTTTCCTTTGCAATCTAACTGAGAGTCCTGGCCAGAAAACACTTGTGAGAAAAATTCAGAACAGTTTATACTTATCAGTATGATATGCATATGCTGAACTAGCACCATCTGTTTTCAACAGATATCAGGTTACTTTGCAAACTTTTGGCAACAATTAAAAAAAAAAAAAACCTACAAAATCCTGAAACAATCAACACTAACACCTCTTTATCTTTGAAAGAAAGGAAATATCAATCTTGTTTCGCAGGAAAAAAAAATGGTGTGAGAGAATCTCGGCTTTTTCTGCTTCTCCTTCACTACAGACTTCCTCCACAGGATGGCAGCTGACAAGACACCACATGCTGTGCCACAGCCCTTGTTTGTTCACAAGAGTGAGGATTCATCTGCCCAAGCACAGGCATCCTGTGCAGACTTAAACTGAGCTAGTCCTCCAGACTACTGAACTGAAAGAAAGTGCAATTTTTCTTCAGCTCACTCCGTAATCACACCTGTTTCTCTTGACAACTGTGGAAACAGCCGCATGTAACACAGATGCCACCTGTAAATGTCTCAAGACAGGACATTCCCACTCACCGCAACTAGAGCACTTTCAATTCCTGTTTTTGGCTCCTCATGCAATGTCTGCTTGAAGCAGATGCTTTTGTTTTTTGCAGGAATCTCACCACTTCTTCAATTCTTCAGAAATTACACCTCTCCTCAGCAATCAGAGGTTCTGGGTTTGGCTCAGTTTGATCATTCAGGCAATATTTTCTTTATTCTGTACTCATGATGCTTTATTTCCCCAGTCTAAGATTAAAGGTGGCAGAGTGAGCAAAGCCCTGATTAACCACTTTCTCTAAAATGTGGTTCATGCTGGGGAACAATGGCCATGTAGCTGCTGCTGTAAGGCACAAACTCACCAAGGGCCCACCTGCCTAATTCAGGTCTTTCTACAGCCATCACAGCTAGGCCTTCTTTTTGTCTTTTCTGCTCAGCCCTGGCTTCATCCATACTGCTGTGAACCTGCAGAATGGTCTGCATCAAATTTCATCCCCCTCTTTCCAAAAGTGCCTTAAAATTACAAACACAACATATTCTGTTGGTGGAAAGCATATTTCTTACTCAGCTCTGGTACTGTATAGCATGGTCCCAATATTACACACTTTTAGAATAGAATAGAAACTAAAAAAGTTTGGGAAACTCTCCTTGATTGCTGATACTTCTCTTGCAGGCTTCAATCCATTCCAAGAACTTACAGCTTTCTGGTCTTGCAGTAGACTCTGCATAAGCCTCTCTGCCTCAGCTGGACAAGTTGATTTCTCCTTCAGTTCTTGTTGCAAGTAGTTTTCTCTCTCTTCTCTACAGTTTCTCAGTGTCTCCCTTAAACTTCCTTCTGCCTGAAGTTTTTCTTTCCTCTCTCCCTCCATCCCTCACTTTCTGAAGCATAAAAATTCCCCCTAAAATACGCTCAGTTGAGCCCAGGGCAGGCTTAATTCTCACACCTTTTAAAGAAATGTAGTTGAACCTGACAACAAACACAGAGTAGATCATCTGCCACAGATGGCTAAACTTAGGAGGTGTGAAAACTACTCACAGTATGTCCGGATTTTCCATTACACTTTTTCTACAGTGAGAACATGTACTAGCCAGACCACACAAAACTCCATATTCCTGTTCTTATTCTCATTTAAAAATGGCATTTCCAGTTTGATACAAATCCATTTCCAAGTGACACAAATTAAACAAAACCAAATTAACCTCTCCTCCCAACCCACCTCTAAGCTTCAAAAAGACAACTTTTAAAGAAAGCATTAACACTTGAATAAACACACACAGAAATCTGCTATACTGATACAAAACAGAGCATCTTCTCATGGAAGAAAACCAGTTTCCACTATGTTATGTGTTTAAACAGATCCCAAAGTGAAACAGATTACCTTTCTTACTTTTTTTGGTCCAAAAACCAGTATTTTAAAAGACATGAAACCATTTTGCACAGTGTACTTTTTGTTTGTTTTGTTTGTTTGTTTAGTTTTACATGTATTCTACTGTCTGTGGATACTGCACCTGATTTTATCCATGGAGCTGGGAAAGAGAAATGGCAAATGGTTCCTCATTTGTATTTAAAACTAGATTGGACATCAAGTCCATCTCTTTACCAGAGAAATCCAGACAAGGCACTCAACTTGGTCTTGATTAGCTCAACTGAGTACAATTGAATTTTTAGAACAGCCTCTTTCTCCTCTTTAAAGGCATATATGGAGATAATATTTGTATTTATTTTACTAATTATTAAATATAATTTCTATTGCTAGCACGGTAATTTATATTCATTTTCAGAGGAGGAAGTATTCCCGTCCTAGATAAATTGCATCAGATGACAACCTTGTATGTAATGTGGTATTTAATGCAACTGTGTAGGGCTGAGGCAGAAGAAAGCAGTAACCTTTAATGAATTTTCTTTCTACTATTTTAATAGCAATTATACTATTTTAGAATCATGACCTTCCTCTTCCCATTTCTGATTATTGTGACAAGCAGGACAGGAAGACAGAAAGTTGGCAAAGCCTACTTTTAAACACTAATGAAGCTAAAAATAAAGATAAGGCAGCAGAAAAATCAGAAGTTAATGTGAAAAATGTGCCATTTGCAGTTTCTAAACCTACATATGTAACAAAAAAAAAAAAACAGAAACAAAAAAAAAAAGAAAAGGAGAAACAGAATTTAATGCAACAGCAATATTTCAAGGCATAAAATAAAAATAAAAATTCTTATGGTTGGCCCAGAATCTAGAATATATATTCACTGCATATACAAAAGGAAAAAGGCTCTTTTCTTCCCCGTCAGTTTCAGATTGCCTATTATTTTTGTTTCAAATCATTTTTTGTCCACTGCTGCCATAGGTAAAAAAACCCCCAAACTGATAAAAAATAGCTCTGCTTGATTATATGCATATGGACTATAACAATCACCCTAAACATGCAATAAATAATGTTTCTTATTAGAGAAACACAGGAAATTATCATTAAAAGATGTTCACGGGATAATGACAGATGTGGGTTGGTTCCCTACTCTGTTGTTTTTTATGTGTTTTATTCACTGTTTTAAAATTTCCAGTAAACCTAGAATTTACAAAGAAAAGAAAATTAATGAAACCCTGAAATGTATGTAATCATTCAAATACACACTCTACACCACTGGAAGAGCACAAGCTAAAAAATTAGTCCAAACCATTGAAATCTAAGGGCTACTGAATATATTAGTGACACCTTATCTTCACAAAGTATCAGGCTTTGCAGTCATATCATTCTGTATTTTTTGTGTCCAGAGATGTCAACAGAAAGTCAAATGATTTTTCTGGAGTCTCAAACAGCTCGATGCTCACTGGGACCTATAGCAGCCTGAGGCACAGAGTGATGATACATCCCCTTACAGACAGGAAATGACAGTATTTGTGGGTTGAGAGCAGAACTGTTGTGTGTGAGTGTGATTTGCCAGAGATGTACTCCCAAAGACTGAAAAAGGCAGAAGTGATTAATGATTTATAAAGGATGTCAGAAGAAAATGTTTCTGGAGACACAGATCCAGCACAGCAAAAGTTTAAGGAAACAGCGTTACACAAACAAGAACAACTGCGGGCTTTAGAGTATCAGGATAAACATGACAAGAACACTTATTAGAGAGTATTTCGTTAGAAAACAAGAAAAACTGGCTAACCATAAAAATGGTTCTTTCAAACATTCACTGCACAATGCTACCACGGAGAACTTTTGCTAGGATGGAAAGACAAGAAACACAAACTTTAAAGAGTTTAATTCTGAAAGTCACCCTCTGGTAACAGGCCATAATGGCATGTTTAATAGCACTATAGAGATGAGGAATGCCTACTTGAACACACAAAATAACTGGATGTTAGACAGTGTCTAATGTAGAAAAATAGTTTTGGTCATTAGTTCACCTATATAAAATCCATGGGTGCAGAGATTTTGTTTCAGTCTATTTTATTTTGAATCAAATCTGATTTTCTGGGTATCCTAAAATAACCAGCAGTTTAGGAGCACCTAGATCTAAATGAGATAATTAAAAAATATATTTCTATTTAATATTTTGCAGATTTTGAATATTTTTGTATTAATTTGGTATTATTTAAAATATAAATATTGTATATTATTTAAGAAAAAGCAACATCTCTTAGCTGAAATATTTTGATCCTGCAAAAAAGTTAATGTTTAAAGGGTCTCAGCTTTATTAGCCATGTATTTATTTGCCTCTGAGCTAAGACTGACAAAAAGACATTGTTTAGCATCAGTCATGCACTGATTTTAGAGCCTTGGAAAGACTAGGACAGTGAACATCAAGTCATCTTCCATGATGAACATTGCTGTTATAAAATTTCTAAGTCATCAAATCGCATATCTATATGTTTTTACTTCATTTTCAGATGACAGTGTTTATGTTCATAGATCTTTGATAAGACTATAACAAAAGAACCTTTCTACAAACATTACAGAACTCATAAAACTCACAGCACCAGCTGTTTCTATTTCATCAGGAAATAGGAAATAATTTAATTTTTAGATTCCTCTTCAGAAAGCACCACAATCATTCCAGTACCTTGCTGTACTTATAGCAGCCAGGATCCAGGCTGCTGAACAGTGATGAAGATTACCTCAAATGGTGAGGCACTGATGGCATTTACCTCACAGTGCATCATCTAGGAGCTCTGTGTGTTAGTGTGCAATTCCTTCCTGTGTTGTTTGAACATCATTTTGCACATAAACACTAAGTACTGAATTCATGATGAAACATTTTTCCTTATCTGCTCTGCTCTCTTTCTGGAAAACATTAATCACTTTGTATCAGTTGACGATCTTATTTTTTACTGAACAGAAATGTCTTAGTCAATGTCATGGAGGAAAGGCTGAATTAGATGGGTTTTGATCTGAAATTGTGTTGCAGATTCTATTATCATGAAACTGATCTCCAGTTGTTGAACTGCAGGTGGAAAAAACAAAAAACTATAAAACTTTCAACATATTCTTAAGTCTATTCTTCCTTCTGTATAACCAGCCCAGCAGAAATTATAAAGCTCAAACTTCAATTTGCTCATTCTCAGTTGGCCACTAGATTTCCAAACTGTGTTTAAATGTTGAATATTCTGAACTGCAGGAAAAGCATTTGTAACATGCTTTTTAAAAAATGCTTTGAAGTTTAATATTAATAATTGGTAATCCTATACTTTCAGCAGAAAACTCACAACTGATGACAAAGACTTTTAGAAATAAGGATCAGAAATACAGAGAAATATTTGAAAGCATTTCCATGTTTCTCCCCATTACATAATTACAAAATGTTTAAGACAATGACATTAAAACATACTTTATTTCAAATTTCTAATTTTTGTGAGCAGGACACCTTTCTTGATTCACCTTATTTCTTAATCTATTACTAATTTGTCTTTTTTGATATATTTGTGTAATGTATCAACATGGTTAAGGTACACATCAAAAATTACTAAAATAAAAACAGAATCAAAAATTTGAGGCAAAAATGAGACTTCCAGAGTGTCAGCTACTCTATTGATATCTCCAGCTCAATGCAAACATTGAGAGCTTTTCTACATATCAAAATCCTTCCGGGCTTTGAAGCAAATGGAGCTGATAATCACTGTCTGTCACTTTCCCCATTCCACCATTTACTTTATTGACTGTATTGTCCATACTGCCAGAACAAGTCAGACAGAAAATCCTTCTCCATTAATAAAAACATTTTTTGTCGTTGATGTTGTTGTTGTTTTTAAAATATTTCCCGTAGGAATGGGTAGCAGAATGAAAAACAACCCATGGTTGTCTGGTTTTGGTTTTGGTGGGGTATTGTTTTGATTGCTTTTTATTTTTTTCTTTTAAATGAGATAGGAAAAAATGTGTTTCAAGAGAATCACTATCTATTTTTTCAGCTTGAAAACGACCAGGTCCTTTTTTTTTCCTTTCTCTCCATAGACAGCTGCAAAACTATCACTGTATTTTTTTTTCCTCTACCATACAAAACTCCTTTCTTTTTTCCTGCACAAACCTTAAACTTCTTCAATATAAAATTCAGATTTGAAAGTTCCTTCCTGCTACCCACATTCTGTCAATTTTGGGGTTCCATTTCTTATAATAATCAGAACTGAGAAATTTTGTTTTAAAGAAAGTGGAAACATTTCCTCATATTTGAAATAGTGGAATTAGCAATTCAAAGAAAAAAAAATTTAATTTCCTCAAGGCATGATCCACAGCTGACTGAATTAACAGAGTGTATCATTAACTTCAGAGAATTTTATATGAGCCATCAGATTAGTGATTTTACAACACAAGCACAAGCCTCTGTGGTTTCAAAAGTCAATGGAACTACTCCAATCTGAACATCATAGTAGATTCATTATCATAGATCAAAAAGGGCTCAGCAGCAATGTTGTAAACACTTTTTTTAAATCTTCCCAAATAGAGCAAAATATGATAACATTAAGATAGTAAAAGTCATGTTCTAAGAAATTCCAAAAAAAAATTAAATTAACCAGTGTCAACTAGAATTTGGGATTCTGATGTAACTCATAAGTGTTTTGGCAGTGCTACATTACTTATCCTTCAATTGTAGCTTCTTATTATATTTGTATAAAACATGGAAATATTTTTGTGTCATATTTTCTAAAGATGTATTTCAAAGAGAGGTGTTACAGAATACTATCACTAGATTTTGGGGATTTTTTTTTCAAGTCTAGTTACCTATAACAAGGGAAGGAAAGAGACATTTTCTAATCTATGAGTTAAAAATCTAAAATACATTTATAAAATATTTTCTATGTATAATGATGACTCACATTGAGATATTAGTATCGTAGAATGTATATATCACCTGTTAACTACATGCACCTCAAAAAATACCAGTTCTTTTTTTATTAAATTATGATTTCTTAAAACTAAAGTGTATTTAAAAAATCTAGAAAAACTGGAGGAAGTTCTAGCAGAAAAAATAACCCAAAACCCCAAACCCAGCAATTTCCCAAATCACTCTAAACTAAAGATGGGGTTTGAGAGCTTAATCTGGGGCATAGACTATTGTTTCCTGAACTGTACTGTGTATTTCTTTATAAAGCTGCATAGGAAGTGCTTTAGGAAATGTAATTTCTTTCTGAAGTGAAGCGGCACAGCAGTTTGAGTGTGTCTGCACTCGATCTATTGAGAACAACAATATTAATTGGAAGAGAAGGATCCAGATGGGAGAGTCTCCCAACTCTTCCTACTCTGTTTTATATCCACACAAAGCATTAAAAGTGTCATTTAGAGATCCCAGTGTAGGCCCAGTAAGATGGTCAGGGCTTGAGGGAGAGTGTCTGTTCAAAGAAGAGAGGTTAAGGGCACGGAGCTTGAAAAAAACACCTAATTGGGGTCTTCAACTCTTAAAATGGAGCAGCAAATGAGAAAATAGACTCTTAAGGGAGGCATAATGAAGGACAAAAGCCACAAGTTGCACAAGGGATGTGAAGCACTCTTCAACATGAGAGCAGTGAATTCTCAGAACAGAATGCACAGAGGGACAGTAAAATCTCCATCCTTAGAGATTTTCAAAATGCAAGTTGGCAAGTCCTGTAGACATCTGATCTAACTTAGAAATTAGCCTAGCTTTGAGATCAACGTAGGTATGACCTCCACAGCACCCTTCCAGCCTGATTTTTTGGTGATTGTGATGACTGAGGAGTTTAAATAGGAAACGTTTTCAAAATATTATACAGACACCAACATCTTGATGGATATACTGCTACAATGCTGTGTCAGGAGTGAAAGATTAGGGACTTCAATATTTATTTTAATTTAATTAAAGCTTTGACATTCCATAACTGCAGTGTCTGAGATAAAAATACTCTCCAGAAAAGCCATTGGTTTTTTGACATATATGTATGTGTATTTGTGTGTTTGGCTGTGTGTACACATATGGTAAAAATGCTACTTCCCTAACATTGTGCAATTTCTTGTTTTCCATCATGAGTTCTTGATTCAAATGATGAAGAAACAGGAAGAAAAGAGATAAAATACATTCCTCGTCCTAGGTTATCATTCCTCAGACAAGCAGTGCTCATACAGGCTGTAAGAACATAAGGACTCAGAGGAGCCTACACTACCACTGTCACAAGAATCACTTTTACTGCCTAAATAAATATCGGAAGGCATTACAATGAAATTCTTT
>VXBB01005696.1:0-18873 GCA_013399915.1 Illadopsis cleaveri
TTTGGCAGAGTTCTGGGTGGGAAGTTTGGGAAGACTCATGCATGGGAATGGTTAGGATTCATGCGTGGGAAGTTTGAGAGGAGTCATGGGTTGGGAAGAGCCACATGTGGGAATGATTAGGAAGAATTAGGGGAGGCAATTTATGGGTTGGAAGGTTGGAAGAACTTGTGGGCGGGAATTGGTTACAGCAGCAGGACTGAGACTCAGTTCTGCAGTGGTTGGTGCTGGTGGTAACTGGTGAGCAAGACCAGAAATGGCCTTTTAGGGAGCAGGTTTATCATGTTAAATTGCCCAGAAGTCATATTAAAAATACCATTAATGGATCTAATGAATATGGATTACCTGCTGTAAATCTAGAAGCCATTAGCCCAGTTTTTTCATGAATAAGATGTTTGGGTTTTACAAGATTCATGAATAAGATTTTTGGGATTTACAAGATTCCACTTGAGGGGTCTGATCCCAACACCTCCTAAAACCAGGCCCTTCCAAGGAATTTCATCCTGGATGGTCAAAAATGCGCACCTTAAATCTGGTCTCCAGAAACACCCAACATAGGCAGTAAAACTCTGCAAGTTTGTGTCCAGGTCTCTTCCAGACTTTTTTCCCCTCTCTTTTCCCACTCTGGCACATGAAAACGAGAAAAGCTGGGGACTCTGTTATCAGTCTGTAAATGATAAAAAGGTTGGGGTGTAAAGATAAGAAACAAACTCAGATCAACACAACACCCTTGGAAGAAAGCATCTCAAGCTTAACCAAATCTGAGGATTTGGATTAATTCCCCCGTTTTAGCTCCAGTCCTTACTGGTTTATACATACTTTGGGGTTAGAATATCTGATGGTGAGTGCAGGGCATTTTTGGGGGTGATTTTGTCCCAGATTTGGGCTGGGATAGAATACCCCGTACCTCCAGCTCTCTCAGTCAAGGTTGAAAAATCCAACAGATATTTATCCCAAGGGAGATGCAGGAGAGGTTGGATGGGAAGCTCTTGGCCTCCCCCAGCCTGCTGTTGGTTGAATTTGCAGGGGCAGAGCATCTGGGATGAAAATTCCAAGATTTGGGGGAGTCTAAATATCAACTGAAAGTCTTGATTTAGAAAATATTTGGGTTTTTTGGTGATGTATAAATGCACATTGCTTTTGATGGCGTGACACAAGGGATGAAAACATCCTGACAAGTTTAGATGCCAGCACTGATAAGCTGTGACATGAATTTAGCAAGGACTATTCCATAAAATAAGGCAAAAATGGACAGATTGAACTACTGTAATAACAGGAGAAAAGCAAAACCTATTTGCTGAATAAAGCCCTTGCTAGGAAAGCTGGAAAACCACCAAAACCAACACCAAAAAAAAAAAGGAAAAGAAAATTTTTACACCGGACTTCTTATTGCAGTTTAGTTTGTGTAACATATTCCCTGTTGGAAATTCCTCTGTCTTGTTGACGTGCTAAAAATGGATTTAGGCTGTGAGGATAATTCATCTGGGCACAGGCTGGCACCAGCACAGCCAGAAGAAAAATGGGCAAGCCACAAATGCTTCCAGTTTAATTATTGTATTCCTTACCACAGGACAATCTTTAAGTCACAGCCAATGTCAGGCTGGGATAAAAGGAGTCTAGGGTGGTGTTCTTGCAAAGCTGCCAAAATATGGGCTGGAGAACAGGCTGTGCTTTTGTTTGTCCATCTTCATTTGGTTCCTTTCCCTCTTGCAGACTCACTACGAGAGTGGAGAGTACATCATCCGCCAAGGGGCTCGAGGGGACACCTTCTTTATAATCAGCAAAGGAAAGGTGAGTTCACACCTTCCCAGGGCAAGGGGCTCCCAAAATCCTACTCCATTCCCTCTCTCTCCCCTTTCCTGAGGTGCAGATGTGTCAGCTCTTGACGTTTAATGGAGCTCCTTGGCTGGGTCAGGGAGGAAGAGTGGCCTGAAGGGCTGGAAATGAAATCCCCTGCTGGTTTGCACTGGTGCTCCCAGGGAACACTCTGGGGTGGGCACTGTTGTGGAGTCTTAGTGTAAATGACCACAAAGTTTAATTTCTTTGAAAGAAATCCTACAATATTCCATGATTTCTTTGCTAAGAATCCCCCTTCCAAGGCTGGCTTCCAGGTTTCATTCCCATGGCTCTCTCTTCCCAGCTTCTCCAAATGATAGAAAGGCAGGGATGTCTGAGCTCTCTCCATGGGGGAAAAAAAAGATCTAAGTTTCTCTGCCACTGCTCACAGGGAAAATATTTTTGACTTCTTTTCCCATAAAATACTGATGGGATTTTATTGACCAAGTTTTTCCTTCTATTCAACAATTATTTATAATTTTTTAGCCTGCCTAATACACTTGAGAGACACTTGGCTCCTTTCTGCATAGCAGGATGGAGGTTTTGGAGGGAATACATTGTGATTTCCAGCTGCCAACTTGTTTTTCACCATCATCTTCCACTTTCTGGGAGCCAGTCTTCATTGCAAGACAAAAAAAATGATCTTTTTCAGATCAATAAGAATGTCATGGAGAAGTTTTTGAAATGAAGTTAACCATAGCCTGCAGAAATCCAAGTTTATTGGTTTAATGCTCTTTCACTTCCCTTCACCCAGAAATAATAGTCCCTCTTTTCCCAGAGTATGGACAATCATGAGCCAAGCTTCAAATCCTTTTGCCATTTTTTCACGGGCATGGTGCATCTCCCTTCCCAGGCCGGGTGTTTGGAGCTGTGTTGGCCACTGAGGCTTTTGCCCTGCTTGGTCAGGTGGATCCCATCCCTTCCCAGCAGCCCAGAATCCTGGAATGGCCTGGCTGGAAGGGACCTCAATGCCCATCCAGTGCCACCCCTGCCATGGGCAGGTACGCCTCCCACTCTCCCAGGCTGCTCCAAGCCCCAAAGTCCAGCCTGGCCTTGGACACTGCCAGGGATCCAGGGGCAGCCACAGCTGCTCTGGGCACCCTGTGCCAGGGCCTGCCCACCCTGCCAGGGAACAATTCCTTCCCAATATCCCATCCAGCCCTGCCCTCTGGCAGTGGGAAGCCATTCCCTGTGTCCTGTCCCTCCATCCCTTGTCCCCAGTCCCTCTCCAGCTCTCCTGGAGCCCCTTTAGGCCCTGGCAGGGGCTCTGAGCTCTCCCTGGAGCCTTCTCTGCTCCAGGTGAGCACCCCCAGCTCTCCCAGCCTGGCTCCAGAGAGGCTCTAGCCCTGGGAACAACTCCATGGCTCCTCTGGGCTTATTCCAACATGTCCTCAATCTACAAAGAAATGTAAAAACCAAATCCCAGTTGTTGGCCTGCAGCCTTTAACCCTCACCCAGAGGATGGAGGAGACCTCCCATGGCCTTGGCCATTGCTCCAGAGCCCGGGACTCCTCCTGGAGCAGCTCCTTGGCTTTGTCCCTGGCCTCAGCTCCTTTATCTTGCTGTGACAGCTGCTGGCCAGAAAAAGGGAGCTAAAATAAAAGAAGGCACGGGAACTTGCTGAAAAAATTCCCAGCCTCTCAGCTGGAGCCTGATGGCTTGACAGAAATTCCCACAGGGAAAGTTAAATCCTGGCCAGTTTTCTCTTCCAAGCTCACTGCTTTGCAAATGAGCCACCAGTGGCTGATGGATGGATGGAGCTGGAGAGAGTTTAATTTTAATGCCTGGTGCAGGATGGATGTAATAATTAATCCATGCTAAGGATACAGCCCGGGATAGAGCCTCAGCAGGGAAACATGGAATAAATGGTAATAAAATACAGGATTTTAGAGTCAGTGTGTGCTGCCTGGAACCTCCTGAAGCTAGAGCACATCACCTCCCATGTCCTGTGGTAAAACTTGACCCAGGCAGCTCAGTAAGCCAGGAAAATTCTGTTCCTGGGAGCCCACCTGCAGCGTCTGCAGTCAGCGTGAGCAGGATCAGGGAGAGCTCCTTAGGGAATATCTGCCTTGCCTGTCACATCAGAGCATCTGGAGTGGCACAGAATCATGGAATTGTTTGGGTGGAAACGACCTTAAAGCCCATCCAGTGCCAGCCCTGCCATGGCAGGGACACCTTCCACTGTCCCAGGCTGCTCCAAGCCCCAAAGTCCAGCCTGGCCTTGGACACTGCCAGGGATCCAGGGGCAGCCACAGCTGCTCTGGGCACCCTGTGCCAGGGCCTGCCCACCCTCCAGGGAACAATTCCTGCCCAATATCCCATCCAGCCCTGCCCTCTGGCAGTGGGAAGCCATTCCCTTGTGTCCTGTCCCTTCATCCCTTGTCCCATCCCACGTGCCTCTCCAGCTCTCTTCTACCTTTAGGCCCTGGAATTCTGCTCTATGGTCTCCCTGGAGCCTTCTCTTCTCCAGGCTGAAGTGAGCAGAGAGAGTTTTTTACATTTCTGAGCCCATCGCTCCTCTCAGAAATACTGAGAAAACTTCTGCACTGTTTTCTTCCAGCTCATCCTCCATTGATAATTCTTTTAAGACCAATTTCCTTTTGCCTTTCTTCCCTGTCAGCTCCATTCATGCCACCTGACCCCACTCCTGAGCTCCTTTAGTGTATTTATTTTAACTTGTTTCCTCAAGTCCTACCAAGCAGAAATCAAAGTGATTTCCACACATGCTGTGTGCAGGAATCTGTGGAATAATAGTGGATGGAAATGGCTCATTCCCTTCTGCTTGGGAAGTGCTGCTGCTCCATCCCTTGCCCTTATCCAGAGGCAGCATGGGCCCTGTTGTGCCATTTTCCACCCTTTTTCCTTTAAAATCCCCAATGTGGCACCAATTTAAATACAGGTTCCCCACTGGAGGCTGGCTCAGAGCTTTTGAACCTCATAGAAGTCACACTGTCCTAATCCCTGAACACTTTTTGCTTGGGATCAGTGGAAGTCATGGAAAAAGGGCTGAAATCTGCATTGAAGTTCCCTCTGCTTGTGCAGGGGTGTTCCTGGCTCATCCATCCCACATTCCTTGCCTTTCCATGAGTCAGTGCAGGTGTTAACTCATTAACCTCTCAAACCCACTGGTTCTGCCACCCCTGAAAGGGCTGGGAGAAGATGCAGGCCACAAGCATAAATTTAACAGGGAAATTACACCAGGATATCACTGAATCCAAAAGGATGTGCTTGACATCCCACCTTTTGGCTTTGGGAACTTCCATGTGCAAAAGCTCTGGTTAAAAAGATGGGAAGATTTGATTTCTGCTCCAGCTGGAGTTGTCCCCTCCCTGAACTGGAGAGAGAGCAGAGCCACCCTTCACCCTGCAGTGCCCCAAACAGGTTCACTTCAGTTGTGTCCAAATGGTGGTGATATGTGTTATTCCTGCCCCTTCAAGGGACTTTGGAATGCTGGGAATCACGTGGAACAAAGCTAATGGAAGCTTAGGCCATGTGTCTGATGGATGCACAGCAAATTTTTGGAATTTCATTCTCCTCTGACTGTGCTTGTGCAGCCAACTCCGTGTCTAGAGTTAGAAATGTTCCCCAAAATCCAAAGCTGTGTGTTTTTGCAGGAGTAGCAGGGAAAATCATTTCATTTTCTTGGATGGTTGGGTTGTGATGCCAAGGGAAGAGTGCAGGACTCTGGGGAATTACACTGTTCCCAGAGAAGCCTTTCCTGAGAGAGCCAGGAGGTGACAAATTCCCCTTTGAACAAAGAGGGTTTAGTTGTTAATTAAGAGTTCCCTGAATCCCGTGGGATTTTGGCTTTTCCACAGGTGAACGTTACCCGGGAGGACTCCCCCAGTGAAGATCCCGTCTTCCTCCGCACTCTGGGGAAGGGGGATTGGTTTGGAGAAAAAGCCCTCCAAGGGTAAGTGCTCCTTATGAAGTAGTTCTTGAATTTTGATATTTTCTCGGGGATTTTTGCAGCTGTCAGGTGGTTCTGACCATTTGGGCAGACATTGTGAGTGGATTTATTCTTTTGCAGTCACTGGGTTTGTGTTACAAGGAGGCCTCACCTCAGTGAGAAATAAGCTTGTTCTGTACTTGAGCAGCCAAATGTATACCTTCTCTTGCTTGTGGACATCAAAAATCAGTTTATCTTCGTGCTTCCTTCCCCAAACATCCATTGGAAGCTCAAAGAGTTTGATTTTTGC
Organism: Illadopsis cleaveri; assembly: GCA_013399915.1. NCBI lineage: Eukaryota > Metazoa > Chordata > Aves > Passeriformes > Timaliidae > Illadopsis > Illadopsis cleaveri. Next base: position 6,033 of record VXBB01005696.1, read on the forward strand.
AACTCTGGAGTGTTATTCCTGTATGGAAGAGGATAATCATGGTCATCCTGATGGGATGGATGGCTGAAAGCAGGGCAGTTTTGGGAGTTTAAATTGCAGTGCTGTATTTATATGGGATTTTGGAGGTGGAAACTGGATGTGGGTGAGCATTTTTATATAAAATATTTTCTTTTGGGGATGAGCTAAAAAGAGAGAAGCTGCAAATCCATATTCAACAGGTGTTTATTATGAAAACAGGCTTCATTAAGGCAGAAATTTGGGACACTCGTTCATCTTCATGGACAAACGTCCTTTCCTTGGGGTTTATCTGGGTGCCAGGGCTCTTGGGCTTTTTTGGGGATGCTGTGGTAACATGGTCAATCCCTCCTCTTCCACCCTTCTCCCAAATAAAAGGTGGCAGAATATTTGAAGGCTGAATTTCCTGGCACTTCTTGGTGGCCAGAGATGTACTGAGCACAAACCTCAAATCTATGAATCTCTACCTTAATTACAAAGTGTTGTGGTTATTAACAAATATCCTGATTTTGATTCCATCCCTGCACAGCCCTGGTGACACGGAGCATCCCCATGGTGGGAATTCCTTGGCATTTCAAATACAGCAGTTTGAGATTGGTTCATTTACAATACTTGGCTGCATATATTTGAATGATCAATATAGAAATGGAAACTTAAGTATTGGGAGGTCGTTCTCAGTGTGCAGGGAAAGCACAATCCTGCCATCTCTGGAAGTGTCCAAGGCCAGGTTGGACAGGGCTTGGAGTAGCCTGGGACAGTGGAAGGTGTCCCTGCCCATGGCAGGAAGTAGCACTGGATGGGCTTTGAGTTCCCTTCCAACCCAAACCATTCTGTGATCTTTTTTTTGCTAGAGAGGTGGAATTTCTCCAGAACCATCCCTCCAGTTTGCTGATAATCACAGGAGTCTTGCAGGGAGATTTAAATGGAATAATGTGAAAATATTGTAATGTAAACATTTGGTAGCTCAATAAATCGCTAATTAATGAGTTTCTGTCAGGATTGTGTGAGACATTCCTGTTAAGCCACTTGGCAAACCTTTAGGATGAATCCACTGCTGTAAAATACAGCTATGGCTGAGAGCTTGAGATAAAATGGAATTTTTACTCTATTTTCTTTCCTTTTTTATCTTTGATTAATTTTTAAAAACTTTACCAGGGCCTTAGCAATACTTGGAATCCCAGAATGGTTTGGGTTGGAATGGACTTTACAGATGAAGGGACCCTTTATTAAAACTTGGTATTTCGTGTGTGTAGAATAAAACAACAGTTACAAATCATTTCTTCATTAGGATAGAAAATAATGCAGAAACTCAGCCCAGCAGGAGCTGGGATAACAAATCCCTCCCAGCAATATGTCCCTGACAGAGCCATCAGGGGCTGATGTGGATTATCCCATTTTCCATGCTCACAGCAGATGGCACCCATTAGTTCCCAGTATCCCATTGCACACCATCAGAACAAGTCATGAAATGATGATCCTCATCCTCTCCCATGCCCCCTCGTGCCTTCCTGGCTAATTGGAGGCAGCAGATGGATAATTTGCAGTCTGGCATGACATGATTTAGGGTGCTCCACCATCAGGTGTTGTTTTCTTCATTGCAAAGAAAACATTTGATAGGGCTGGTTACAATAATTATTTCTATCAGCAGGGAAGTAAAGTTCCTTCAAATCAGCATGGAAAGATAACTCAATGCATCTCAGGTGCTGAACTCAATGTGAATAACTCAGTCTGGCTCAGGGACTAAAACTGGCTGATAAGTTAGGAGGTGCTGCCTTGCTGGCCTCACACAGCTGCATCTTGCTCCAGAACATCTGAAGTACACCACAGCCCCTTCCAGAGGGATGTTTTGGGAGCAGCCATCCATCCCATTGGATGAAAAACATGGTTTAAGCCTGTGGCAGGGAGCCTTGAGACAGAAAATGATGGGGGAAGAAAAGAGAACAGAGAGCAAGTCTTTAGAAAAATGAAGGTTCTGAGCACCCTGGGATAGTGGAAGGTGTCCCTGCTCAAGGAATGGGGTGGGCTTTGAGGTCCCTTTAGCTCAAACCAGTCTGGGATTCCATGGATGTCTCCCTCCTGCTGCATATTGGATTTACGCAGGGCTGGTTGTTTGGGTGATGTGGGTTTCATCCAGTTTTGGGATTCAGGAGGAGTTCTGGACCTGGAGCAGTGGCCCAGGGCAGGGGGCTGATGTTTGGGGAGGTGGTGATGGAGCAGGAGAGGGAAGGGTTTCATAGAAATATTCATAGTTTGGTTCATGAGGCTTTGACCAAACTGGCCAAGTCTTGAGATCCAGCTGGGATTTTAAGGTGAGTGCTTTGCTTTTTAAAAAAGGGGTTCCTAAACCCTCCTGGGCAGTGGCAAAAGAGGAAGAATAAGGATGAGTAGCCTAAGCTGAAGCTGAGACAGGGCCTCCATAACATATGTGTGTCCATTGGATGTATTTATGTATAAGTATAAATGTGACGGTGCATCCCACTGAGAAAAGCAATGGGAATATGGATGATTTAAACCTACAGGAATAGCACAAAGTTATAACAAACATATTTCATGTTACAGCATAAAAATAGCAGCTGTTTTTAAGGCTGTTTTATTGCCTTTCTAGGAGAACTTTAATGCTGTTTTATTCTGAAAACTGCTGAGTTTGTTCATTTGCCCTTGTGGGCTGTACTGGAAAATAAGGAAGTTATTTGCTATTTGGGGACAGACCTGGGGGACACAGAGCTGTCCCTGAGACAGCAGAGTATCCTGGGGCTCCTGGGGGACACCGAGCTGTCCCTGAGGCAGCAGAGTGTCCTGGGGCCAAGGAGGCCAATGGGATCCTGGGGGCAGCAGGAAGAGCATTGGCAGCAGGGCAGGGAGGGATGGTGGCCCTGTGGGCAGGCCTGGAGGCACCTCTGCAGTGCTGTGTCCAGCTCTGGGTGCTCAGCACAGCAGGGCCAGGGAGCTGGTGGAGCTGAGGAAGGGCCTGGAGCATGTGGGTGCCCAGGCAAGGCTGAGGGAGCTGGGGCTGTTCAGGCTGGAGAGGAGCCCCAGCTGAGAGGGGCCCTCAGGCCTGGCTGTCCCTGTGTGCAGGGAGGGCTCCCAGCAGGGCCCAGGCTCTGCCCAGGGGGCCCAGCAATGGCCCCAGAGCCACGGGCAGGGCCTGAGCCCAGCAATTCCCCCTGCACAGGAGGCACAACTTCTTCCCTGGGCAGTGCCCAGCCCTGAGCACATTGTCCACACAGCCTGGGGGGGCTCCTCCCTGGGGCTGGTGCAGAGCTGTGTGCACACAATGCTGTGCCCTGTGCTCTGGGATGGCCCTGCTGGAGCAGGGAGGTGGCACCAGGTGCCCATGGAACTCCTTCAGCCTCAGCCAGCCTGTGACTTGTGTCACAGGACTTCTTTTAAGGCATGGCATATGGAAAAGGTGTGGGAATTTGGGATGCTGTCCCTCCCCCATGGTCATGGTAGGTCAGGTCATGATGGAACTGCTGGAGGAAGCTCCTGTTTGACACCGAGAGCCCCCAGGCAAAGGGTGCCCTCCCCTCATCCTGCTGCTCTGTAAAGACTACAACACACATTTTTGGTTGATTCTTTGCAAAATGTATTTGTGGTGTTTAGGGGGAAGAAGGAATTGTTGTCTTTGGGTTGTGCAGGATGTGCTGTGCCCTGATGACCCCTGCAGTGATAACTGAGCTGTTGGGACTGATTTATATCTGTTTTTTTGTTACATTCTCGATGATCTGAAAATGAAAATGTTGGTAGCTGTTCCTCATGGGACAACACATCTACTTCCAAGAAAATTGTGCTATTTCCCGTTTACATCTCCACCTCTGGTAGTTACTTTCCGTAAATTACAGAAATCAGATCTCCTCCACCTGCCCCAAATCCCTGGGGCATGACTTGTGCCCTGATAATTTCCTGGAACAATAGAACAATACCCCTGGGTATGGGTAGGAATGTCACAAGTTCCTGTGCTGACCATTCCAGAAATCTGATACGATATTTCCTACCTAGAATAGCGGGTGAGGGATGTTGACATCAACAACCAGAAAAGCATGGGAATGCACATAGGAAATATCAGATCAGGAAGATTCCAATCAGGATTGCAGCTGGTGATGTCAGTGCTCTCTTTCTTCAGAAATGATTGTTGGAGCTGAATTTAATGACAAAAGCTTTTTTAAAGGCTGAGAACGAGACATCAATAAAAGTAGGACTTTATTCTTTTTCTTATAGAGGATTTTTTTCTTGAGGCAGACTCCAAAATTCGTTGTTTTTTATTAAATCTCTATTGACTCTGCAAGAGGTGCTGGGATCACCCCACTCCTTCTGCTTTGCTCCCTGCTCTAATTCCTGCTTTCCTTCCGTGATGCCACTGCTGGACTGACCTGACCTTTCCATTGCTCCTTTTCCCAGGGAAAATGAAAAACTCAGTGGTTCTGTAAAAACTTCATAACCCAAACGTGGAAGCCTTTGGGGTGTCCCACCTTGTGTCCCTGCTCTCTCCTTTCTTGTCCTCTCCAGCTTTTTCAGATTCCTTTGCTATCCTGGAAAGGAGCCCTTTTCCCTTCTCCCTTTTCCCTTCTCCCTTCTCCCTTTTCCCTTTTCACCTTTCCCTCTGCAGCTTTTATGGGCTGAATTCTTTTCCAATGTCCTTGAACTGAACCTCCCAGGAATAATGAGGGTTTTATTTTATTTTCATGGGACACTTTCCTTGCCATCCCCTGCTCCCACTAAAACCTTCCCATCTGCTGCCCCATGAACCTCATTGTCCTGAATTTTCCAGGGAAAAGAGAGTGGAATTGGAGTATTGGAAATATTTGTGCCTCTGGGACACAGAGGCAGGCACACAAGTGTAGATGTGGCAGGAATTTCATCTCAGGGTGACATTTCTAGGGAGATATATATGAATAAAAGATATATTTATCCTATAGGATAAAAATAGGAAAATACCATTGTAATTCCTGTTTTTTCAGAGAGAAGCACAGTTCCTTCTGTTGCAATCCTCATGTTTTTGGGAAAAGGCATCTAACCACCAAAAGGTGTTGGGAAAGAGCTTGAGAAGCAGCAAAATTCTGGTGTAGGAAAGCAGATGGAATTTGCAATGGGAAAGGCCTGGAAAAACGGGCTGTGGGGTGGAAGGACCATGAGGGAAGGTTCCCTCCTGGGGTGATTCCTCTTGGCATGAAGCCATTCCTTGGTCACAATGCTGAGACATTCCCTATTCTCATTGCGACTCCCTACTCATGCCAGTTTGGAAGAGTAGAAGAGGGAATTAAAAGCAGCCATGGGGTAGGAATGCAGTCCAGGATAATGCAGGACAATGCAGTTTTCCAGCCAGAATCTCCATGAAGATTTAGATGTACCCATGTATAGAGGCCACCATAAAAAGGAAGCAGTGCTTCAAGTGTTGATGTGCAGGAGAATGAATAAAAACAACCCCTAAAGAATGAATAAACCCAACCTTCTTACTCTGGCACAGAATTGAGAAGCATTTTTGCCGCCCCTGTTGCTAAATAATGTAGTTTTTTCCATAAATCCAGGGTGTTTTTCCCCTATTTCCCAACACCTGTGCTCTGTGTGTATCAAATGGACTGTGGATCCAACACATGGTCTCCAAGGACTGGCTGGAATTTTTGTCATCTGTTATCTCAGATGCTTTTTACACTTTTTGCAAGCACTGGGTGATCTCAGAAGATCTTTCAGCCTTTATTTCCCTTTTCCTGCAGGGGAGGTGGGAGGCCCTGATGGGTTCAGATCCGTCACCCTGAGGCACAAGATGCTTTTCAGGCTTTGAGAAAGCTGTTGGCAATTCCCTGAAACAAAACCCTCCCAGAGGCTTTGGAGGGCGAGAGCTCCAAAGCTGGGACAGCTGCAAGTGGGGAGGCAAAGTGACACTGGGATGGTGTCACCATCTGCTCCCCTCAGGGCTGGAGCTCCCCCTGCAAGGATGGTGTGGAGAGGTGGCAGCTGGGCCTTGCAGCTGAGTAATCTCCTGAGGGAGATTTTGGGCACCCCATGGCAGAAATTCGATTAAATGGTGGAAAACCTGGCCCTGCCCTGCCCAGGCTGCTGTTAGGGTGGCCTGGCCTCAACGCCCTGGGCTCGAGCACAGATGGAGGGGGTTTAGGATTGCAAAATTGTGGAATTTCCATCAGGCCCTTGGTGGTTTGTTTAATTCCAGTATTACAAGCGTGATGGATTTGCCTCCCTTTCTCCAAGTCAGGCCCTTCTCCCAGGTACCAAGCAATGGGAGAAAAGGAAATGGCCAGGGGAGGTTCAGGCTGGACATCAGGAAGAATTTCTTCACCAAAGGAGCTGTGAAGCATTGGAACAGAGTGCCCAGGGAAGTGGTAGAATCCTCAAAATGCATAATCCTGACAAGGCCTGGAAGTGTCCAGGTCTTGGTGTACCCTGGGATAGTGGAAGGTGTCCCTGCATATGTCAGAAGGTTGGAAAAAGATGAGCTTTAAGGCCCCAACTCAAACCATTCTGGAGTTCTGTGCTGATTTCCATGATTCTGGACCTTCCCCCTCTGCTCTTTTTTTTGCCAATCTATGAAGGAATGATCTGGAAAGGACCAGAGGGCAGAGCAAGAAGTGATGGCTCTCACAGCATCCTGCTTGGGAGCACTGCCCTGGGACTGCTGAGGAACAGTTTATTTTCTGCTTTTCCAGCAGCAACAAATTGATATTATTGGCTCTTCCTGCCTAAAATCATAACACAGAATGGTTTCTACCAAAGCCCCATCTAAACGTGGCATTTCCAGCTCCCAGAATTAATCCTGACCAACACCCCAAACCAGAGCTACAGCTTCAATCATTTATGATCCTTGCTGGGTTGAATATCCTCAGGCAGTTTTAAAATCTCCCTTCTCCTCCTGCACACTTTATAGTGTGGCACTAATTGCCACAGAAGGTTGGGGCTTTTAATGGTGCTTGTTTGGGTTTTTTTTGGTTTTTTTTTTTTCCTGGATGAGCCATCTGCTGCTAGAGGCAATGCCTCTGACTTCTCAGATGTGCAGTTGACTCGTTGATTTTTAAAGTCTGTTGTCTCAGATTATACATGTGGCAACAAGCCAGGTGAAGCCAATTTTCCTCTACTGTCTTTACAATTTCTGGCACATTTAGTGACTTGTGAAGATCTCTGGAAGGTGTCCCTGCCCATGGTGAGGCAGCTGGAAGTACATGAACTGTAAAATCCCTTCCAACTCAAACCATTCTGGGATCTTCTGAACTCAGCCCAGCTTTTTCATTAACAAACATTTTCATTGACAACCAAGATGTTGTCAACCACAATTTTTATAGAAAAAAAAATGCCCTGTCTTAAAACCATTGTAATATATTTCTATATAAATATCATGTACATAAAATATTATATTTATACAAAGGTTTGGAGCTGGAGCTCAGCACCCGCAGTGCAATTCTCTGTTCTGGCAAACAGTTCAGTTTGTAACCTCAGGGTTTTTCCTAATTTTTGTGCAGAGAGCTGGTACCACCTTAGTCATGCTGGTCAAAAAGATCCTCATGGAAACACCTTCAGTTCTGAAGGGAGGGGGATGGTCAGGAATGAAAGGCTGGTGCACAGAAATTCACCTTTTTTTTCATTTATTTTCTAAGAAAAAAAAGAAAACAAATGTCAGAATCATGGAGTGGTTTGAGTGGGAAGGGACCTTAAAGATTCAAAATTCCATGGGCAGGGGCACCTTCCACTGTCCCAGGCTGCTCCAAGCCCCAAAGTCCAGCCTGGCCTTGGACACTGCCAGGGATCCAGGGGCAGCCACAGCTGCTCTGGGCACCCTGTGCCAGGGCCTGCCCACCCTGCCAGGGAACAATTCCATCCTTATATCCCGCCTAAATTTCCCCCCTGTCTGTTCGAAGCCATTCCCCCTTGTCCTGGCACTCCATCCTTTGTCCAGAATCTCTCTCCATCTTCCCTGTCATCCTCTTCAAGCACGGGAAGGACACAACGATGTCACCCTGAAGCTTCCCTTGTCTAGGCTGAACAATCCCAATTCTGTCTTTAAAATATTGTTACTGACCCAAACTCTCCCTCAGGGAAAAAGAGCAATTGGGAGATAAGGTCCCTTCCAACCCAAACCTTTGTAGGAGTCTAAAAAAATCAAAATTTTACTACTCTTCTCACTAAAAGGGCACAAATAACATTAATTTGCGTGGGGAATTTACACTCAGAGCCAACTTGATGACTCAAGTGTAGTTAGTAAATAATCAAGTGGTTTGGTGTGTTAAATACAATTGTTAGTTTAGAAAATCACAGCTTACAAATTGTTTTTGCTTTTCTCCAACTGAGTCATAGCCCGAGAACTCAAATTGGTGTTTGTTTTTTTTCCCTTTGAAGATGTCGTCTAAAGAGCAGAGACAATATTCCTCCTGCTGAGTTAAAAAAAAAATCAAAAATAATCAAAAGTATATATCTAATGTTGGGCAAACAGAGTGTGCCAGATGGAGGAAGGCAGGCAGAATTCCAGGGGTTTGGGGCAAAGCAGCACTACAGAAGGTTTATAGTTACCCATATATTTGCTTTTGCTGCAGTGAACATCTCTAAGAATTTTTCCAATGTCTTTTTCCCTCTGTGTTCCTTCAGAGCCTGAAAAAAATTTGCTGCTATAAGGAATGCCTAGGAAATAAGAAATATTATTGCTATTTATTAGCTAAGAAAGCTGCTGGAGCACCATGCACATCAAAAGAATATAGTTTTAATTTTTAAATTTTTTTAAATAGCGCAATCTGGAGGATTTATTTTCCTGTCTGAAGTGGGATGGGTCGAATGGGTGGTGATGGGAGAGATTTCAGGGGTCAGATGTGGTTCTTGTTCCCTGGAAAGAGCAAAACCCTGGGGCTGAACTTTGTTTTTCCCATCTGGAGGGTGTAAACAGGCTGGCAGGGCTGAAGGCTCCAAACTCTTCCCTTTTCCCCTTTTTCATGATTTTTTGCAGGCAAATCCTGTGTTGTGCAAAAGAAAAAAAAGGAAACAATGGGGGGGAAAAAAAATTGCCACGTAATTTTGTCCTGCATCAATACATTGCTGTAAATAATAACCATCAATTATTAGATCCATATGTTTTATCCTAGAATTTCAAAATGAGGATGTTTGTGTCCAAATGATGGTTTATGACAAATGTTTCTAGTTGGGGAGAAAATCCATGCTCTGAAATAAATGTTTTCTTTAACGAGAGGAGAGAAAAATCCCTGTTCAAGAGTTCCAGTGAGGAAATCACACATTTTTCCTGAGAAAATGCTTTTGTCAAAATACTCCTGCTGGCCCAGTTCAAGTTTGTAAGCATTAAGTGGAACTGAGGAATGCAGCAGTGAATTTGAATTCTCTTGACTTCCTTTAAAAAAAAAACAAAAAAACCCAAACAAGTGAAGATGCCTATGGGGGCTGCAGAAGTAAGAATTAATTCATGGGATGTAGACAGGATAATCCATGTTAGCAAACCCTCGGAGCAGGTTTACAACAAGATGGAATCAAAGAGGGGAAAAGAGAAAAAAATAGGCTATCAGCTTAAATTTGTAGCTAAATTTACTACAGCACCTCGTGACGTGGCTCCTGTTCAAATCTCCTTTTTAACCCAGGGTGGATTTGGGTTTGTGTGTCAGGCTTTGGAGCTCCATTTAAAATTGCTGCAATTAATCAATTTTAGAAAATTGAGGGAGTTTTCTGCACAGTAACCTGGAATTGGGATGCAGGGCCCACTCATTTGGTGATCATTATGAGGCACCATTGTAATTAAATGTGAAGGCCTGTGCTTTATAAGCAATCAAATGCTCTCTATTAGAGTCATATTAAAATAATTTCACCTCTAAAATACAGAATAATATCAGCTCATGGCTTGCACTTTGCCTGCTGTAATTTAAACACAAAGGGACTAAAGGAAACGGCCTCAGGTTGCACCAGGGGAGGTTTAGGTTGGATATCAAGGAAAATTTCTCCATCAAAATGTTGTCAATCACTGGGATAGGCACCATGGCATTGGTGGGATCAATGTTCCTGGAGGGATTTTAAAGGATGTGTGGAGGTGGCACTTGGGGACATGGGGCAGTGCTGGCCTTAGAGCCCATCCAATGCCACCCCTGCCATGGGCAGGGACACCTTCCACTGTCCCAGGCTGCTCCAAGCCCCAAAGTCCAGCCTGGCCTTGGACACTGCCAGGGATCCAGGGGCAGCCACAGCTGCTCTGGGCACCCTGTGCCTGGGCCTGCCCACCCTGCCAGGGAAGGATCAGTTCCCAATATCCCATCTAAATTTCCCCTTTGGCAGTGTGAACCCATTCCCCTTGTCCCCCCATTCCTTGTGCCCCATCTCTCTCCAGCTCTCTTGGAGCCTCTTCAGGCACTGGAGAGGGCTCAGTCAGTGACACCAACATGGGAGCAATGTAGGAATAATCCTGATTTATTTATATTTGCTGTTTTCCTCATCCTCCCTCCATAAACACCCAGAGTTTCATAGGCTGAGTACTATTCCTGTCCTGTCTATATTCCTATTTCTTTACAGCCATCACTCTATCAGTCCCCTGCTTTGAATTTAATGATTATTAACATCAATTTTAAGTCTCAGAGCAGATCTTTTACCCATGTCTGGACTTGGCACAGGGGCTGTTTTTGCTGGACATGGCAGATCAGCCTCCAACAGCTCCACTTTCAGTGGCAGCCTCTGATCTCACTTTGAGTTGCCCTGGCTGTTGACACAAAAGATACACTTAAGCTTTTAATTCCTTGGTGCATTCTGGCAGATTGCTGTTGTCCCTGCCTGTCCCTGTTCGGTGTCACTGTGACTTCAAAGTGGGGGCTGGAGCCAACCTGGCCACTGGGATCTGAGAGATCAGCAAGGCTGGCTGGGAATACCCACCCTGAGAGAGTGGGTATTTAAAATGAACATTTAAAAGCAATAAACAGTGTTATCGCTACCGAAATTTGGGTGTTAACTGAGGTGAGGGCACAACCTGGCTCTTGTGAGAGGCAGCGCTCCCATGACAGCGCCAGGATTGGTGTGAGGAGCTGGGGTTACCTCTGGGTTTGGCTCCCAGAACTGGAGTTTTGGGATGGTTGTGCTCTTAGGAGAGCCTGTTTTTTTATTGTGAACTCCATGTGGGGGAGAGCCAGGGTTCCTTTTTGCTGAACACAGAGGGTTGGGGTTGTTTGTTTAGGAGTGGTCCCCTTAGGGCTTAATGACCCACTCATGTCTTGTTAGGCTGAACCACATTGTCTCTGATGCTCCTGATGCCCTGGAGTGACTGCCTAGAACAGAGGCTGGACAAGATTAAGAGAATAAGAATAGGTATTTATTAAAGGTCTTCAATAAGGACACCTTGGGCAGTCAAAGGCCTCCCAGAGGGGCTACACCCAAGGTGGATAATGGTCATGAGTTTTTCAGGCAGATCTAAGTTTGGTCCATTTACATATCAGGAATTAATCCTCCACTTACAGCTTCAGGTAGTGTAGTCATATACCCCCAGTTTGCTTACCCCCAATTCACTTTTGTTTATCCTTTTTGGGGCCTGAGGCTGTAGGGTTTTCTTGGATCTCAGGCCTACAGGGATTGTTTTGTCTGAACAAAATGTGAGGACAGTTAACTAACACTTTGTATGGAGTTCAGAGTTATGCACTAATGCAGTATAGGATTGGAAAATATGGAGGCTGAAATCATAAAGCATCACTCCAAATCTCCACTGGAGGCTCAAGCTTCCCATTCCGGGGAATTTAAGAGGGGAAAACATCTCCAGCTGTGCCAGCTGTGTGGGAGAGTGTGTGAACAGATCTGATCCTGTGCTGGACAGCTCAGAGCTGGGACACTGCCAAGCCCTCCCACAGGGCTGGGATGAGGGGTGGGCACTGGGACTCTCCATGGACAGTGCTGGTTATTTCCAACCAGACACTCTTAAGGGGTATGGGAGCCTCAGGCACTGCTGAATGTAGGTGAGAGCAGACCCTCAACACTGGAATTAACCATTGGTTTCCTGGGATTTTTGAGATAGACTGGACCATGCTGCCTTCTCCATGAGTTAACTGCTTTATTAAAGCCTGGCCATTACACTGATGGGAGTCTGGCCAGTGGAGAGTCTATGCAGCCCCTGCTCCTCTGGGACCTCTCCTTCCCTTCCCATGGTCCAACTTCCTTGGGCAGTCCTGCAGCAGCTGATTCTCTGCAGGTTCAAGGCACCAAACCTCCTCTGTCTTCTTTGTTCTCCACATACAAGGTCCTTATCCCCAGATCCACTTGTTCTTATGCTGCCAAACTGTTCTGGCAGGAATCCTGCAGCAGGCTGATTTCCTTAATTATGATAATTGTCTTCCCCCTTCTGCTATCTCTCCAGCTCAGCAGCAGTCCCCCGGCCGTCTTTTCATTCCCTGACCATCATTTGTCAGCTTTTGTCTCCATTCTCTGCCCAAGAAGTACCTGCTTTTCTCTTTCCAAAGAGAAAATGGACAGGTTATGGTTCTTCTGAGGTGTTGTCACATCACAGAATCACAGAATCATGGGTTGTAAGAGACCTCCAAGATCATCGAGTCCCACCCATGTCCTAACCCCTCAACTAAACCATAGCACCCAGTGCCACATCCAGTCTTGTTTTTAACACATCCAGGGATGGTGACTCCACCACCTCCCCAGGAAGATCATTCCAGTACTTTATCACCCTTTCTGTGAAAAACTTCTTCCTAATATCCAACCTATATTTCCCTTGATGCAGCTTAAGACTGTGTCCTCTCCTTCTGTCAGCTGCTGGCTGGAGAAAGAGACGAATTCCACCTGAGCACAGCCACCTTTCAGGGAGTTGTAGAGAGTGATAAGGTCACCCCTGAGTCTCCTTTTCTCCAGGCTGAAC
>VXBB01005696.1:27190-49885 GCA_013399915.1 Illadopsis cleaveri
AATCCCTCTGTTTGCCTCAAGGACTCAGAAAAGCTCAGTGGAATTAACAGAAGGTGGAATTTTTGTCCTGCTGAAATGGGATTTGTGAAATGGATCCTCCTGGCTGTGGGCAGATGTTTCAAGAGAGGCTGCTTGGCACTTGGAACTCTTGGAAGAACTGTTTGTGAACACCTGGGTGGAAACTGAGCTGAGGGTGCAGCTTTGCACAGGTGCTCAGGCAAACATCCCAAATCCATCTGCCACCTTCCCTTGGCACTCCAGCTTCTGCAAGTTCCCATCTGACTTTGCCTCCTGGCTCATCACCAGCAAAGGAAGAGCCACAGGGACCTGTGTTCCCCTGGAGTTTGCTACCTGTGAGTTGTGGATCTGGAAAGTGCCATTTGTCAGGAAATAAATAGTTGTTATTTTCTTTATATATTATATATATGAGGAATATCGAACCCAAATATCAGAATTGTTTGGGCTGGAAGGGACCTTAAAGCCCACCCAGTGCCACCCCTGCCATGGGCAGGGACACCTTCCACTGTCCCAGGCTGCTCCAAGCCCTGTCCAACCTGGCCTTGGACACTTGAACAGGGGGATCCTTCCTTGAAACTCACATTTGGAATGTGAATACTCCCAGAAGACAGAAACTTTTATCTAAAACTTCACTTTGTCCTGAGTGCAACAGAATTCCCCTTTTATAGAATTGAGGAGGAGTTTGATTCCCATGGAGATACTGACATCCCAAGGACACCCAGTGCTACTTTCTGCCAAGCCTGAAAGACCCACGGGAATATTAATATCAGAACATTTATTAGGAAAATATAATTCTTAATTTCCAGGTGACTTTCCCAGACTATTTCAGTGCTGTTTTTCAAAATCCAGGGCTATAATTCAGCATCATGTCCAGGCTTTTTCCCCATATCTATTTTATTTAAGCTTTTTAAGTTTTATTTTCCATATATATTTTATTTAAGCTTTGAGTTTTGTTTCCTCTTTTGACAGACATTTTATTTTATAAAAACCCTTTTAATCCCTAATCAAATTTCCATAAATTCTCGCCCATTTTAACCCTGGAAGTGGTTTAGTGCAGACTCTCCCATTGAAGGAGGAGCACTTTTGCTCCTGATTTTTCGTGCTGTGAGTCCTTCCTGTGCTGAATGGCCTGCTGCAACTACAGGCCAAGATGCTGGTGAAGTTACAGAAATTATTACAAATAAAAGGTAATCAAAGCTTTAAAAGGACATTTTGAAGTCTCCAGGTCGGCAAATCCTTCTTTTTAAAGGATAGAAGATCACCAAATTTGGGTACCACTCCTCAGAATACCCAATAAAGCTGATTCTTATCTCCCACCTGAAAGTTGTGGTGTAATCAGAAAATACCCAGTAAAATAAAAGTGAAGATAGAGATGCTGGGCTTTGAGCTCTTTTTGCTAAATTCAAGCTAATAACTGCTTTTTAGTAATTTTTTCCCCAATCTGACATGTCTTGTCCTAAATGCTTTAAATCAGCCTTATTAAGAATATTGTAACAAGGTCAAGTGCACAGTGCTGGAAGGTGGGAAAATGCATTAAGGGACTCGAATAGCAGCAAATTAAGAACCTCTGGATAGCCCTGTGGCATAATTTAAAACCCACCAAGGAAAACCTCATTTTTTATTTCTGAACATCCTCATTAACACCATTCTCAGCTGGTCTCAGCACTCATCTCCTGAGGTTTCAGCCAGGGACTCTCCCAGGTTCTGCAGAGCAGCCACCAAGGAGCAGCCACTGACCCCCCTGCTCTGGGTGATCATTAGAAGTTCTCCAGTTTCTGGAGGCAAGAAATGGGGCTTTATCCTGATTTTTAGGGAAGGAAATGGTGAACATCAGGAAAGAACTGGATGTGGCTGTCCATGGGGTCACAGAGTGATTTGGGCTAGAGGGGACCTTAAAACTCATCCCGTTCCACCTCTGCCATGGGCAGGGACACCTTCCCAGGTTGCTCCAAGCCCTGTCCAGCCTGGCCTTGGACACTGCCAGGGATCCAGAGGCATGCACAACTTCTCTGGGAATCTGTGCCAGGGCCTGCCCACCCTCACAGGGAAGGAATTGACAAAATGTGCGTCAGTCAAAGACTGGACTTGATGACTTTGGAGTTCTTCTCCAGATTTAATGAATTCTGTGGTGCATGTCTGCATCAATCACCTGGATCTTCCCGATTTCCATGGGGGAAAACCACCCTGCACAGACCAAAATTTGGCTTTCCAACGTTTCATCTTCCTGAGAGCCCAACATCCATTTGCCATTGGCTTTGATATAAAAATACATCACTGGGATTAATAAACGCAGCGTGCTCTACTAAACTTTTATAGATTTTAATGTGAAACTAATAAAAGGTGCCATTGGAAAAAGCTGCACTTGAAAAGCCATTCCATAAAAAACCTTGTAAAAAGCCTGTCAGGCATTAAAATCTCACTTCCTAAAAGGGAATGAAATACAACGGGAGGGATTTGACTCCAAGGTACACTGGTTTGAGGACATGTAGCAAAAACCCCACGTGTTTTAAGCTTCATGGATATTGGGAAAACAAAACATTTCTTAGAGAGCAGCAATTCAGCTCGCTGAGCTTCAGAAATACTATTTTGCCAATATTTTACTCAATACAAGAAAAATGTGCAAGTCTCCAAATAGAAAATGTACCACCGCCTTCTAATACTTGGTTTTATGCCTTGTGAGCACCTCGTTAGCACTTACTGACTGCTCCTAAAATATATTTCTACTCCCAGTGGCTCCAGCCGAAAGGTTTAAGCCCTGCCAAGGGTTGTACAACAAGATTTACAAAAAAAAAGAGGAGCCCTTTGTGATAATTAACTGGAATATTTATGGAGCTGAGGCTTCAGGTCTTTCAAGGCTCTGTTGGTCAAGGAAATTCTGCTCTGTCTTTACTGCGCTGAGAGTTCTAAAAGTAAAAACCTCCCAGGAGCTGCTGATGGGATTCCAGCAGCCTGGAGCAAAGGAGGCTCAGGGGGGACCTTGTGGCTCTGCACAACTCCCTGCCAGGAGGGGACAGCCAGGGGGGGTCAGGCTCTGCTGCCAGGGAACAGGGACAGGACAAGGGGAAGTGGCCTCAAATTGCACCAGAAGAGGTTTAGGTTGGATACTGGGAGAAAAAATTCCTTTATAGGAGGGGCTGTCAAACACTGGAACCCCAGGGCAGGGGTGGAGTCCCTGTCCAAGGGATTGGGAGCAGTGGGAGCTGTGGGAGCAGGATTTCAAGCAGTTTGGGGATGTAGGAAGGCAAAAAAAGCACAAAACAATGGGAATCCCCTCAAATATTTTTACATTTAATCGTGGCAAATTGTGGCAGCCTTAGGGAAAACCATGAGACAGAGGCTGAAGTATCAACTTCTCTCTTCTTAGATTGAGTTGTTGACGGCTTGTCAGAAGCAAAATTGTTGTAACTTCCCTATGTGATGAAGTTGGCTGTAAATTCCAAGGAGAAAAACAGCTCTGTGCATTTCATCCCTTAAGTAATGTTCTCGTGTTTCCAGTGGCGTGGTGACACACCTGGGAACATTTAGGCACGTGGATGTTTTTTGCCACCTAATTCCACCGTGGGGCTGAGGAGCCGAAAAGGACACACAAGGTCTCCTGATGGGATTTTTGGCCTTTTTCCATAGCCAAGGATCTCCTGAGGGCTCCCAAATCCTCCCCTCTTGGGTTTCGGCGGCCGAGAGCCCCCGCAGCAGCTGTGACCTTTGTGCAGGTGCCGAGCTCTGGGCTGGGGGAGCTGGGAGGTGCCAGGGGGGGACACAGAGCCCAGAGCTGGAGGGGATCAGGCATATCCAGGGGAAATGCTGGAGCAGCCGGGGCCATGGAGAGTGAGGGTGACTCCTCGGACAAGGAATGCAGCTTTTCGGGAAGCAGCTCCGAGGAGGAAGGGGATGAAGGCCAGGGAGTGTCTGAGTCAGTGCTCTCCTCTCCTCCCCGGGGCCACAGCGGGTGGTGGGCACTGCTAGGGATTAATTAATTAACTAATCAATTGTTAATAAGTTGTGTTTTACACATTGCACTTCCAATAGCTGCTCTTGCACTTAGTGCTGTGCTGTTAAAATAATTACTTGTATTTAATGCACTTTTGGTAATTAACCACCTGTTGCATTTAACGCAGTAATTACTTTTCACTCGTCATAATTCCTTGTTGCACTTGTAGCAGTTACTTTTGCCTTTAAAGCTATGTATTTACTGGGAGTAACCTCTGCACTGAATATTTTGCACTGGTAGTAATTAGTTGTTTCATGTATTTACTAGTAATTAGTTTTTCATTTAATGCTGTGCGCTGGGAGTGCACGCTACCTTTGTTTTTAATGCTCTGCACTTGCAGTAGTTACTGTTTCAGTTAATACCATGATTATTTGTTGCATTTAATGCCGTGCACTTGTAGTAACTGCTGCATTTAATGTCTTGTAGTGGTTGGTCACTTTTCCCTTCAGTGCTGTGCATTTACAGATAGTAACTTTTGGGTTTAAGGCTTTGCACTTGTAGTGATTATTACATTTAGTGCTGTGCCCTTATAGTAATTACTTTTTTAATTTGGTGCAGTTCACGTGTAGTGGTTCCTTGTTGCAATTAATGCCCTGCACTTGTAGCAATTCCTTCTGCATTTAATGCTGTGCACTTACTAGTGGTTAATTTTCCACTGAATGCTGTGAAAAGGTAGGAATTACTTGGACTTGCAGTAATTACTCGTTGCACTTCATATCCTGCACTTGTAGCAGTAACTTCTGCACTGAAGTCTGTGCACTTGCAGTAATTATTCATTGTGTTTAATGCCACCTACTTGTGGTAGCTACTCTCTCATTTAATGCTGGGCTCTTGCTGGTGGTTGTTCTTGCCTGTAACTCCCTCTTAGTAATTTCTTCCTCAATTAATGCCTTGCACTTGGAGTTTTTCATGCCACGCACTTCCAAGGTTTCGTTGGCCTTTAATGGCACAGATTTCTGTACCTCCCTGTGCTGCAGCTGCTGCCCAAAGTCACCTTGTAGAAAAGGATGGATTCATAGAAGATAACAGAAATTACAACAGTCCCTTGTGCATCTGAATACCTAATTTCAAATTTTATTGACAATGTTTGAACTGAGGCCACCAATTTTACTGTGTTTTTCTGGTCGGTAATCTAGGTATAAAACAGTAACCAAATCATGTCTGTGATCCATAAACTTAAAGGGATAAATGTCTTTTTGTGGCATCTGGGATAATGGGACAAATGTGTTGAGTTTTAACAGGAATTAGTGGACACCAACAAGTTTGAATTCTCGTTTTAATAGATCAATATATTGGCAAAAGCTGCCTACAGCAACCTAATGAGGAATCCAGTATTATCCTTCCTGATCCTCTCTGTATTTACCCAAGTTTTAGGAGTTATTAGAGATAATTATCCACTCCTAATCTGCTGCTTCTTTCTCCTTGCTTTAAATTAGCACAATGTGATTTATCAGTGGGGTAAATTAGCACTAATATACACTTAATTCCAGTCTGGAAAGACTCAGTCAGCATTCCAGCACAGGCTGGAATATTAATGTTCTTCCCTTGTATTTCTGCTTGCTCTGCTCTAAAGGTATGAGCATGAAGAGAGCTCCAAAGCAATTAAAGTTAATTAATGATGACCTCAAAGGGAGAGTGCACGTGCATCACCCTTTTTAAACCATATTCCTGCTTTAATACCTCCAGTCTTTAAATGGGAATTTCTATTCCTAACAGCACCTGTAAATCTCATTTTCTGCTTCAGTGGAAGCACAGATTGGTGTTCCAGCCTAAATGAATGAGGGGTGTTTAGAAGAGGAGAGATCTCTCTTGCCTGTAATCCACTTACCTGTGGAATCTGGAAAGGCTGGAGGGAATTGGGATAAAGTGAACCCAGAAAATGCAGCGCCGGCTCTTAAAATACTGAAACACCAAATCAAACGGATTAAAATGAATTAAGTTGATATTTTTATTAGTCTTGGAATTCTAGCCTTTTATTAGCCTATATGGATGATGAAAACAGCAAGGAAAAGCTGTGAAAGCCAGAAATTCGTCCTGAAAGTGCTTGAAGAACCCTGTATGTTGGAAATCAAAAGATTGTCATGGAAATAACTGAAGAAATGTGTTTTTTTCTTGCAGGGAGGATGTCAGGACAGCCAACGTCATCGCAGCTGAAGCAGTCACTTGTCTGGTCATAGACAGAGAGTAAGTTCTTCCTTCTGCCTGAGGCTGGGGGGAAACTCCAATTTAAACCTTTCCCAGAGCTCAACAAGAGCCTTGGATCATCTTCTCCAGAGAAGCCTCTTAATTCAGGGTGATAAAGTCACAGACACATCCTCCATGAGTGGAGGGAAGGTGCCCCTAAATCAACCAGACAAAATAGTGACAATTAGAAAGTCCAAATGGAAATAAAGGAGGAGCTGGAATTACTGTGGGAAGGGAGCTGAGTGTTACAGTGGGACACAGGTGGGAGTTCACGCCCTGAAAGGCATCAGCTCCTGGCAAATGTTGGAGCAAGGTGTTATCCCAGTCCATGTGGGGATGGAGAGTCCTTGGGAGAAGGCCACAGCCCTGCTGGGAGCTCTCCTGCTCAGAGGAAATGCAGGAAATCAGAAGAGTAAAATAATAATTTGTATAGAAAGCTTGAGAGAATTAAGGGGGTGTTAAGCCAGAAAAAACATGCCTGGATGCTCCAGTGCTGCAAATCCAGCTGCTCTCTGCAGTTACTGGGAATAGGATTTAAAAATGACATCAAAATGACATAAAATGGCATAAAAATTGAACGTGACTCCTGGGCTGGTTTTCCTGTTGGGAAGCACTGGCACAGACCATGGGCACACCTTCATGGGAATCTTTCCATGGGAATGTGGGATGGATCTGTGAAACCCACAGAGAGGGTGAATAGGTACTGACTTTTCACTGCCTCCCCCAATGCAAGAGCTCCAAGAAACCTGCAGGGGAGCCAGAAACTATGGGATAATGAGAAAAAAATTGCTGGTGTTGGAAAGGAAAATGAATCCACTGGATTTTTTGAAGTGTGTGGGACCCATCTCTGGGCCAGGAGTTCTCAGAGCAGTGTGGATTGTTGGGGTGTCTGGGCAGGGCCAGGAGCTGGATCCATGATCCCTATGGATCCCTAGAAGTGATCCTGGAGCCCTTGTTGTATTCTGGTGAGAGATGGGATTCTGTGCTCTTTTAGGGCTGATCTCCATCCCCTCAGTCCTGCTGTGACACAGGTGGTTTGTGTTGAGTTATCTCACAGGCCTCCATTCCTGGGACTCCAGTGTTCTGTAAAGGCTGAGCTGGGGAATGCCTTCAGAAATCCTGATAAGTTCTGATTGATGTTCATTCATTATTAACTGCTAAACCCATGGTCTGTCCACTGAACACAGGTGGGGAACACCTGAGAGCTCCTTTCTCAACCTGGCAGGTAAAACACTCACCCTCCCTTCTCATGCTGTGGGGCAAAGAGAGGAAGAAGAATTTGATTATTTAGCAGGATAATATTTTAATAATCTTTATGCTTTTAATAATGAGATGATTTAACAATTATTAATTCAGAGAAATAAAAAGCAACAAGTAATTTATGCTTTTTTATTTTAACACTTTTGCAACAGATATTTTTGGTTGGCACTGTGAGAGTTAAAAACTTGAATTATTTGAATTCAAGTCACTCATTCCCGATAATTTCCCAGATTACTCCTTTCCTTGTCTCCTGTGCCTTGTCCTCAGTATACAATGCCCTTGAAATAGTAAGGAAGTGCAAGTTAAATTTAAACTGATGAAGCTGTGGTTAATCTACCCCAGAGATTCTATTAACACTCTGCAATTAGCAGAGTAACACTATTTATAAAATTCTTATTTATAGTGCAAGAAAAGTGACCCTATTGACAGCCCCATTTACAGCTCAGAGCAGGCTGTCCTGTGTCCTGGCCTGTGCTGAATTTCGTGTCCCAGCTCTTCCTTAGGCTGTTATTTTATAGGAACGACAACAGCAGGAGCGAAATTTCATGTGGAGTTAAACTACCAGGCCTTGTGGCAGTTTGGGGAATCGGTGAAGGAAGAAAAGAACCTGTTTTTTCATATCCAGACACGGTGAATTTTACACCTTTTGGGTTGTGGTGATGGATGTGAAAGTTGAGTGGCACCGAAGGCGGCAGTGGGAGCAGGGAGTGGGTGTTATTCCCTGCAGCTGGAATCTGTTCCATGCAGCAGGAGGGGTGACACACGAGTCACTGAAGCTGCCAAATATTTCCTTTTCCCCGACAAGCTCTTTGCCTAATCAGATGGAACCACTGAAGCAGCCATTTCCATGCTCTGTGGGTGTCCCCATTCAAAGCAGCTCAGCAAAATTCCTGTTGCAGTTTCAAACAAACCAAGGGATGGGAAAAGATCTTTTCCTTAACACATGGAATTCCTGGAGAATTCCAGCCTCACTGACCAACATCACTCACTGGAATTATCTGCAGCATGGTAACTCTTCCAAATATCCTTGTGAAAGGCTTCCCAAGGCATCCAAAAATTGTTCAGCTGCCACACTCCCATCTCATGAACAAGGAGAGTCACACCTTGGTGCCACAGGAAGTTATTCCCAAGGGAGTCATGAGCCTGGCTCTGGATTTGCCAATATTCCCAGCAATTTTAGGGCTGCTTTAGCTGCTGCTGAGTTTGTAGTTTGGGAGGTGAATAATATGGGAAACTTTCATCACAGGGATGAGCCAGGAGCTCTGGGCAAGTTGGGTTTGAGAAGGGAATTGCTTCAGCATGAAAAGAGGGAATGCTTTGCCTGGGAGGATATCTGGAATTTATAAAATGTGTATAAAATAGCTGCAGGGCTGAAGCAGTGGGAGTTGGAAATACCACGAGGGAAGACAAACTGGAGCTCATGATGGGTCTTTAGTTACCAGATGACGTTGGTGCTGCCTTGCTTTTTAATTTCCTTGTGAAAGAAGAGGGCTCTTCCAGTCCCAAAACACCCCAAAGACTCCCAGAAAGTGGTACAGCTATTTTTGCCAATCTAGGAAGATGTGCTTTGCAAAGTGCATTTCCAGCATCCTTTTCTGGCTTAGGAATGAGCAAAATCCTGATCTAACAATGAAAACAACCTGCAGGAAGCATTTGATGCATCCCATGGACTTCATTCCCACTTAAATATTCGTCACGAAAATAGTTGTTACAAAAAGCATTGGCATTTTTTCCATCTTGCAGTTGTGTTTTCAAGTCACTTCCTTCATTGGAATAATGAATTTCAGTGGCATTTGGTCCTTAATGCTCTTAACCCTTCCCTGTGAGGGTGAGGAGGCCCTGGCACAGATTCCCAGAGCAGCTGTGGCTGCCCCTGGCTCCCTGGCAGTGTCCAAGGCCAGGCTGGACTTTGGGGCTTGGAGCAGCCTGGGACAGTGGAAGGTGTCCCTGCCCATGGCAGGGAGTGGCACTGGATGGGATTTAAGGTTCCTTCCAACCCAAACCATTCTAGGAATTCTATGTCTCCCATTGGGAGCACCATTCATTTTGGTCCTCCAAGGAAGAAGACTGCCAGGAAAAAAAAAAAACCCACAAAAAATTGTGTAGTCCTAGTTGGTCAGGTGTATTTGAAATAAAGGACTTGGAATTCAGAAAGAAAAAAATTCCAAGGGATTTCCCATTATCCTCAAAATTTCAACACAGAAGAGGAGGTACCGTAATCCAGTGGAGAAAATGAAGTGGGAGGGTGACAGGGCTGAGGAAATGAGGGTGGCAGCCCTGTAAGGGAGCACAGCACGGGGCAGGCTCTGTGCTTAAGCTCTCTGGTGAGTTGGGATGGGTTTATCCAATGTTCCTCCTGCCAGCCACGGAGCATAGACCCAGCCATGGGCTTATGGAATTGGCTTGGAGACTTCAAGAAAATCCACACAGCCTTCATGAGAATTGTGAAGGAAAAAAAAGCCAGCTGGATATTTGACCATCGGAGGGAATTTGGAGAAGCCTTTGGATGCTTGAAGAGCCACAGAGCTCATTGCAGCCCCACCATTTCCTGCTGCTCAAATCTCCACTCTGGAGACACACATTAATTTTACAGCACCTCTCAGATGGCTTTCAGGCATTTTTATTTCCAAGTGCTTTTTTTTTTGTTTTTAACAATTCATGGACTTTCTGTCTTTAGGGCTTGCCTTGACCCTACAAGATCAAGGCTGTTGTTAATGAAGTTTTTCCTCTGGTGACACTGCAGGAATTCATCCTCTGGGAAAAATGTTACTATGGGAGCTGCTCGATGGTGTTGCCTCCAAATTGTTCCCAGCTTGGCCTTGTCAGAGCTCATCCTGATGAATTTCCAGGCTCCTTGGAGGGGTTATTAGATTTGTTCCAGAAGTACAGTTGGGGAAAAGTTAACAAATATGTGCTGGGTTTGATGGATTAGTCCTTTAGGAGCTCGTCTGTAAAAGGTCTTCTGATAAAAATGGTGCAGACACGCCTCGAGCATCTGTTCTGTGGATCAGTCTGGATAAAGATGCACAGACAGGCTTCACTTGCAGGCCCTTTGTATGGAAAGAAAACAGGAGGAAAAGGCTCCAAGCTCATTCCTGACATTTGGAACATCACTGGCACCCTCAGGGACAAGTTGGTGCAACTTTATAATGATTTTTTTTTTCACGCCTACCTCTTGAAACTGAGAAAATGTTTGAAAGTGTTCGTGGATGCTCCTGAACTGTTGGAATATTTACACTGAGGTAGATTCAGGTTCATCTTTTATTTATATGGGATTTTTTTTCCCCTCCATATAATTTATTTATGGTGCCAACAACGTTTTTCTGGAGCTCGGAGATTTAGCAGCACTGTGGGTATTGGGAGGACAAAATTGCCTCATGCAAATGGAGAGAGAAGAGCTGATGGATCAGAGCCAGGAAAACTCAAGGCACAGCTGCTGCTGACAGAGAGTTACAGAACTACCTGGAATTTACACTGATTTCCAGCTTCTTGTCTTCTCCAGCTGCACATATCAAGAGCAGGCACTTCTTTTTAAGGAAACATTTTAAATATTTCAGCTGTTTTCTGCTTTTCCACTTTGCATTTCCCATTTTTGTCTGTGTCTCACAGCCTGGGTTTGGTTTTTATCAGGGAGAGCTGTGAGGTGCCAACAAAGGTTATTGGATCAGCCCTCCTGGCGAGGGAAATTGGAGAAAAATGAAATAAAAAAAAGTATTATCCTGGCATGACTGACCCCATATAAGCTGAGCCGAGCTCTTTCAGTGGAGATTTTAGGGTTTGCTGCTTCGCTGTTTCTCCCAGTCGGAGCAAAGTTTATCCATGGAGAAAATTGGTTATGAGGAGAGAATAGAAAAAACGAAGAGAAAAGGCCACGAGGAGAAAAAAACCTGAGCAGTTTCTGATTGAATTCTGGAGGAGGTTGGGACTGAGCTGAGACTTCAACAATGTTGAGATGGGCAATAAAAAAGGGACTCAAGTGAACTTTGACAGCTTGCCCAGTGCTAAGTCTGGCTTAAAACTTTTAATAAAAATTAAGGGGTTTAGAGAAACTGTTGTTGCTCCTTTCAGTGACTTTTTCTTCTTTGCTGTTTCACTGGAAAAGATTTATTTGCATTGCCAAAAAAAAAAAAGAGGGGGGAGTGGGGTTTAACCCTGCCACATTTTCCTAAGCAAACCAAGCCTAAATCACAATTTAGACCCTAGGTGATGTCTTATGGCCTTCCAGGATGGTGTTACTGTGTTAATTAATTGCTTAAATACCTGTTTGGGGTGCAATTAGGCATTAACACCCCAATCCTTGCTTTGCTTTCACTATCAAGGTTTGACTTCATCCCGTGGTACATTCCCAGCAGAAGGAAGATAAAACTTGAGGTGTTGGAGGAGCTGAGTTGTTCCTGCTTTCACTGCTGAGCAAGGAATTTGGGGTTGAAAAGTTATTCCCATTATTAACACATACTAATAATTAAAAATGTTAGTAATTATCAGTTAGTGGTTAAAACCCACTAACACGAGTTTATGTGGGAGCAAAGGGGTTTGTGCCTCCTCTTCCTCATTAATGAATTAATTAATTTGCTTTCCCCGTGCTGCATCAATGATTTCCTTGATGTTAGGATTGAAAATATAATGAATTAAATGGAGTGGAAGACTGGGGAAATTGCTGTGGGCAGAGGGCATTTCCTGAGCTGTAATTTCCAGGATGGGTCAGTTTGGAAGGGCCCACAGTGGGCACCTGGTGCCACCTCCCTGCTCCAGCAGGGCCATCCCAGAGCACAGGGCACAGCATTGTGTGCACACAGCTCTGCAACAGCCCCAGGGAGGAGAAAGTGATTGGAAAAGCCCTGACAGCAGCTCCAGATCCAAACCACCTCTCCCAGTTGTCCCCTCCTGCCCCACAGTGATAGGGAAAATCTGGCTTTTCCCAGATCATCCAGTGTGCCTCCCTTGGTTGTGCTGGAAGTGCTGTCTGGGCTCTCCACACCTCCATGGGGTACATTCCATAGGGTCAGGCATCTCCTGAAGGACCCTCTGAGGACTGTCAGTGTGTCTGAGCCCCCCAGGGTCCCACCATTCCCATCCCAGGAACACAGAGTCTCCCTGGATTCACCCCGTGCCTGGCAGGACACTGCATTTCCCCAGCTGCCCTGGATTTCCCTCATCTGCTCAGTGCCACTCATTCTCTTTGATCCTACAAATCCTCCCTGAGAAAGGGCCATATTAAATACCCACTTCTTATTCCTGAAGTCAGAAATGTGGCCCTCAATGAGGATTTTAGGTCTTTTTCTTTCTTTTTTTTTCAATGTTTCCATTCTTTTTTTTGTCAACTTGGAGCAGTTGCTGTTCTTGAACTGTGTGTTTGATGCCTCAGGAGTGTCAGGAGCACAGGAGAACTGCAGGATTTTCATTTGTGAGGCTGTGACCTTGTGGCAGAGATCAGTCAAGAGACTCTGGTTTGCAGCAATTCATCTTTTCAAATTTTTCTTCCTTGAAAGAAGGAAAACCTGCGTGTGACAGACCCACTGAGAATACTGGAATTGGAGAGTAAAAAGTAGCTTTTCACCTGGAATATTTTTGTTTGAAGGCATTCACTGATTTCATTTACTTATTTCTAGTTTTTCATGGAATTCAAGTGGTTTGGAATGGAAGGGACATTAAGGATCATCCAGTGCCCCCCCTGCCATGGCAGGGACACCTCCCACTGTCCCAGGCTGCTCCAAGCCCCAAAGTCCAGCCTGGCCTTGGACACTGCCAGGGATCCAGGGGCAGCCACAGCTGCTCTGGGCACCCTGTGTCAGGGCCTGCCCACCCTGCCAGGGAACAATTCCTGCCCAATATCCCACCTGAATTCCGTCTCTTTCAGTTTGAACCCTCTTTGATGTGTTTTTGGATGCTTTTTTCTCTAAAGATGAGAAAGCTGGGATCCAGAAATGACAATTTCACTCTGGAAGCAGAGGGATGTACAGGGTTCCTGGCTGGAGGACAGGGATGTGATGGTTAAGGTGCCACCACCAGCCACACTGGCACATTTACTCTGAAACTTCTACTGGAGGGTGAGAACCTTCAGCAGCCACTTCAGTGGGCTGGATAAATAATTCTGGATCTTCCTGGGGTTGGTTTCTGCATCTCCAGCATTTCCAAGGGCCTGGTGGGTCACCGGCATCGAGATCCAGCCCCGATGGCTGCCAAAAAGCCACTTTGGATTTCTTGGCTCCCAGCTGGAATCTCTTCAGGTTCAGTGGTGGACCTGGCAGTGCTGGTGGGACTGGATAATCTTAAGGGTATTTTCCAACCTCGGTGTTTCTGTGATTGTCCTCTCAAAGTGTCCCTTTGTGTTTCCAGCTCCTTCAAGCACCTGATCGGGGGCCTGGATGACGTCTCCAACAAAGCCTACGAGGATGCAGAAGCAAAAGCAAAGTAAGTGCTCAGCATCGAGTCCCAGACTTGTGTTTGTTGATGGTGCACCACTGGAATTCCCAAAAAACTCCTCCTCGTTCTCCATGCAGTAATAGCAAACAGCTGACAAAGGAGAGATTCCTCCTCTGGATGGAGGAGTTTTCCCCCTGGTGTCTCCCTGGTTCTCCCCATGAATATGGAGATGGGTCTCCTCTGGTCAGTGCCCAAAGCCAGGTTGTCCCAAGGTCCTGCTCAATCACAATATTTGAATCCAGTGGATCTTCCAGAAATCCTCTTGAAATATTGTTAGGTGAGAAACTCCAGATCTTGGGATTGCACTTGAGGGAATTGTTGTTGGAGACATTTCATTTCTTAAGAGAACTCTGACCTTTCTCAGATACTTNCGTTAGGCGAGAAACTCCAGATCTCGGGATTGCCCTTGATGGAATTGTTGAGGGAATTGTTGTTGAAGACATTTCATTTCTTAAGAGAACTCTGACCTTTCTCAGATACTTTCC
Source organism: Illadopsis cleaveri (assembly GCA_013399915.1). Lineage (NCBI taxonomy): Eukaryota > Metazoa > Chordata > Aves > Passeriformes > Timaliidae > Illadopsis > Illadopsis cleaveri. The sequence continues at coordinate 41,549 of VXBB01005696.1, forward strand.
AAAGTCAAACATGTTTTCAGACAAAGGATGGGCAGTGGAATTTTCATTTGGGGCTGGAAATGCCTTGATGTGAAGCAATATATTCATTTGAAGTCCACAATAAATATTAATTCCTTTCAGAAGGGAGCTGTAGGGTGTTAGATTAGAATATTTTTTAAACTCCCACTTTTTATTCATTCTTGAGCTGCAATTTGATTTTAATCTGTAATCTTTGAGCTCTGATTCTATCTCAATGGTTAAAGCTTTTCAAGAGGATCCTGTTCTGCTTCAGGAGATGCTCAATATCAACCAAAGACAATTCAAAGGCAGAAGTCGTTGAAAAGAAAATTAAATTTGTTCTATACAAAATTTCTTTACTTTTCCTCCCTCTCAATTATTTGGCTTTTATGGAGATTTTTTTTCATAGCACATTAAAGAAGGGGAGAAATGTTTTCTCAAAGTCAAATGCTCCGAGTGACTGCCTAAATTGCAGATTCCAATTAAGTTATACATAGAAACTTCTCATTAAACCAGAGGGCTTGGAATGGTGTCTGCTAAAGGTATTGGGCACCTCTGTGGAGGGATAGTGAGAATTCCCAATTAAGTATTGATTAAAAATAACTCTTGGCTTGTTTCAGAAACTAAGATCTGTCTCAAAAATCTTCAGGTCATGAGCAAAACTCGTTAATCCTGTACAATACCCAGAGATTTCTCTTTTCTTATCTTTGAGTGATATTTGAAATATTATGTTTAATTAATTTTAAGGTATTAAAAGGGTTGCATTTTAGATTGGAATAATATTTCCCTGCCTCAGATCAAATGTAAGCTTCCTCCTTCTACAGAAGTTCCATTAAAAAGGTTAAATTCCCTAAATTCTTGTTGACCCAATTAAAAAGGTGGGAGACTATCAACTTCCTTTACCATCCCCCAAAAAAGGGGATATGGGGCATGGAATGCTTCAGACAGATGGTCCCAAATATCCCAGGGTTATTCAGTTATTATTTTATATTAATTTTTGAGTGTCCATATTTGGGTTATATTGATTTCCATTGGAGCAGAAAGGAAGAAAACATTGGGAATAAAACTGGGGAATTTTGGGTTGGGTCATAAACGATCTCATGGTCACAAAAGGATTTTGAAGGTGCCACCACAACCCATCAGCACCAAGAAAAATGTGCCCTCCCCACATCTACAATTTTAAGCTCTATTCTTGAGTATTTATTATCCCAGGAATGTTGGGGATGCAGATTGAGGAGATTTTGAGGATAGTCTGGGAAGTTTTAGGATCTGCTGTACAATGTGGTTCGGGACCTCTTTGGAAGGAACTCTTCCTTTTGGGAGCCACTGGGTTTTGACCTTCACATTTTTGAGCTTTTGTCTTCTCAAGTCCTTTCCTTCTAATGCCAAGTGTTTCATCCCAATGGAAGGGCAAGGGATGGAGGAATTGTTCCCTAAATGACTGAACCAATTAATTTTGACAGCAACTTTTTTATCTTCAAAGTCAGAGGCCTGTGCTGAAGGCCACTGTCACTGCAGAGTGGGGGTGACAGTGACATTATTGTCACATCTTGACATTTTTCCTTGGACAGAGAAGGAGGGATTGGTGTTGTCTGCCTGGAAAAACATCCAAAAACAAAGGAATACCCTTTTGAAAAAAATTATTTATTTATTCCTATTTGCTGGGCCCCTTGAAAAACCAGCAAAAAGATGGATAAAGGAGAGAAAAATTGTAAAGTTCCTTGGAGAGAGACCCCAGAAGAATTGTGAGCCTTTCCAGAAAGTTTTGGTGTTTCAGAGTTACCTCCCAAGGCAAAACTCCTTGGGAGAAAAGTCTCCTTGGCAGCGAGTTTAGCCTGGATTCCTTTCCAAGCAGCAGTTAATTAGCTCCAGCTAATTGTCCCTCAAGGGCTCACTTTTTTCCGAGGGGAGGTGTGTGATAGGGAAGAACTCAGAACATGAAGCGTGGGCAGGTTTGTGAGGCTTTACACACATCCCACGGAATGCTTTTGCTCCTCTATTTTTAGCTCCCACCTCCTTTTCAGAGCTCAGTGCCAGCCGGGAAAAGGCCTTGGGATGCATCCCATGGATGGAGGGGATCAGGATGGCCAAGGCCAGCTTGGGCAGGGCTGGTCTAGTGGGAGATGGAAGGGGTTGGAATGAAATGGACTTTGAGGTCCCTTCCAACCCAAACCATTTCAGGACTGTAAATCCCTACAAAATTAGTGGCACTGGGGTTTTTTTCCCATTTCCATGCTGGAGCACATCCCTGGAGTCACAGAGCTCAGGGCATGGCTGAGAGGATGCTAGGCAGAAGTTACAGGCTTGGAATATCTTTCCATGTATCCATCTGTCCTCCAGAACTGGAGGAGCTGAACTATTTGTTGAGTTTATTCTTATTTTAGAGGCACTTCCCTGCTTTTTGTCAGCTTGGGGTTGGCAGTTCCCTTTAACATCCATCCTTTGTGTTCCCTCTCTTAAATCAGCAGTTGCAGACATGTCATCTGTGAGACCTAGATTTTAATTGTAGGCTATCATTTTAATTATAGGATTATGCAGACTATAAGGTGAACGATAATATTCTACTCCTTGAATATATTCAAGCGATTTAATGAATTAATTAGCTAATGAATATTATAGTTGCCTCCTCAAAGGGGAAGGAGAAAGGCAAATTTGCTTCATGCTCTGAGGCAATGGGAGTCCAGAAGAGCAGCACTCGTGTCCCAGTGCCAGGCCCAGTCATGCTGGCATTTAGGGCATGAAGGAGATGCCCAGATAATGAGGATTAACTCAGTGTAGGTCGCTTCCAGATGGAGCCACTCCAGCAGCTTCCATAAATCCAGGAGGGCACAGGAGGGCGGTTTCTGCTGCAGCTGGTGGTGCCAAGTGGGGCGAGGTTCAGTGACCCCCTTTGCTCCAGGCACACCAATCCCTCCTGCTGGGCTCTTCCCAGCCTGGCAATTCCCGGCGTGGATCCTGTGCAATTGCTGAACCTTTTCCAGGCTTGGAGGGTTTCCTCTCCAGGGGGTGCCACCTTTCCACGGCCTGGCTGTGGCACGGCCACATTGCCCAGGTGTCCCTCGCTGATGTGTTCAGACACTCAGGGTCACCATATGTAGGAGGATCGGACCCGCAGAAGGAACGAGGCAGGCAGCAGGTGAAGGGAAAGCTAATGATACTTTATTCTATCTTTTTCTATATTCTCTATTTTTCTTCATCTGACTCCATCTTATATACAGTTTGTATAAAGGCAAGAGATTGGTCATTTAGATCACTACTTCTTCAGCTTGGATGATGAACACCACCATCAATNTAAAGCCTAAAATTCTGAGTGACCAGGGTTCCAACATCATCCCATTCCCTGCTGGCTCCCAGTGGCAGAGAGCTCTTGGATTAATCCCCAGCTGAAGCCTGGACTCTGGTGCCTTTGTGCTCCAGGCTCTCTGCAGGTAGTGGTTGTTCTAACTGCACTTTTCCCTTGTTTTTTTTTCCCCATTCCAGCTGTGCTGCAGCCCTGGGANCCACCCAGCCCAGCACAGCCCCTAGAAGCCCTGTCTCAATGCTCCCATCATGTGGGTTTCTTACCTTCTTCTTTTCTCTTGTTGGAGCTGGGATTAAATGCTTGAGAGACACAGTTTGTGTTCGGACGCAGATGTTTATTAATTCTTATCTATATTAAAGTCTCACAAGCTGTGAGTTGTAGCTGGAAAAGTGAAAAATAGCTCAGTCTCTAACTCCTTCCAAGGTCTTTTAAGCACAAACTGTCCAATTATGAAATGACACCTAGATTATTTTTACATTTAACCCAATGACCAACCACCCGTGGCCTGCAATGCGGATTTTTCTACCCAATTACAAAATACCACCCAGACCCATGAAGAAGAAGGAAAAAGAAGGACTGGCCTATGCCCCAAATCCTCCATCTTGCTTTATATGTATTACTATATTCTAAAACCTTAAACTCTAAGTTTTCCACCATGTGATATCACACACTTCTATTCAAACCACACACCCACAATCCCAGTGCTGTCACTCAATTTTGGGAGCTTTTCCATGGCCTCAGGTCAAATGTAGTGCTGGCTTGAGAGTCAGTGCCTGTCAGCACATAAAGCCTAAAATTCTGAGTGACCAGGGTTCCAACATCATCCCATTCCCTGCTGGCTCCCAGTGGCAGCAGGGTTTGGGATTAATCCCCAGCTGAAGCCTGGACTCTGGTGCCTTTGTGCTCCAGGCTCTCTGCAGGTAGTGGTTGTTCTAACTGCACTTTTCCCTTGTTTTTTTTTCCCCATTCCAGCTGTGCTGCAGCCCTGGGAGAATGTCTGGATACTCACAGCCAAAACTGGCTGCTTTTCCCAGGGCTTGAGGGGGCAGGGATCTTTCTTTAATGTATTATGCCTTTCCATGTCCTTGCAGCTCCTGCCCCAGAGCTCTTCATCCTTCTGGAGCTGTGTTTTAATGGAGAGCTTCATTAACAGTTGGACTCAAAGATCTGAGAGCTCTTTTCCAGCCTAAATGATTCTAGCCAAACCTTTTGTTTTAGTCCCCTTTTCTAGTCCCCTTTTTCAGTCCCTGAGATGTCCCTTTTTTCACCTTACACCCCCTCTCTCACTCCATTTATTCATAAAAAAGCATCCCAGGAGTTAGTTGGCTTAATTTTTCTGCGGAGGGTGGTTATGAATATTTTTATATACCTATGGAAATGAAACAATATAAAAATACAAAGATATCTAAGGAAAAGAAAGGAAAAGAAATAAAGGGTAAGAGGAGAGACCGGAGAGGAAAGACCCCACCACCCATGGATCCAGAAATGAGACTTGGTTGTTGCAGCTTTTGATATCTGTGGGTCAAAGTGATGGTCACAGTCTTGATCCACTGAGGATGAGGAAACATCTCCATAAACATACTGAGGCTGGATTTGCCCTTCAGCTCTGTAAAAAGGAGCAGAAACCAGTTTATGTTCATGGAAACTCCTGTTTTGGTGTGATGGAAAAGCTTGGGAAATCTTGGCCTGCAGGTGCTGCCTCTGCAGGGCTCTGTCCATCCAGCCTGCTGGGTTGGACATCCAGCCAGCCCTGGGGTTGTGTGGCTAAAACAGCCCTGGGTATTAGGGAAGGATGGTTTTATTTTGTTTAGAAATACAGCTGAGATAAACCAAGAAAGGTTTTAACCCCTGCCGGAAGGAAAACGGGCAGAGTTCGGGTTCCAAAATGGGAGCTGCCAGTTAAAGAGGATGATTTAGTGAGGGTCTGACTTGGTGCTGGGCTGGAAAAGTTCGGCTGAAATAATCCACCAAGGCATGGAATGTCATTTTTCCTGCAAGACACAGTATTTGCTGGCTTTGCAGCATCAGGGAGCTGTGCTGAGAGGCTCCATCCCCCTCTGTGTCCCTTGTTCCCTGAATTAGGGACCATCTGGGAAGCAGCTTTTGCCTCGGCTATCCATGGTGCCAGACTGAGGAGAAATCCCGTGGGATGTGCAAAAAGCTGGCAAAAAGCTCCTCAGGGCTATAAAAAGCAGAGGTTGCAGTAATTTCTTCTAAGCTGTGTAAATAATTAAAACTCTTCTCCTCCCCAGTGAGGGCTGTGTGGAAGCAGTAACTGATCATGAATACCTGTTCAGTTTGTGTGAGCTGGAACATTTGCTGTTCAGAAAAACTGAGATTTTAGGTGACATTATTTGGCCTCTAATATGGAAGAGCTTTTTCTCTTTCTGCTGGAGAGTTTTGCTTTTCCCAGTGTTCAGCCTTAAAGAATTTGTCATTCCATCCTGGAGCCACTGGTAGTTTGTATCCAGCTCTATCAGATTTTCCTGATTGCTGTAATAAACAGGGATGGAATTAGAAAACATCTCAGAAATGATTTGAAAATGTGAGAGCCCAGCAAGAGACCATGCAGGGTGATGTCCCTAAGTGAAGGTAAATGCTAAATGTGACTTTGTGTCTTGAGGGGGAGTTGCTGGTTGTTTGCAGACTTGAATTATTCAGAGGCCACACCACGCAGACTTAGTGGCTTCCCTCTGGGAGAAGGAGCACTGGGAATGCTCTGTCACCCACCAGGGATACATGAGGTGACCTTTGAAAGGCAGGTTGCTTTTTTTAGGTAATAATCTCTGTGCTCAGCTGACCTTTGGATGTGATAATGAGCTGGGGCAGATGTCACATGGAGGCCTTGGTGGGGATAAGTCAGGGTTTCAGAAGCAGGGTGCTCTTCCAACAGCTGGCTGCATGTGTTTGTGGAATTGGGGCTGTCCTCTTTGCTTTATGGGATTTCCTAATTGCTGCATTTTAGGGGCTGTTTTATGGGGCTGTTTTCTGGAATCAGGAAATTCCGTAAAAGGAACCTGAGGAAGCAAAACTGCGGCAGAAATCATCCCTGGGATCCCCAGGATAACCAATCCCAGAGGGACCAGAAATGTCATGTGGATGCCTCCATGTGCATGGCCATTCCAGCTGCACGTGGTGGCAGCACTTGATGGTCTGGGCCTTGGAGATATCAGCCATTCCTTTGGCATGGATGGGATTCCTTCTCTCAGGAGCTGCTGGGAATGCTCTGCTAATCCCAGTCTTGGAGCGCCATGCTGTGCTGGCTCAGTGCTTTAACCAGAAACCTTGGCCAACTTTGGGTCAACTGAGGCCAAGACAGCATTAAAACATTTCCCTGCACCCCTGGTGCTGTAAATTGGTTGTCCAGCACATTTTGGAGCTGTCCTGAGGATTCATCTAAACAGCTTTTAAGGATTACACCACTGGAAGTTGGGCTATTTCTGTCCCGCTGTTGTGTGCTGACTTAAATAACAGGGAGGCACTTGAACAAAATGTAATATAAAATAAAAATGAGTGATCCTGCTGCTACAGGGAGCCAGTGATTTTGGAACTGCTGGAAGCAGGTGTGGGATCGTTTGTGGCTCTCCCAGCGCTGCAGGTCCCTGCTAGTCCAGTTCTGCTTGGCTGTACCTCAGCAGCTCCTACGAGCTCAGACCTCACTTTCACATCCAAGAATTTGTAAGGGGAAGGAAAGAAGGAGATGTAGAGCCAGTGAGAGGTGAAGGGCAGGTATGTTGCTGATGCTGGCACACAGGGAAGGTTTGGAAGGGAAAGATTTGGGACCCAGAGGGAAACACCAGGGCAGGAGGTGGGACAACGTTGTCTCCCTGCTGTCATATTGTCTCGGCAGGGCTGGCAAAGGTGTTGCCAGATAAAAAAGTTTCTTCCCATTCACCCAAAAACCTTCCCAGGCCAGGATTTACGGGAGGAGCTTCAAGGTTTGGAAATGCTGGTTGTTTTAACTGCAGGGAGAGGGGAAGGAGTAGAGGGTGGAGGTTCCTGTTTCAAAATGAGTGAATATTCATTGTTCTCCCTGCAAACAATAGTGAGTGTGGTACCATAAAACTGCCCAGTGGATTCAGCTGACCCTAGGACAGAAACTGTGTCATATTGGAAGATGAAATTCAATCACCCAACTGTGAAATGGAAGAATTTAATCCCACTTTAAGTGAAAAACCCAGTGCAGCCTTAACTCTAAAGCTGCTGCTGATGCCTCCATCTCACCCGCAGCTGAGCCACCAAAACAAACTCTTTTTCTTCTTCCCTGTAGAAAACAATCCCTTTTCCTGAGGGCTCAAATTGCTTTCCATACAGAGCTTCCAGTGTAAATTCCACTCAGGATTTCTGCCCTCATCTCATCCTTACCTGGGGAGCCTTTTCCATGCCTGAAGGGGCTCCAGGAGAGNCTTTCCCTGCTCCCACATCCCTGGGACACACAGCATGTGATGCTCCCATCTTTGGGATCACCAGAAAGGTCCCAGCCTCCCGTTACAGTAACATGTCCATAACACCAAGTAATGGTGGTTTATTTAAAAAAAAAAAAAAATCCTGGTGCTTTCAGTATTATTTATGGATCCTGAGAAACTGCCACCATGTGATATTATCATTATTATTTTTCCCATGTGCTTGCTTGCAATACTTGGAATGCTGGAATGGTTTAAGTTGGAAGGGACCTTAAAGCTCATCCAGTTCCATGGGCAGGGACATCTTCCACTAATCTCAGGTTGCCCCAAATCCATCCAGCCTGGCCTTGGACGAGATTTAGGGCATCCCAAACCCCACAGTGGGCAGTGCACTTGGTTTTCCTGGCTGTGCTCTGCTCCACTTACATTGATTTGCCCTCAGCTGCATTTGCTCCATTTTCTCAGTGCCTCACTGGATGCTCCATGAAATGATTTGAGAAGTGCTGAGCTCTAAATCTTTATATCATCTGAAAAAAAAGGAAAAAAAAAAAAAAAAGGAAAACCTGTTTTCATGATTTAGCTGATCCCCCAGCTTTTGCAGAGGAATAAAAAGAAAAAACAACAAAACTGCAGATA
>VXBB01005696.1:49990-62200 GCA_013399915.1 Illadopsis cleaveri
CTTAATATTTTTATCATAAAAAAAAAAAAAGAAAAAAAAAAAAAAGGAAAACCTGTTCTCATGATTTAGCTGATCCCACAGCTTCTGCAGAGGTATAACAAGATAAAACATCAGAACTGCAGATAAGATGACATTGTGAATGTGTGTGATAGCTCAGTGCCTGTAAACCTTGAAAGAGGAGATGAAAGGCTGATCTGGCCCACTGTGTTGGACATGAATGTAAAACTACCTGGAGGTTTATAATGGGCCTTTTGTTATCAAATTTCTGATGTGAGTTAAAAGCCCCTCATCCATGGCTGTATTTAAAATTCATTTTAGTGATGGCAGTGAGGTGTTTCTGGCTCTGTCTGCTCAGCAAAGCAGTGTTTGAGCCCTGTCTTTGCTATCTCTTGGTTTCCTGTCATTTTCCTGTACAATTGTTGGATTGCTCTGTAGAAAACATCAAATAACATCATTTATTGATCACAGAGCCAGGGATTAGAGTGAAACCATGAGCTCTGAAGTGTGCAATTGGAATCTGCTCAGCTGTTGATGATCTGTGTTAAACAACTGTGCCATACCCCACCCCCAGCCCCTTCAGAGCTCCAGGTCCTGACCTTAGTCTCAGATTAAATCTCAGATTTGGGTGCATTTCCATCCCAAGATGCTTTTTGGGATGGGAAAACATGGGTGTTTACATGGTGGATTTTTACAGATAGTTTTTTTATTCTGGTAGTGAAGTTTTATTGTTTTGTATTACTCATTTTTTTGTGCTTACAAATACTTTAATTGTAAAATAAATAGTTTTTCCACTTTTCTCCAAAAGACTCTTTCCCCAAACCAATTAAAAAAAAAAACCACTTAAATTTACTATTCTAAACAAACCCCATTCAAAGGTTTTTTCCCAAATTTACCCTAAACCAAACTAAATACACTTACCAAGGTGCATTCATTTTTAGGAAAAAGTTTTTCACAGAAAGAGTGGTGAAGTACTGGAATGGTTTGCCCAGGGAGGTGGTGGAGTCACCATCCCTGGATGTGTTTAAAAAAAGACTGGATGTGGCACTTGGTGCCGTAATCTAGTTGAGGTGTTGGAGCATGGGTTGGACTCGATGATCTTGAAGGTCTCTTCCAACCTGCACATTCTGTGATTCTGTGATTCCTCACACATGGATTGTTATTCCTTCAGCCCTTTGGAGGTCTCTCCTGTGCAGGGATGATCTCATTCCTCTGGGAGGGCAGCCTGGAATTCCCATGGCTGGGAAGTCTCTGAGGAGCCCGAGATGGGAGCAGGGCTGGGACCTTGCAACAGGCAGGGAAATTGCCAGGGAGTCCCTGCAGGTGCTGGCTTGGTACAAATTAAAAACCCACAGCTGGGCTGCTTTGAAACATCAGCTGTGCCCTTAAATTCCCCCACTTTCAGCTTCCCAGTCACTTCCTACACTCAGGCAGTGAATGCCTGGAGTTCAGCTCTGAAAGCTGCTCTGCCAACCCCACTGCTCCAAATCAGCTGTTTTAATAACGAGGCAGGAGCTGAGTTGTCATGTTCTGCATCTGGGTCAGATTCAGACATGAAAATATTTCAAGAGTTGAGCAAGTGCTTAGTGAGGACGTGACCTCCTGCTTGGAAAACCAGCAGATCCAGGAGAAAATGCTGCTCCAAGGCTTTTGCTCCCTGCTGCTCACACGTGCCCTGGCTAAGTATTGAAGCTGACATTTAAAGCAAAAAGGATTTGCTCTCATATTTTATGGTTGCAAAGGGTAAAGTCCTGCAGGAGCGAGCCTTGCACCGGTCACAGACCGCACTCAGCACTTCTTAAAGTCCCCTGAAAATTAAATATCATTGAATGCTTTTCTTGCACTCAGGCAAAACTGGTCATTTGAACCTCCTTTTACTGAACTTTGGAAATACAGCACCAAAATGAAGAATATTTCCTCTGCTTTCTGTTTGTGTTTCAACCTCTCCGTTGTTTCTCAGGCAGGCAGGTTTTTATCAGTGCCTCATAATCCAGGACAGCTCCTTGGAAATGGAAAAAACCACTCAGGCTTCTCAGGAGAGACAGGGGAGGTGTAAAGGCTGGGAACAAGTAGTGCTGTACATTCCCTTTCCTGGTGGGGTGGTGATAGTTTGAGGTGGGAGTCTCTCCACTCAAGTGTCCTTTTATGTGAATCTCTTCCCATGGCTCCAAGCATTTTGCAACATTGTTTTAAACACCGCTGGAGGAAAGAAATTCAAATATTTGTTTGACCTGCAGCATCTCCTGTGCCATTAAACAGAGGAGCTGAGCATAAGAAAGCTGAGTTTGGGGGTTGCCAGGGGCTGCATTGCTCAAAAACTCAACAGGAGCTGCTCCAGTGAATTCCCCTTTTGAGTCAGTGAGTGTTGGATGGCACAGCCTGGCTTGGAAATGGAAATAATTGCAAACACTTCAGCTATTTGAAAGTTTTCCTAATTTTCCCCAAGTTTCAGTGGATGGCATTGCTTATAAAAAGAACATTTCTAGCAGAGGGCATCACTCCTGCTGCTGCAGGGGCTCAGGAGAGGCTGATCTGTGTCACCCCTTTGGAGAAGGGACAACAGGAGTGCCCAAGGATAAACACTCCTGGAATATTTGTAAATGGCATTGAAAATGTCTCTAGAAAAAAAACAAAGATTCAATCACATATTATTATGGCTTCTCAAAACTCTGCAGGGCTTGGAATAGTTTATAGTCCCAGTAATAGCTCTCTCCCATTTCCAGTGTTTTTGTTGGGAAGAATCCTACTGTCATGTAATCAAATTGATAATTTATAAGTGATAATTTCCAATAACTTGATATTTTTCTGAAGTCCTTCATCTTTAAAATGCCCCTTTCACTATTAAAAAATAAAATTATCCAGGACCACGTTCAAGATTTATCCAAAAGCATTCAGCTTGCTCTTTCCTCAGAAAACCGTTTGTACAGTGCTTTGTACAGAGAACTTCAATCCTTGTGCCAATAGTCATTTAAAATTAAGGAGTCCACCTGAGAAGGTTCTTAATTAGTGCTTGTTGCCCCATTCCCACATTGCAAAGCTCCAGTGTTGAGGGGTGAGAATCCACAGTGACTTGGGGTGACTGGGGGAGTCAGGATCAGAGTTGCAAATGAGGAGCTGGGGTTTTGCTGTCACCAAAATGGAATAGCCCAGAAAACAGCTCAATTTCAGCAAGTGGGATCAGCCTCTTCAAATTGGGGTGATTGGGGGAGTCAGGATCAGAGCTGCAAATGAGGAGCTGGGGTTTTGCTGTCACCAAAATGGAATAGCCCAGAAAACAGCTCAATTTCAGCAAGTGGGATCAGCCTCTTCAAATTGGGGTGATTGGGGGAGTCAGGATCAGAGCTGCAAATGAGGAGCTGGGGTTTTGCTGTCACCAAAACTGAATAATCCAGAAAACAGCTCAGTTTCCAGAAGTGGGATCGACCCCTTCCCAGTGACTCTGGGCATTATCATTTGTGTGCCATCTCTTTATTTGATAAGGTGCAGCCTTATCTGGCTCTGCTGTTAGAAAAGCACAGTGCCCATTAGTGATATTTATTTGTCTAATAAAACACAACACTGCCAGCTTGGACCTGTTCATTTGTATTTTACACTTCTGCTCTTTACTCTCAGTTTCTATGGGAACCTGGGCTGTTACAGCAGTGGGGAATAAAGAGATGAGGAGATGAGTTGGAAAACACAACTCTGTTTTTCCACTGAATTACTGGGCACAAACACTCAGCTTAGAGCCAAATAAACTGGGAAAGGAACAATCAAAGCAGGAGAGTTGATAATCATTGAGTCCCTCCTTGCTGAAACATCTCAGTTATGCTTTTCTACTTGGCAAATCCAGGTGTGATGCTGAAAAGTTGGGATTGAGGAGGAGATAACAGGTTGTGGTGCTTGGCCTCATGGCTGTTTTAGTGCAGAGTGCTTCCAGTGCAACTAAAAATTTTATCAAACCCCTCTCTTTTTGCTGTAATTAATTACAGCTGATGAGATGGAAATGTGCTTCATGTACAATTCTGTACATGAGAAACACACTCCAGGTGTCACCCATTCCAGGGGATCCTTCAGGATCTGCTGCTTCTCTCAGTGGTTAATCAGATGAGCTGAAATAATGAGCAGGAAATCATTAGGAAAACCCCCTTAAGGACATTCCTTGTAGCACCATGATGTGAATTCTGGACAAGATGCTGGACTTGTATCATCTTGGGCTTGGGCTTGATGCTCTGACAAGTCTTTTCCAACCTAAATGATTCTGTGTTTGCATTTCAACCTGGCTTGGAAGGATGTGGGTGCGATGCTCTGAATACAGAGTGTCAACAAGGTGAAGATGAATTTTACACCTTCCAAGAGGTCTGTGCTTAAAATCCAGCAGATTTGGTGAGGATATAAACAACAAAAAGGCTTTGGAAACAGTTGGCCTAGAGCAGCTGTGGCTCCCCCTGGATCCCTGGAAGTGTCCAAGGACATGTTGGACACTGGGGCTTGGAGCAGCCTGGGATGATGGAAGGTGTCCCTGCCCATGGCAGAGGTGGCACTGGATGAGCTTCAAAGTGTCTTCCAAACCATTCCATGATTCTGGGAGTTCAACAGAGTCACTTGCTCAACACCAGCAGAGCCTCTGATGTTGGAGGCTCCAGGAGAAGAGCCTTTTTTCACAGCCCTTGGGCTGAAATTGGCTCATCCTCCCATCCCTGAATCCATGGGAGGGGTTTGGAGCCCTGGCAGCTTTGGAAATACCATGGCTGCTGTCAAAAGGCCTCACGTAGAGAGCCTCAAAACCCATTCTGCTAAAAAATAAACAGAGAACCACATATTTTGTGCCTTAATAAGCTGAAACTTTGGCACCTACTTAAAAAGGCAGTTTTGCTGCAGTCCTCAGGGATGCAGACATTCCTAATCCCCATGTATAGTTTACAAAGGAGCTCTGCCCCACCCGCCTTGCCTGGCGTTATTCAGGCTGAGGTGCCTGACAGGAAAATCTCACAGAATTATGTTTGTTTGGCACACAGCTGAGTTCAGACCTCCCCTGGTTCATTTTCAGTCAAAGGGAAGCTCATTTGAAACCTCCACTGCTAATTCCAGGAAAGGAAGAAGGCATTAAGGCTCTCCTGGGAGTTTCAAGTGACAGCAGAGCCATTAGCAGAGGGGAAGTGCAGGAAGATGATCTTTATCAGAAACCACATGTTTGGCTGTATAGTTCAACCCCAGCAATCACTGTTTACCCCTTGGTTAAGGATTGTTTTGTTACATTTAAAAATAAATGTTTCTGGGTCTCTCATCCTCTCGGTGAGCAGCAGGTAGAGTTTGTGTGTTTACTAAAGATGCTGAAAGAGGCAGGAGTAAAACCTACTTGTAAAGGAAGAGATGATGCTCTTTGAAAATATAAATGGGCTTTTGGAAAGGTTTTATGTAGACAGACCACTGGAGAAGTGAAGGCCTTTATAAAGGGTCTCTCTCCATCTTTCTTGGGGAATCCCTTCAGGCACTGGAAATCCACAATTAGAGTTTCTCCTGTCCAGGCTGAACAATCCCAGCTCTCCCAGCCTTTCCTCCCTCTGCTCATCCTGCTGCCTGCCCTGGACTTGCTCCAACAGCTCAAATCCTTGCTGTGATCTGGGTTTTGTCTGGAATGCTCACACAAAGGGATCATCCCCTTGGGAGGGCTGAGATTTCTGCTGGAAAAGCACAAGGAGGGTGGTTTTGGTGTGCAGCCTTCTGCTTCTTCTTGTAGCACCTCTCCAGGAGCTCATCAAGCCTCCAGAGGATGCAGAGTATTCCAGGGAATATCACCACACACTTGCTCTGCTTCTTCACATGCTTCCTGTTCTCCTGAGGAGAAAAAATGGGCCTTTGACCTGATCCCAGACATCCCACAGGTAATCTGTCCCAGGGTAAATCTCCAGTGTCTCTTCATTTTCCACATCAGGAAACAGATCTGAAGAGAGGAAGCAAATTAACCAGAATTCATAAAAAACCAGGTCTGTCTGACACCATCCTGCTCTCTCCCAACTTCTGGGAACAACTGGCAGAGAAGGAGCCTGAGAGGGAAGAGCTTCACCTGCAGAATTATTTCCCCTGTAAGGAGCTAACACTGGGTGTTTATAGCAGAGAATTTGGCTGTAAAAGTCAGGTACTTAAACTTGGAGGAGAGTTCCTAGAGCAGGGTGTGTTCAGCATTATGCCAGATATTAAACATTCAGATAGTCCACAAACCCCTGGATTTTAGTGAAATGATGTCTCCCTTTACTAAATGTCTCTTGAAAATGCTGAATTGTGGGCAATTTTCAGGCTGGAGAGTCCCAGCTTGATCAGCCATGACTCCTGTGGTGCTGTAGTTTGTATAAAGCCAGACTGTTTTCCTGCTTCTTTCCTGGTGAAATCTGCCATTCCATCCTTCTTGTAGGCCATCAGCATGGAGCTGGTGCTTTCCTGGGATTGTCTTGAGGGGAATTGTCATCTCAGAGCCTGTTTTTGGCATTGGAAGTTCGGGTTATTTTTTTCTCTCTCTGTTTGATTTAATCTTTACTGGAAAAGCACTGAGGTGCTTCTGCCAGGCCCTTCCCAAGGCCCTTCTGCAGCTCATTCTGGTTCACTCTGTTTCTTTTCTGAATGTTCACAGAAACCTCCTAGGAACCTTTATCCACCTGAATTTCGATTCCATCAAGCAGCAGCCCCAGCCTCAGGGTCAGAGGTGGTGGCCTCCTGCTCTCCAGAGCAGTTCTTTCTCCATGAGAAGACCTCTCCTTCAGCCTCCTGGCAGCTTCATGTCTTTAATGGTCTTTGCTGGGGAACTTTCTGAGGGAACTTTTGGAAAGCACATAAACTCTGTTGAGCAGATCAGCCTGAAGTGTGACCCCTTCAGGAACCTCCATGTGTCCCATTGTGGGAGACAGTAAATCAATTTTATTCTACTCTTGATGAGAGTTTTCACTAATAAAGATACAGACAATACAAGGCAGAGGTCCCCAGGTCAGCTCTGCAAGACTGTCACAGAATCCTGGGATCCCTGAGGCTGGAAAATCCCTCCCAGCCCATGGAGTCCCAGCTGTGCCCAATGCCCACCTTGTCCCCAGCCCAGAGCACTGAGTGCCACCTCCAGCCCTTCCTTGGACACCTCCAGCCATGGGCACTGCAAACCTCCCTGGGCAGCCCCTGCCAAGGCCTGAGCACCCTTTCCATGCACAAATTCCTGCTGCTGTCCAAGCTGAGCCTCCCCTGGCACAGCTTGAGGCCCTTTCCCCTTGGCCTGTCCCTGTGCCCTGGCAGCAGAGCCCGACCCCCCCTGGCTGTCCCCTCCTGGCAGGGAGTTGTGCAGAGCCACAAGGTCCCCCCTGAGCCTCCTTTTCTCCAGGCTCAGCCCCTTTCCCAGCTCCCTCAGCCTCTCCTGGGGCTCCAGCCCCTTCCCCAGCTCCCTTCCCTGCCCTGGACACGCTCCAGCCCCTCCAGGGCTCTCTGGCCGGGAGGGCCCAGCACTGGACACAGCCCTGGAGGTCCCTCAGCAGGGCCAGCCCAGGGGACGGGCCCTGCCCTGGGCCTGTGGCCACCCCATGGCTGGCACAGCCCAGGGGCCATTGGCCTGGTGCCCCCCTGGGCACCCCTGGGCTCCTGTCCAGCCGCTGGCACAGCACCCCCAGGGCCTTTCCCCACGGGCCTTTCCAGCCCCTGTGCCCCAGCCTGGAGCTGCAGGGCCTGGGCTGAGCCCAGGGCAGGACCAACACTTGGCCTTGCTGAACCTCAGCCCGTGGATCCAGCCTGTCCTGATCCCTCTGCAGAGCCTCCTGCCCTCCTGCACACACACACTCCCAGCTAGAAATGTTCTAAAAGGTTTTGTTGTCTCCCGAGGAAGCAGTGAGGATGTAAATCTCCTGCTCCATGCAAATGTATGGAATTCCAGTATATCTGTGATGCCTACGGATATTATGTCAGGAAATCTGGGGACCCTGGAGAGCTGCAGGTGATGCAGGGAGGCAGAGGGGCACTGGGAGAGGAGGCATGGCTGTGAGGACAAACTCGGAATGCTGCAGTTGTTTGATGAAAATAATTGGGATGTTTTGAAAAAACAGAGCTGCTCCATAAAAGCAGGACAGAAACCAAATGAGAGTGTGGAGGAGCACACCGATGTCCCCACAGGCCCCTTCCTAAGGCTGTTAAAGGATGTGTGGCAATGTGCTGAAGGGTCATTCCCTGGAAACGTGGGATATTCCTGCCCTCCAGTGGAAGTATGGGAAAGTGCTGGATAAGGGATGGGAACCTTCAAAGGGATGCTAAGAAACCCTCAGGAAGCTCTTTGCTTTTGATCTGCTGTCCTCTGAGCTGCCCTGGTGTTGTGTACTGGAGCCCTTGGTCCCCTCTGCCTTCCCCACCCCGGACCTGCTGCTGTGCCTGTTTTCCATTCCATTTCCCAGAGCTGGGGTGAGATTCCAGTGTTGGGAACGTGGCTTGCAAGGGTTGTGCACTCATCAGTGCAAGTTCAGCTGCTGGGATGGCACAAGCCCTTCTCCAAACTGAGCTGGGTGCATGGGAGGTGCTTTAGGAAATATTGTGCTCCACCAGAAAAGCAGGGATGACATTGAACTGCTGGGATGGGCAGGATTTGGTGCCTGGATTCCCCAGATGAGCCAGCTTGCATCCTTTCCCAGCCAAGGAGTTACCTGAGGTAAAAAACCCTGGGAGTTCAGATGGTTTGTGTGGCTCCTTGTTTTTCTAATCCCCTCCTGATTAGCACAGGATAAAATTCCAGTATTGTCAGAGCACTTGGGGATTTCTCCTGTGGTAAATTTCAGCTCAGCAGCAGCAGAGCAGTGAGAACTCTGCCTGGCTGCCATGTGTTAAATAAATGAATGCCTGATAAGAGCTTCCTTTTATCTGGTCCAGACAAGCTGTAAGACTGAGCAGCTCCTGTCTCACCATGTAAGACACAAACAGCTTTCAGGGCAGGCTGGGAAACACGGCTCTGGGCTTTCATGCTCTTAGACACTACAAGGAGGGGGTTTGAGTTTCCCAGTTTATCCCAGTTCTGTGCAGATCTGTTGGAAGTGCCTCAGTGCATCCAGCTGAGTCCTGTCTCTGCCCATGCCCTCCAGCAGGTGTCTAGAAGGGGGAGAAAAACAAAGAAGTGATTATTGATTTATTGATTGGGAGCCTCTGGTCTCCAGCCATTTGGGACTGGGGCACTTCCTGCTGTCAATAGATTTGAGCATTCCTTGGTGGGTTTATCTTCCCTGAATCTGCACAGCTGCTTTCCATGGCACAGCCTGACCTTTTCAACTCTGATCATCTCCTGCCAGAGTTGTCTTTTCCCCTAGCACAGCATCCAGTCCAGATCTGTGCTCCTCACCATCACTTTCTTGTACCTTTTCCAACCTTACTCCTTAGCTTTTGAGGTGAGGGCAGTAAAAGTGGAAGAATGACCATCACCACCTGCTTTTGCAGGATTTTTTTCCCCCTCACTTCATTCTTACAGGATTTCAAGTGTAGGTGTCACCTTGTCCCTTGGTGTCTTTAATTCCTTGTTCAGTTTTTCACCTCGGGCTTTTGTTTGCTGGTTTTGGTGATTTCATATCCTTGACCAATGCTGTCATTTTACTTCTCCTCCTTGTTCTTCCAGTTCATCCCTAAAGATATTCAACAGGAAGGATTTGAGCACTGCTGGGCTCCCTCCATTAGGAAAATGAGCCACGCATTTTCTATTTTGAACTTTTTTTGGTTTAATCCATGCACAGACCTTTCTTCTTATATCCTTTCTGTCAGAGCCTTTCAAACCTTGTCAGATGCCATTAGGAAATCCAAGCCAACTGTATCCAGCAGATCTCTCCTTCCCATGTGCCTGGGGGCTCCTTCAAAGAGCTCCAGTAGGCTTGGGAAGCGCCTTGGCTCTTCCCCAAAGAACTCTGATTTATCAAGTGCTGCTGTCAGGACAGATGTTGTGTTTAGGGGACCAGAGGGCTCTGGATCCCATCAAAAAGCCACTTCCATCCTGGAGGTCACACAGCAGTGCTGGGGGAGGCCCATCTGCTCCCGTGCTCGGCTTGGGTCCCCTCCTGACACTTCAATGGGGTTCCCCTGGAGCTTCCCTGGGAAGGAAGATGTGCTGGGAGGGTCTCCCCAAGACCTTCCATGTTGAGCCCAGGGGTAAAAAGTGCACTGAGCTTCTCTCCTGGCTTTGTTCTCCTCGGTGGGCTCTTTCCAGAGGGTCTCTGTAGGGTCTCTACAGCCCATGGTCAGGAAGGGTTTATTATTTGGTTAGAAGCCTTTTGAAGTTGTTATTTGCCTTTTTTTGTTCTGTCTTATGGTGTTTTTCCTTTCAACTGGACATGATTTGGTTCTTTTTGTCTGCTCTTTCTTGATTTGTTTGAAATGATTTCTTATTTGAAGGTTGCTCTTGCTTTTAATATCCTGGCTCCTGCTGCCACTCAGCTGCTCCAAATTCCTGCTGGCCTCTCCTAGATCCACACTGGGTGTGTTTGTTGTGTCCAGATCACCACATGCCACTGCTGAGATTTAATTGTCCTCATCAGCTCTTTCAGCTGCTCTTCAAATTCCCTTTTGTGACTTTTTAAGTGGTGCTTTTATATGAAACCTCTCTCCAGCAGTGTTAGATCACAGCACATCATGGTTTTTCTCTTACAAGGAGGTTCTCCCAAGGGTAGGACTTGGAATTGGGCCTGGCTTATCTTTTCTTATCTATTACGTGGTTGTGGCTGCCCAGTCCCTGAAGTGTCCAAGGCCAGGTTGGACAGGGCTTGGAGCAAGTGGAAGTTGTCCCTGCCCATCACATGATGATTTTAAGGTCCCTTACAACCCAAACCAGATCACAGCCACCCTTGCTCATCCTTTGGGTGGCCAGACATCTCATCCTCATACTCTCCTTCCTTGTTTACACTGGGATTTCCATCTACAGTTGACCTTGATAATTTGTTTTGTTAACTTGATTTAGCACAATAAATTACTCTGTTTTTAGGATAGGCTGTTTGGTATAGCCTTCCTGTCTCCAGCATCTTCTGGGGGTGTAATTCTGTCATCCCAGAGACGGCCCTGCCATTCCCCTGTGTCAAAATAACCTTTCTGAGAGCTGAGACCTCCCAATTCTCCTTTTCTTCACCCTTAGACCTTGCTTGGATGTTCGTGCATGCACAGGTGCTTTGGTTTTCCTGCTTCTCCAGATTCTCTCCAAATGGACCTTTCATTCTTCTGCCTTTTCCTGACTTTTGCCAGGTAAAGGTTATTCGTGTGGAGGTGTTGAACTCTTCCTGCCTCTGCAGAGTCCATCCCATGTGGGGCCAAAAGGACCTGCAGGGCTCAAGCTGTTGACTTTGCTTTCCAAAGTGATGCTCACACAGAAAGCAAAATCTCAGCAGGTAACTCAAATTAGAAATGGGTTTGGAGCAGGAGCTCCCAGGATGGGGTTGCTTATGTGGAACCCAAGTTCAGTGAGCTCTTCCCACTTTTCCATCTGTCTGCCAGAGCAAACAAGGGGAGCACCAAACCCCTCTTTGTGTGCTCATGCGCTTGCTTTGTGAGGGAAAATCTGCTTCCTGCCTGCTCCCACTTTTCTAGTAGGATTTTTTTGTGATATTCCCCTCCTTCCTGCCCTCCTCTTACATGTCAGCCCTTATTTCCCAAGAAAATTAGGATGGAAATTGCCAGATGGAACAGGTTCCACCAGCAGTGCCGGCATGGCTGGAGCGCTCCAGTGTTGGCCAGAGGGATAAATTCCTGAGGGTTTTGCAGGGATGCTTTGGGAATTTTTAGTCCTGAGACTCCTGTGCAATTACATGCTCTCCCTTATGATCTGTGGGAATTGTGGGGGAGACTCTGGAGTAAGAACACATCATTCACCCACCTACTACAGCAATGACTCCAGATCCTGTCACACGTGGATCCCCATGGAGCAAGGGGAATGCAGGTCCTGCACCTGGGCAGGAACAACCCCAGGCACCAGCACAGGCTGGGGGTGACCAGCTGGAGCAGCTCTGTGGGGAAGGACCTGGGGGACACGGAGCTGTCCCTGAGGCAGCAGAGTGTCCTGGGGCTCCTGGGGGACACCGAGCTGTCCCTGAGGCAGCAGAGTGTCCTGGGGCTCCTGGGGGACACCGAGCTGTCCCTGAGGCAGCAGAGTGTCCTGGGGCCAAGGAGGCGAATGGGATCCTGGGGGCAGCAGGAAGAGCATTGGCAGCAGGGCAGGGAGGGATGGTGGCCCTGTGGGCAGGCCTGGAGGCACCTCTG
>VXBB01005696.1:62207-79804 GCA_013399915.1 Illadopsis cleaveri
TGGAAACAGAGAAGAGAAAGCTCTGGGAAGACCTCAGAGCCCCTTCCAGGGCCTGAAGGGGCTCCAGGAGAGCTGGAGAGGGACTGGGGACAAGGGATGGAGGGACAGGACACAGGGAATGGCTTCCCAGTGCCAGAGGGCAGGGCTGGATGGGATATTGGGCAGGAATTGTTCCCTGGGAGGGTGGGCAGGCCCTGGCACAGGGTGCCCAGAGCAGCTGTGGCTGCCCCTGGATCCCTGGCAGTGTCCAAGGCCAGGCTGGACTTTGGGGCTTGGAGCAGCCTGGGACAGTGGAAGGTGTCCCTGCCCATGGCAGGGGGTGGGACTAGATGATCTTTGAAGTCCCTTCCATTCCAAACCATTCTCTGATTCCATGAAATGCTCCTCAGCAGCCCTTGGAGAAGGAACAGAAGTTCTCTCAAGTAGAGCTCTGCCTCTTAGCAGCTGCCAAGCTGGAATCCCTCTTGCAGGAGATTTTCTCCCAGAGGATTTGGGCCATTGGAAAAAAGAACTGAGGGCAAAACACTGACAGAGTTGTCTGAAACCCCTGGGACTTGAACAAATGCACAATAAGTGGTGAACACAGCGAGATGGACAAATAGATGTGTCTGACGTCGTCAATTTATTGATCTGTCCCCCCACATTCCTTAAAAAATTTAAGAGGAGAAAGCTGCAACCAAGTCCTTTTAACTTGAGCATCGCTGTTGCCATGGTCACCTTTCCCCTGCAGGTCCTGCCTGGAGACTGGAGGAAAAAGGGCTCCTTGGAGCTCATGTGCTCAGCTGAGCGATTTTGGGGGTGCTGGGGTCTAATTAGCACTTTGCAATTAGCTGGGGAGATTCCTGCAGCACAACTGTGATCTGAGCAATTTCAAGCTGTAATTAGGCCAAGCTTTCCTTGAGCTCATGTCTGGCTTTCCTAGGGTGGAACCCAGGCTCTTTCCCAATGAATCCCAACAGCTTTCCCTAAAATACCTTTGGTGTTGTTCAAGGGTACCTTGGAATCCAGTTTGGTAGCTGGGATTTATTGCCCTTGCAGAGTTCATTTGGAATTTTAATGCAAAATTCCTGAGTATCCACAGCAGCCTGGGTTCTCCTTGGTGTTCACCAAAGAAGACAAATCCCCAAGGGATCTGTAGGTGTTGCCTCTGAATTCAGTCGGAAAAGTGAAAGGAAAAACCCTTGATGCCTTCTTTTCCAAAGAGATTTTATTGTCTACAGACCCAAACTGTTGATCCAAAGGTAATGAGGAGAAAAGAGAGAATTCAGGGAATTGTCTCCTTCCTGTCTAAAATACTCCGTTTTTTTTCCCCCTTCTAAATTATTCAAGGGCATTAAAGATCACTGTGGGAGGTTTATTTTCCACTGCCTTTGTGTTATTCCTTTAGGAGTTGGGGGCTGAGTGCTCCCACAGAAGTGCTGAGTACACCCAACATGCAGCTGCTGAATCTTGGGGTTTAAACCCCGATTTGCTCCAGGAATCCATGATTTGGACATGAATTTATTTGGCTGTTGATAAATAACATTTCACTGCTCATCCATTTTATATCAAATATTCTGTTCATTGGAATGAAATGAAGTCGCCAAGGTCCGAGTGCAGCATTTGAGAGGCCATGAGAGGTCTTCTGCTTTTCCTTAGCATTTTGCTCACTGGGCCAGGATAAAACGTGATATGAGGCATTTCTTTGGCCTCCAGCTAAAATCATCCAGAGTTAAAACAAGAGACCGGGAAAAAGGGAGGGAAAAGTGAAGGAACAACCCCCATCCTTAAGCAATATCCTTTAATACTCCACAGAGCAGGAAACTCCACCAGAGGAAGGAATACTCCACATCCTCCCTCCGCCCCTTTTAATTAAAATGGATTAAAATCTGGGGGGTTTAATCAGACTATTCTGTAGGGTGTCTTGTTTGAACTATTTCAGGACATTTTGGCATGAGGAACAGTACAAATGTTGTTCTACCCGGAGCTGAATGCAGCACTTCCCAGAGAAGGAGGTGGGAAGAGTCCTGTTGGAAGCATGGAACTGTTTCCTTGGGAGTTCAGGATGAACATGTGCATCTGGAAAACAAATTCACATTTCCCTGGTGACCTTCCTGTGACTTCCAGAGAAAACCAGGGACTGGGTTCCCTAAAAACCCTCCTTGTGCTCTCCTGAGAGCCTTTGGGCTCAGATCTCTACAGAGTTCCCATCAGTTGGCATTTTCTATCCCTTTTTTTTGGCTCTTCCACCAAAATTGGGGTTTTTTTGGCTCTTCCACCAAAATTGTGGCTTTTTCTGGCCCTTCACTATTTTGTGGATGTGTAATGGACAATTCCACAACGTGGGTGCTGGAACTGGGGAGCGGAGGGTTGGGATTTTGGCAGCTCAGACTCCTGGGGGCCGTTGTGAGCTTTAAAGAGTGATGCGCTTCTCTGTGTTATAAGAGGAGAGGATCCTACATGAATATCTGGGGAAAAAGGGATGAAATTTGCATTTGAAGGGGTTTTCTCTCAGGTGAGGTCCCACTGTGGGGTGGGAGGCACTGAACCAGCAGCACAAGGTGTTCGATGAGATATCACCAACCTCTTGGCACATTTAGGCCTCCAACAAAACTCACTTCAGAAGATCTTTTCAAAGAGCCTGGATGAGGAGAAACACTTTCTGAGCTGCTCTGGCTGCATTTCAGTGTGTTCAGATACAATTCTGGGTGAAATCTGTGCAACATCCAAATCTTCAAAGCCCCATAATTCCAACAAATCTCTTTAACTACTGAACCAACTTGGGATGAGCTCAGCTTGCTGCAGCAGCACAATATCGTGTTTGTGGTGCTGAGCTCTCACTTAAAAGTGATTTGCTTTCAAAAAAGGGGAGGGGACAAATGAACCTGTGAGTTTTTTAACCCTGTATTTTTAATTTTAGATCTCCTTCCCCTTCCAGAGGAAGTTAGAGATGCCATGGCTTTAATGTCTGGTTTAGCTGCCACTCAAAGCTCCCTTTTTGTAAGAAAATCTGAAGCAGGGGGTGTGCAATTTTCTCCTGATGTGAAAGGCTGTGAGTTCTGGTGCTAGGGCATCCAAGAGAAATTCCCAGTCCTGAAAACAGGGACTTGAAAAGAAATCCAGCCTTTCTTTTCCATGCAAAGGTCCCTGCAGCTGCAGCTTCAAACCCAGTGGAACCACCAGCACATGGCTTTTAAAAATCCCAAGGAAAAGGCTCTTGGTTTAGATTTTTGAAGGTGTTAGATGTGGAAGGCAGTGAGAAGAGCAGGTAAATCAGGAGTTAAAGCCACCTCAGAAGGATGGGCTGGAAGGAGGACACCTGACCTAAGGAATACCCGGGTTGTTATTCCCATTTGTTTACCCTGGATCCATCCACAGATCCATCCTTCCACTCTTTCCATGTGCTTTGAAATTTAAAAAAAAAAAAATTGAGAGGAGAAGATGAGTTTGATGTTCTCCTTCTTGGTCTTCCTTGGGGCAGGGCAGCCAATTCTCATCTGGAGGTAAATCCTCTCTGAGCAGCCAGGATGGCACTGTGGCATCCATCCCTCCCTGGACTGGATTGGCATTAGGGTAGCTAATCCCAGGCAGGAATTATTAATGGAGATATCTTGGAATCATTTTGGGATCTGAATTTGTGAGCGATCTGTTCAGCAGAACAGCTGAATTCATTGGGACCTGAATTTGTGATTCAGCTGTTCAACAGAACAGCTGAATTCATTCCCAGTTCTGTAATGTTTGTGATGGACAGGAAAACAGGCAAAGAGCTGGGCTTTTCCTCAGAACCTTTGTCCTTCCCAATGCCAGCTTTTCCTGAAAGGCTCTTTGGGAAGTTCCCAGGTGCATCATGAGGGAGATGGACACATGGAATGCAGAGGAAGGAGCACAGAGGCCTTTCCCATACATTTCGGACATTGTTATTCCCTGCTCTCACTGCCTGCTCTGCCTGAGGGGCATTTTGGGGCAAACACCCCCTTCCAGCTAATCCATGGAGACCTGGGAGTGCTCAGATCCTGGAGAAGTCTGGAGAGCAGGTTTGGTTCAAGGGTTGGGTTCATGCCCTGGTTATTTTTAACCCCAGAAGTCCTGACCCAATGGATGGATGTGTGGAGGCAATGCTGGATAAGAAGGGTTTGCACCTGGGGTGGCTCCTCTGAGAGGATGAGTGACAACACCCCACAAACAAACAGGGATTTACTCTCAGTGCCTCCCAGGAAGCTGCTTTCAGGCATTCCCAGGCTCTGGATCCTGCTGGTTGTGTCAATACCCTGCCCCTGCTCCCCTCTGTCCCCTGCCTGAGCCCCCTCAAACAGGGCACAGCATCTCACATGGACACGACACGAGGTGCTTTTGTTTTCACTCTCATCTGTTCCTAGAGTCCCTGTTGCCCCAAATCCCTGGGAAAGACCTGATCCTGAGCTTTTCAGAGCCATTGGAGCCAGCAGGGAAGGGAAGCTGTGGCAGCCCTGCCACCATTTGCTGCATCTGCTCCTCCTCACATCACTTCCAGCGATGAAGCCTTCTGGTGACAGGAATTCCAGCCATGTCCCTGCCACTCCTCATTGTTCACCTTCACTCAGATTTGTGCTCTTCACACAGCACAAATCCAGCCTAGGGAGCTTTCTGTGATTTCAGGGTTCCAGGCAGGCAGGGTCCCATGGATAGACCAGACCCAGGTGGATCATTTCATCCCAGGTAAAATATGGACAGTCAGATGGAGAGTAAGAATTGTCACAGAATTGTAGATTTGGGGGAATTTCTGCTTTCTTTTTACAGAGATTTTTTTAAGTGCCCCATCAGCTGAAGCAGAATTTAGTAAGGAATAAATTGTGGCTGTCCTGTCTTGGAAATGTTCAAGAAAGGGTTGGGAGCAACCTGGTCTAGTGGAGTTGGAACAATGTGATCACGAAGGTCTTTTCCAAGCCAAACTATTCCAAGATTCTCTGACCCCTTTAGAATCTCGCTGTACTTTAAAACCATGAGGAGAGGGCTTTTAGTGGGCACAGAAATAAGGTTGAGTTCTGGGATGTATTTCCCTTCTCACCACCTGTGGATCCCAGACTCCTGTGTATCCTTGCAGGCTGGCTCTGACCATCACCATCCAGGTGCTGCAGCTCCACTTTTCCCAGGTTTGGCAGAGATTCCGTAATTTCCATCTTCAGGAATGCATTTCCTCAGTGACGAGTGAGGTAGTGACCAGGCTGACCAAAAAACCAAACAAAAGGCTGCTTGTTAAACAAAGCTGGTGTCTGTCAGTGGGGAAGGCTCCCAAATTCTGGGTTTCCCCCCCAGACTGGTGGCATTTGCTCAGATCAGAGGGTTGGCTCCCATTTGGTTGCAATTCCTGGCTGGCTGGCAGCCTGCAGGTGGAGAAGAGCCAAGTTTTCTCTGGAGATGACAGTTTGCTAACAGATGTCTGATGTTTCCCAACACACTTAGGATAGGAATCAGGAGCTACTTCAGCAGAGCTGAGCAGTTGGGTAATTGCAAACCTTTGCTCCTCACATTTTCTCGTTTATCCGCTGCCTGGGTAACTCGATTATTTCATTATTTTTGCTGTTGTTCATTGTTTTAGGAGGAGGCAAAGCTTGAAATATCTCTCAGAGCAATCATCATCAGTGGCTTATTTAAATGCTGGGAAACCTCCAGCAGCGGGAGCAGCCACAGGATTTCCTCTCCCCTTGTTGCCCAGATACTTGGGCTGTGGCTCCTGTGCTGCCATTTCAAAGGACTGTGATATTGGAAGATGGAATTTCCTCCTGAGCCCCCTGATCATTCTGGTGTCTTGTATGCGGTGCCTGTCCCTGCCCAAGAGGAGGCTGAGGCAAGGCAGCTCCTCAGGAACAGGTATTTTATTTTTAGGCAGGGAAAGGAGAGGTGTTCCCAAGCCCCAGCTCTTCCAGAGGAGATTTCAGGAGGTTTCTGCCATTCAGAGTCGCAGGAAATCTTGGAGAAGAGCTTGGAAGCTTTGCAGGATGCTCCTGCCTAACTCAGACCTGACCATCTCCTGTGCTGCTCACTGAGGTCCCACTCTGCTGTCAGCTTCAGGAGTGGGCTGTGAGCTCTGCCAAGGCTGGCCTAGTGCCAGTAGGTGACAAAAACCCACTTCAATAAGCAAAAAGTCCCATTAGGAGCACACTGGGAGTTGATTCCTGGTGTCCCACCAGCTCCTGTGAAAAACCCAACCTTCATTTTAAAAGCTCTTTATTAAAGAACAGACTGTTTGTTGCTTTTGGATCACACGTTCCCTTGATCTTTTCTTTTTGTGCACTTCCAGCGACGATTTTCAGGACATTTTGACCTGGGATGAGCAGCACAATTTACAAAATATCCAGGGAAAGGCTCTTTCTTAATTACAGCTAATTCAGCTGGAGACAAACAAGCCCAGAAATCCCAGTTCAGGAAGTTCAGGCCTCGTGTCTGCACAGTTCCAGCGTGGCAATGAACGTGCCTGTGATGCCACTTGTACCTCTCAGGTGTCTTCCCAGCACTCCTCTCATCAATTAATTCAGGAATTTGAACTCTTCCAGAGGTCAGAAAAGCATCTGATTATTTGGAAAGTCTCCAAGCACTAGCATAAGGCTAGGATTTACAATAAAACTGCCTTTCTGATCAAAGAGGAATGGCTGTGGCATCTCCAAAGTGGAGAAAAGCACCCTGCCCTGGCACAGGTGTGACGCTGTTTTACACTACAGTGACACAGACTCCGAACTTCAGAAGGCTGAAAATGACTCTTTTATTTTGGGGGTGTGTCTCCCTTATATACTATTTTACACAGGCCAATCTGATTGGTGACAAAAAAACAAACCTCTTCAATCACATTGGTCAGAGCAGAGGGACATCAAGAAGTCCCTCCTAGGAAAAGGAATGAGTAACAAAGTTACAGTTTACAAAATCATGTCTCCTGTTTACAGAAAATTCCCTGGGAAAAGAATTTCAGAAAACCAAAACATCTGAGGCACAAACCAGGGCTACACAGGTGGATTTGTCCCTCAAAGGGATGAGTTATCCCCACCTCATCCTGCACAAGTGGGGTCAAACTGTCCCTACTCTCATCCCACCTCTGTTCTATGGACCTGCTTCCCTGAGCACATTGTCCACACAGCCTGGGGGGGCTCCTCCCTGGGGCTGGTGCAGAGCTGTGTGCACACAATGCTGTGCCCTGTGCTCTGGGATGGCCCTGCTGGAGCAGGGAGGTGGCACCAGGTGTGGTCCCTTCCAGCCTGAGCCGTCCTGTGAATATCCCAAACGTTCCTGACTGTTGCGAATTCTTTAATCTTGATCTAGAACTGAATATTTTCCTACAGAAAAAATAATAATATATCAACTTCTGTGTTCCTTAGCACTGCCCTCCCAGTGCCTTGAAAGGGCCTCTGTGCTTTGGGAGGTGATAAAATCGAACATCACAGATGTTTTTTACCATCTTTCTGTCGAGTGAGGAGCTCATGCTGCAAAATCTTAGGAGCTTCTGTTCAGGGAGCAGCACGCTCAGCTTCAGGAATTTGGAAGGAATTCTGAACTTTATGGTGAGGATCATACCCCTGGTTTCTCGTTTAGCTTTGGAATATTTGTATTTTCATCTTTTTATTGGAGATATTTATCCTCCAGCTTAGCAGATTTGGAATGCATAATGACTTTATTTATGGGAATTTGGTGTTTAAGTGGACTTGGACTTTTGTAGCTGGGAATAAAACAGAATTTTTTGGTATTTCATTTGGGGTTTGGTGGCTTGTCGCACTGTATTTAGGAAAAAAACGCATCCAGTTTGTCTCATCTGCTTTGCTGCACTTGTATGCTCTCACTGCATCCAAGGTGTGTGGCAGAGGGAATTAGTCAAGGGATTTCCAAAAGCAATCCCTAGAATGCAGCATATGAATAAAATGAAGCAAAATAATACAGTTTTTTGACATGTTCCAACACAAATCCAGAAGACTTCAGCTTCCTTATCCAGGAAGGTGTCCCTGCCTGTGGCAGGGGGGTTGGAATCAGATGGTCTTGAAGGGCCCTTCCAACCCAAACTGCTGTGTGACGCTGGCCCTGAGATTTTACATGTTTGTGCATTGGCAGGAAATTTTCCATGCTGGGATTTCATCTTCCTGGCAATTAGAAATCATTAAAGGTATTTAATTTCTCTGCACATTCATCATGGAAATGAGAGGCACTTGCTGCTCTGTCACTCCTGAAAGGATGGCTGTGCTGTGCTTGGAAAGGGGACATTTAAATCCTGTTTTAGTGCCAGCTCAGCGTTCACCTTGTGATGAGCACGGAGGGATCAATGAGCAGCTGTGGCACTCAAGGTTATCCCAAGTTCACAGCGGGCTCTGTGCTGATTGGCTCCAAAAAGTCGGATGCATCAGGACTAAGGTCACCGACAGGATCTGGTGACAGCATAAAAAATAAAGCAGGGATGAAAGAATTTGTTGACAGCACCCCCTGAGAGAGAATTGTGCTTTACTGCCTCAGATTTGGAGCTTCATGATGTGACCTTTCACATTGTCAGACCCCTGTTTGTAGGTTTCCCTTTTCCCTTGGAAAATGATGGAGTTTTGCTCTCTCTCCCCCACTGGCACTGAGTTTTTAAATAGAGCAGAGGAGGTGGCTCAGAGGGAATCTGTGAGTTAATCAGTTCATGCTGTTAATGAAACAATCAGGGTGGGAATGTCCCAAAGCTGGCCAGGTGGCTGTGGGAGCGTGCTGGTGGCTCCTCTTCCCACTGCTGTTACCCTGCACGAGCAAAGCCTTCAGTGATTATGCCCTACTGTTAATTGCAAGCTATCCCAGCTGAAATGAAGCCCTGCAGCCTCCAGGCCTCCCTCCATAATCCAGCCCACTCTTTTCCCATAAAGTCACCCTCAGCCAAAGGTCGGACATGCACAGGGACTCTCCAGCAGCTGAATGTCACATTTCATGGAGGGGGTGGATCCTGCTCGTCCATTTCCCCTCCAAGCCTTTCTAAAAATACCCTAAACCTTAACAAGGAGCTATTTTGGAGGAATCATGGTCATGGATAGGCATGGGAAGCTGATTCTGGCAGGCTTGCATGGGTTGGAGCTGCGTGTTCCTCACTCAGGGGCTTGGTGTTGTGGGGCAGTTGGCCATGAGATAAACAGAGAGCATCGGGATTTTGGGATGTCCTGGCTTGGGATGGCTGCTTTGAGTGGGTTTATAGGAGGAGAACAAGTGAAGATATCCTTACAGGAATGTTGATGTGTGACTGAAGTCATTCATTTCAGGCATTTGCAGCTTATCAGATCTGATTTCATGAAACCTGGCTGGGATTTCTCTCCAGGGACCTTTAGTGATCCTGCCACTTCCAATAAACATTTATAGAAACTGCTGCCAGCCTGTGGATATGAGAAACTCCTAGGAGAGACTTTTATCTTCCAAAACTCCTTAAAGACACCAAAATATTTAAAAGCCAACCCCACACAGGAGAAGATGGATAGAAAGTGGCCAGCTGCAGCCTTGGGAGCTGGATTGTGGTGCCAGGCGCTGGCTTTGCACCCTCAGTAGGGAGGTTTGCTGTTCCCCCTTGGAAAACCGTGCCCTCCAGAGCCGCGCTGGGGCTGGAAGCAGCAGAATGCTGAGCTAAAAATCCAGTTTTGAGAGCTGAGATGGAAGTGCAGCAGGTAAAGGCTGGCCCAGGCTCCCACAGCTCGGGGGCGTGCGCTGCTCAGGTTTGCACCTCTAAGAAATTTCCGTTTTTTCGCCTCAAAACCTCCAGATACGAAGCCGAAGCTGCCTTCTTTGCCAACCTGAAACTGTCGGATTTCAACATCATCGACACCCTGGGCGTCGGAGGGTTCGGGAGAGTGGAGCTGGTAGGTGACCTCTTCTTCTTTGTGTGGCATCCTAAAACAACTGCTGTGTTAAAGGCTTAATTCTCTTTGTTGTTACGCCCCAGTAACCCTGAGAAAAAATGATCTGCTGGGGTTATATAGTGAAGAAATGACTTAGCATTTCCTGAGAAATGTACCAATAAATGCTTTGCAGTAGCCAAGAAGGATTTATGTCCTGGGCTGAGAGACGAGCACACACCTCTCTCCCCTCTCTCTCTTAAGTGGTTTATGGCATTGATTTATGGCCTTTTAAAAACAACCTGGAGAATTGGGTGAGTGCTGGAGTTGGAAGAGCAACCTAAAATCTTATTTAACGAGATCCAGAGTAACAGCAGAAAGCCTCTCCTGCACATTTTTTTATTCAGGTCTAGAGTGGTTGTCCTCAAAGCTGACCCCTGACAACACATCCCAGGGAGGGCCTGTTTCTGTGCAGAATTGCAGAGAAAACACAAAACCTGAGTCTGCTTTTTGCTCTGCTTGGCTTTGGAACTCCGTGGTCTCCTTTAAGAGTGAGAGGCGACCTGTTTGTAACACCAAGGCAACGCAAAACCTTGGAGTAGGAAGAGGGAGTTGGATTACACCAGGGAGGAGCTCCGGACACTTGACGCTGGTGCAGTATGTCAGGAACTCCTGCAAGCCCGGGCAGGAGGGGAACAGAGTTACTGTTGCCACCACAAAACCTGAGGGAAGCCTCCACTCCCTAACCCTGTGGGAGCCAAAGGTGGCTGGGAATTGGAAAATAGGCAAAGCGAGGTGGTTTTGGTGGTTATTCATGATGTAAAGAGTAAATTTGGTGTGCACTTGTGTTGCTGTTTTGGACACATAAAGGACGAGGCAGGCACAGCAGAAGTCAGGGAAACTTCTACTTTTTTCTATATTCAAAAATCTGACTCCAATCCTCTTATATACATTTGTACAAAGGTTAGGAGATTGGCTACCCAAGCCACCACCTCTTTAACCTGGATGGTGAACACCACCATCAATCATATTTCTCCTCCCAGAGGACAAATATGTAAACAATCTAAAAATATACGTTGTTTCCTTGAAGTTGCCTGAGAATCTGCTTGCAAGATTCCAAACACTCAAAATCAAGAAAACTGAGACCAACACACTTGCTCTTCCCTGTGGTTTATTCCTGACTTGCCTGGGCGGATGTGAAATCCTGTAGAGGAGAGAGTGCCTGTGGCAACACTGGTCTCCTCGTGGGGTTTGGGGTTTAATGTATGATTATTTTGTTAATGAATAATTAATTTGTGAGTATTTTGAAGGAGTCACCTGCTGAGGATGCTTTGGAGCAGGAGGTTGTGCTCAACCTCTCTCTTGAAGTCCCTCCATCCTCTCTTAGCACTGGGGATTTGCCTACAAAATTAACATCTGGCTTCTCCACCCCATAGTGAGGGACCCACCAGTCTGGGGCTGAGTTTGAGCCTTGTGAAGGTTTTGGGTTCATTTTTAAGGGGTTTTGCCAACCTCAAGGGGTTCCTGGGGTGGTGCACGGGTTTGTCTCTGTGAGGGTTTGCTGGTGGGACCCTCAGTAGTGTCCATGACCAAGCCCCTGCCTGTGGCAGCATTAGGGTGACAAAAACTCCACCTGGTGATGTGAGACCCTGGCCCAGGCAAGAGGAAGAGCAGGAGGTGCTCTGTCCCTTCGAGGTGTCAGCTTGAGGAGAGATATCCCATTCTGAGCTGATGTTCACACCTCAGAAGCCTCCAAGAAGCCCTGGAGCCACCTGGGGTGGGAAAAATGTTCCCAGAGGTTTTCATCAGGGGAGGGTGCCCCTCTCCTGAGCAGGAAAATTCTGGATAAGCTCATTTTCTGTAGCTTTTAAGTGACACTGAACTGCACACAGATAAAGCCTATTTAAAAGTGTAGCTCAACACACCAGATTTTGCTGGTTTTCTTTACCACAGAAGGAAATTTTGTTATAAAGCAAAGGTAATATTCCTTTTGTCAAAACTGAGCCTGGAATTGCTGCCTCATGCTTCCACCTCCTCCATTAAAAATATGGTTTATTGCTTCGGGCTAAAAATGTAAAATATATCGGAGGAATTGGCTCTTTTATTGCCTGAATATGGAAGTGCAGAAATGTTCCTGGAAAATATTCACAGTTTTTGTGCTTTCCAGGATTAAAATGGATCAAAAAGGTGAAGGACATGGCAAGGAAAGGGAATTTTATAGCTTTGGGCACAAAGCCCCAGAACGTCACCACTGGAGAGGGCAACTGCTGGTGGCTGGGGGGAAGTGGGAATGTCTGGGGCTGGGATTGGCCAAGAAGGAATAACATTCCCACTGGATGTGGTTTTCCAGACACCTCTGGGGATGCTGGTGCCTTGGAGAGGTGTCCCTTTCCACGCATCCCTGCACAAGGACATGGCTTTTAGGTCAGACAGCCTAAAATAGAAATGATTTTCAATTCCACAGATATTACACATGGGAATCCCCTTTTGTCTTGCTTTTCCAGGCAGCTTTGTTTTATGTATCTCAGGAAAAAAAATTCCAAAGCATTGGAATGAGTGTTGTTTGCTCAGTTTTTTGGTGCCTCTTCCAGCTTCCTTATGCTCTTCTTCATCCCAAACTGGGCTCTGGGCTCTGTAATCGACTTTTGTCGAGGTTTTTCTTGAGGGATAAACCATCCAGGGTTGGAGAAACCACAGCAAATGGCAGGAGCGGACTTTTTGGGATGCACCCACTCCTTTTTACAGCTCAGCCTCCCTGTTTTATGTCAGCTGAACACCTTCTGTGGTGAGATCCAGGACTAACATTAGGAAAACAGGAATTTCAAGTGCCACTGGGATAGGGAATGTCACCTCACATGACAGGGATGGAGGGCAGGTGTCCCCAGCCCTCAGAAATCATCTCTGCTGACCTTTATTGCTCTCGGCTTTGTTCTTTAGTTTCCTTTTCACTCAGGTCCTGTGCTCCTGAGCGTCTGCCCCAGGTCAGTTCTACTGGGCTGAAATCAAGATTATTTTTGACAGCTCTGAAATAAATACAATGGGGTAGATGAATATCTGGGATTGGAGTAGTTTTTCCATGGAATTGGTTCCTGTAGGTGATAGCTGAGCACAGGGAGACTAAAAATCACATCCTTGCCCTCTGCACTCCTTTTGGCTTCGTGGTGGCCCCAAAAAGCAAAATTCCTTTGCAGTATGGAGATTTCTAAAGGCACAAATGAAAACACGCACGTAAAATGTTCCAGCCGTGTTTTACGGGCTCTGTACAAAGGGGACACAACGGAATTTTTCAGCTTTATTTGTGTTTTAAGAGAAATCTGGCCCCAGCTTCTGAAGTGCAATTAAATGTCTTCAAGCCTCCAGCCTGTGTAGTAAACAAAGCCATTAGTGAATTAATTAGAGAATGAGGAAAAACCCTCTGCAATTGTCTTCTGATAGCCTGACAGATGCAGAATCCAGATGTTTATTGGTGGAAATTTCCAACTGTGTCCAATTTCCAATTCCCAAGAGAGTTGCTTTTCCTAGCTATTGCAAAGTTTTTTATTGGAAAGATCATTTTTCTCTTGGAAATCTCCTAATTTTGGGGTTTAATTGTCAGGAATTGCCTCAAGCTGTGCCAGGGGAGGCTCAGCTTGGACAGCAGCAGGAATTTCTGCATGGAAAGGGTGCTCAGGCCTTGGCAGGGGCTGCCCAGGGAGGTTTGCAGTGCCCATGGCTGGAGGTGTCCAAGGAAGGGCTGGAGGTGGCACTCAGTGCTCTGGGCTGGGGACAAGGTGGGCATTGGGCACAGCTGGGACTCCATGGGCTGGGAGGGATTTTCCAGCCTCAGTGATCCCAGGATTCTGTGAATTTTTTGGCTTTTGAAAGAATGGATCAGTTGGTTGCTATGAAGGGGGGAAGGTTTGGGGATTTCAGTGAGGCATTAGAGATCAGGTACTCAAGGAAATCCCAAACTCATCTGACAACGTCACTCTTTCTGAGCTCAGCCAAATCCTGGGGATGATCTGACACTTCTTTTCCATACCTTCCCAACATTTGCAGCATTTTCCCTTCTCCAGCACACGCAGGATATTTAATTTTATCACACTGCCACGTGGGACTGGACCACTGCAGGGCTGGGTTTTAATTTTCCCTGGATTTTGAATTCCTGTTGAAACTAAACTCATCCTTCGTAGATGGAAACACCTCCTAGGGCTTGTCTGGCAGCATTTGGAAAGATGGGATGTGTTGGGAGCCCATCAAATCTGGGCAGAGGCTGGATCAGGATACGAGCTGAGCCAGAGATTTCAGCTCCGGCTGGAGGCAGGAATTAAACATCAAAATAGGTTTTATATTTCAGACAAATCCAAACTGGGAAGCAGAGCAGGGTCATGTATGGGATTGTTGGAGTTTAGCTCCATTTGATGTTTCCAAGACCCCACAGCAGTGAGTTTTTCCATTTCCCACATATCTTAGCCCTGGAATCCTCCTTCCTCTATTTACTTTGCCTTGGAATGATTTTATGCATGAAACCCTTGACATTCCTCACTGCCTTTTAGCCTTTTGCTTCCAGACATTCCTGCAAAATAATTTTTACCTCTGGACTTTATAGGAAGACAGAAATTTTAATATATTTTAATATATTTGCCCAATATTTGCCCTTTACTCATAGAAGAAAACTTGGCTGTATTTGTTGTCAAGCAACAAAAATCAGTTTTCAGTGCACGGATCGTGATGTGGAGTTAAAGGCGTTTAGCACAGTTGAGTATTTGATTAAAAACTGTTAGATTTGCTTTTTTTAGTGTCTTCTAAGTGTATAATTTTACAAATTATTTTCCAATAGAGTCCCATAGTGCTCCAATTGGGATAGGAAATTCAGTGCTTCCCCAACCAGTGGAATTTGGATTATTCCAAAAAAATTAATGTCACTGTCATGGACAGTTTCTGCCCTGCCGCCCACTTGGAAAGTTTGAAGGATTCATCCTTTCAAATTCAGCCTATAATGTATCTTGTAGACTACATTTTTACTCCATGATTTTTCTTTCCACCTTCTCCTAAAATCCCAGAATCCCAGGATGGTTTGGGTTGGAAGGGACCTTAAAGATCCAAAATTCCACCCCCAGCCATGAGCAGGGACACCTTCCACTATCCCAGGGTGCTCCAAGCCCTGTCCAGCCTGGCCTTGGACACTGCCAGGGATCCAGGGGCAGCCACAACCGCCCTGAGCCATGTCTTAGGTGGGGTTTATTTAAGTCTTGACTTATTTTCCAGCCTAACCCAGCACAGTGTGTTCTGTAGCCAACCCTAAATTAATGTTGGGCTTCAGGTAGGGAATGGGAATCTAATTAGGATATGCAAATTATAATTTCTGTCTATACTTAGGTCAGGAGAGAGGCTGAATCTGGCCTTGAGGAGATGTGGAAAGTCCCCCAAAAATCCTTAGGGATCATCTGGGCTGGCAAATCCCTCCCAGCCCATGGAGTCCCAGCTGTGCCCGATGCCCACCTTGTCCCCAGCCCAGCGCACTGAGTGCCACCTCCAGCCCTTCCTTGGACACCTCCAGCCATGGGCACTGCAAACCTCCCTGGGCAGCCCCTGCCAAGGCCTGAGCACCCTTTCCATGCACAAATTCCTGCTGCTGGCCAAGCTGAGCCTCCCCTGGCACAGCTTGAGGCCCTTTCCCCTTGGCCTGTCCCTGTGCCCTGGCAGCAGAGCCCGACTCCTCTGGCTGATTATGGGGAATTCTCTTCCATCCTGGGAGAAGAGGAATCCATTCAGTAGGAAAAGCAGACTGGGACAGGAGCAGTCACCACTCTGTGTGTGCAGCAGTTCCTCTCCTGTCAGGATCAGGAGAGCTCAGTTTGCAAATGCTGCTCTCAGCAACAGCTGCTGCTATTTTTGTTGGTTCCACCGGATCGAGCTGGGAAACAGAGAAAATGCAAGACCTTGGGAATGCCCAGCAAGCAGGAGCACTTGGAATTCAGCTCCCAAAGCGCTGCTGTTGAGTCTGTTCTTATTTAATGTGATTGGGAAATAGCCGTGTTTCAACAGAGCATGGATTAAGAGATAGACAAAGGATGGCTCCTTTCTTTTGGAAGAATTCCGCAGGAGCCAAAAGTCCCTTGGAATTTTTGTTGTTGTGGAGGTTGGAATTCCCCTGTAATCTTTGTTGTTGTGGAGGTTTAGAGGGACAGAAAAGGAAATTGTGGTGAGTGGACTTCTCAAAGCCCATCCATTCCCACCCGTGCCATGGGCAGGGACACCTTCCACTGTCCCAGGCTGCTCCAAACCCCAATGTCCAGCCTGGCCTTGGGCACTGCCAGGGATCCAGGGGCAGCCACAGCTGCTCTGGGCACCCTGTGCCAGGGCCTGCCCACCCTGCCAGGGAACAATTCCTGCCCAATATCCCATTCAGCCCTGCCCTCTGGCAGTGGGGAGCCATTCCCTGTGTCCTGTCCCTCCATCCCTTGCAAATATCCTGGAACGTTCAGTCACGGAAACAAATCCTTCTCTGGGGGCTTGTTCTGCTTCCTGGTAAATATTTATGAAAGTTTCCTCTTTCGCAAAGTCAGCTGGGATTGGATCAGCATGGGAACTGCTGGAGTTGCAGACTGTATGTAACACACATGGAGTGATTTATAGGGAATACAGGCAGGGAAGGAGGAAGGATAAGAAACACACAGCTCTATTTTCCTCTTTTCCATTGAGCTCTGGATTTCATCTCGTCAGTATCCATTTTCTCAGCCAGTCTGAGAAAGCCCCAAGGTGTAAAACCATATTTGTTTCTGTTGAAGTGTTAAAAACCAGACAGAAATCATGCCTAGAGTGCTCTGTGTGTCCTGGAAACTGCAGAAGTTTAAAACCATGAAGCAAAGGAAGGATTTTGGAGTGGTTCCAACAGCAGGAGCCAGCTGTGATCCTGTGAAACAAGGACATGGAAAAGCCAGGGAGGCTTTCTTTGCCCATAGAATTCCAGAGTGGTTTGGGTTGGAAGGGCCCTTAAAGCCCATCCCATTCCATGGGCAGGGACACCTTCCACTGTATTTACACCTGTGTATATTCCATATTTATGTTAGCTCTGCACATATATATGCGACATGTACATTTAAAATGTACATTTTAAATCTCTTAATCTCTTTAAATCTCTTAAATGTACATTTTAAATGTACATTTTCAATCTCCAAGCAAAACAAAAACCAGTTTTTATTCAAATTTTCTTCCACCTTCTGAGCTCAAACCCCAAATCCTTGTGGTTCCTGTGGCTCCCTGGGCAGATTTTCCCATCAGGATTGAAGGACGAGGTGTCCTTAGCAGCCCCTTCTCATCTTCTCAGGATTGATCCTGTTTGGTGTTTTTCAAATAAAAAAAATCCAGGTGACTCCTACTTTTTTTTGCAACTTTTGGAATGAGATTGGGATTGGACATGGGAGCATTTTTGTATTAATTAACGTAAGATTAATAATAAAAACTGTAATTGGTAAGAATAATAGAAGTGACCTGGAGTTTCCCACCTTTACATAATAAAATATTCCTCAAAGTCACATTTGGCAGAGAGCAGAGCAAGGAGAGGGCTCGGGCAGGCTGGAAAAGAAGGAAAAGCCTCCAGGGCTCATTTTCCAGGTGATCTGAAAAATAGCCCTTGGATTCTGTACCTGTACAGCTCTGGTGCATCTGCACTTTTAATTAATGCAAATTAATCCCTCAGTGGTTTCAAATTCCCACAAATCCTCAGCCTTCCAAAGGACTGGGAATGGAAAATGGATCCACATTCTCTGGTGGCATCAGGTCCAAGCCTTGCCTGAGCTAATGGCAGCTGCCTGTTCTATAGTTAATATAATAATAATT
>VXBB01005696.1:86127-100133 GCA_013399915.1 Illadopsis cleaveri
TTGGGTGAAATGGGCAGAAATTTGAATATTTTGAGCTGATGGATGAAAAGTGGGTTTAAAATAGCCTTGGAGCAAGGACACAACCTCTGGGATGTTAGAATGGGAAAGACAAAATTCCTGAAAAACCTGGTTGTTTTCTTAATTCATTGTGTTTGCTAAAGAGTCTTTGAAGTATAATTTGGTTTGGTTATTAAAATGAATTAAACCAGGCAAAAGGAGCAGGAGAGGCCAAGTGGCACTAAATAAAATTGACTTTTAGATAAACTAAAACTCAAACAGAACAAAATGGTCTGGGTTGGATCAGGGGCCAAACAAGTGCAAATATTTCGAGGAATAAGGAAATAAATAAAGAAGTTATTCAAATATTGTGTCATTTAAACTGAAGTCTGAAATAATGCCCTTTCATGTGTCTAAACATTGCGCTTCCCTGATAGCTGATAAATAATATTTGATTTTCTTTATCTGTGCATTTTAGGCCAGATAAAATTCCCATAAAATTTTCAGTGGGGCTGCCTTCATTAGGGAAAGTATTTTGGTAGTATTTAAATTACCAAGCAATTAAAAGCATGTAATTACATTCTAGATTTTTGAAGTTTTCTGCAAACTTTAATAGAGATTAAATGTGTATTAAGATAAATGATGTTTTGTCCAAGTGGCAAGAAATAAGTGGAGGGATTTTTTTGTTAAAACCATCAAATTTAGCATTATTTAATGGTCAGTTATAACTGACCATTGGCTTTATATAAATAGAAATGGATGTTTTCCAAAGGAAGCAAATCCTGCAGTGTTTTCCTGCTGATCCATCCCACAGCTCCATCAAAATAATAACTGAGATTAGCAGGCAAGAGCTGGAATCTGCAAAACCCATCTGGTTTTATTTCCATCGTGTGGCAGCAGCTGTTGAATTTTTTAATTCCTGGAATTTCTAACTCCTGGAATTTCTAACTCCTGAATTTTTAACTCCTGAGTTTTTAACTCTTGAATTTTTAAACTCCTGAATTTTTAACTCCTGGAATGTCTAACTCCTGGAAACTGCCAGGAATGCAGGAATTGCACTAGGAGTCACCCTCAGCATTCCTTTCTGCTGCATAAATGGTTAAAATTATTATCCAAGCAGCTGCAAAGAAACCTTCCCTGTATCCACACCCTGCTGGAAACCTGGATGGATAAAGCCACACGTGGAATAGGAAGTGCAAAAGCAGCTGAACATTAAAATCAAGTAAAAAGAAGAATCTCTGGGTTTTTTCACCATAGTTATTTAATTTTGTTAAACACATCTGTAAATCAAATTAATTTCATATCATTAGAAAATAGTGTTGAGCACAGAGCATGGATTTTAGAGCACAGTTCAGGACTTGAGGATGGGTTCACAAAGCCTGGCCAATCGCTTGAGGCAGTTTTTCCTCCACATTCCTTCCTGGGAAGAAGAGGAAGAGCCCTTCAGCTTCCTTAAACTCTGTCAAACCAGCGAGTTTGGTGTTTGATGATGGATTTATTTGTGATTTTCAGGCTCTACAGGACGTTCAAGGACAGCAAGTACCTGTACATGCTGATGGAGGCCTGCCTGGGGGGAGAGCTCTGGACAATTCTCAGGGACAGGTGAGCTGGGACTTGTCCTACAGAGTGGGATGCTTTCAATGTCAGAATTCCAGCTGGAAGGGTTGGAAGGGACCTTAATGCCCATCCAGTGCCACCCCTGCCATGGGCAGGGACACCTTCCACTGTCCCAGGCTGCTCCAAGCCCCAAAGTCCAGCCTGGCCTTGGACACTGCCAGGGCTCCAGGGGCAGCCACAGCTGCTCTGGGCACCCGGTGCCAGGGCCTGCCCACCCTGCCTGGGAACAATTCCTGCCCAATATCCCCTCCAGCCCTGCCCTCTGGCAGTGGGAAGCCATTCCCTGTGTCCTGTCCGTCCATCCCTTGTCCCCAGTCCCTCTCCAGCTCTCCTGGAGCCCCTTCAGGCCCTGGCAGGGGCTCTGAGCTCTCCCTGGAGCCTTCTCCTCTCCAGGTGAGCACCCCCAGCTCTCCCAGCCTAGCTCCAGAGCAGAGGGGCTCCAGCCCTGGAGCACCTCCAAGGCCTCCTCTGGATTTGCTTCAGCAGCTCCAGGTCCTTCTGATGTCACAATTTTTAAATCCCAATTTCCCATCTCAGAGCTTTTCACACCCCTGTGTTTGCAGCCCTCCCTCTGGGAGTGTGGATATCAACTTTCAGCTCTGCCACACGGACACTGATAAATAATATCCATAAATATTTTGGTATTTATGGCCCAGCCAGGACTGAGAGCAATGAGCAGGAGGAAATCAAGAGCTGTGCAGAGTCTGTTGGCCCACATACCCCATATTTACACCAGAGCTGCTGATTCAAGTGGGAATCAAAATCCACACCCTGCCAGGAGCACTGTTCCATCGGGATGCAGCAGTGACATGGGAAAAAATCTGTCAGGAAAGCATGCAATGCCCAAAACCCCACAGTTCCTGCCTTGGGAGGGTTGGCCTTGGAGTGTTTGAGGCTGCTGGGTACATGTGGGATGTGCCCACGGAGCAGGAAAAGATGGAGGGAATTGTAACTCTGGAATAGCCTCATCACTGGAGCAGAACTCCATTACATTTGGAAAGATTGATCAGAAAGCCAAGATTAAATCGTCTTTTAATTCCCCAGAACAATTTTTTTTCTGTAGTTCTTCCTTTTCCTGGCAGCCATTTTCTCACTGAAGTGGGAAGTGGAGCAAAGTTAGGAGGTGCTGGGTGGGATTTCTCTTGATCTTTTGTCAGAGCCTGATAATTCCATCGTTAATTCTCCGGGGATTTAAACTGAGGTTTTGCTGCCATCTAGCTTAGACACCCTCCTGGTCTCAGCCAGCCCTCAGCAGGCAGGGGGATGTGGTTTTCTTTGGAAAACTTCAGAAACAAGGATCCAAAGGTGTGGTTTGGAATTTGCATTAACTCTTCAAGTCCCAGCAGCTGAGATTCTTCTGCCTTTTGTCTCAGTTAAGAACATTAATACAGAATTTGTCTGCACACCTCAAAGAAGTTTTAACACTCAAAACCCAAAGCTGTAATTAGAAAATAATACCTTTTTGCTTACAAGACAAGGATTTCAAAGTTTGATTTCTAAATTTTAGAATAAACCTTAAAATAGTTTCAGATATTGGAGGCAAAGAGGCTTCTTCAAAAATGGAAATTTAATTAGATTGAGATATAAAGGTGAGTTCAGCATCAGGAACTTCCCAGGTGTTAAAAAGTGATTTTACTGTGGTGATAAAAGTTTTAACAGCAGGATGAATTCCATGGGGAAGGAAACCCCTTCCCAGGGATTTCATCTAATGGCTTTATCCCCTTTTCCCTCCCTCCTTCCCACAGGGGTTCATTCGAGGATTCCACGACCAGGTTTTACACGGCGTGCGTGGTGGAAGCCTTTGCCTACTTGCATTCCAAAGGGATCATTTATAGGGACCTCAAGCCAGAGAACCTCATCCTGGATCACCGAGGTTATGCCAAGCTGGTGAGTGCAAAAAAAAAATCCCCCCAAACTCCCAGACAGGTTTGGCCAGAGAGGGTCAGGAGCAAAGTCCCCCCACAGGGTCCATCAGGGGATGCTGAGAGGAGATCAGGGCTGGGTGTTGTCATCACCATCCCCACTTGTTTTCCCCACTTCCAGCAGGGATCAGGGTGTGGTTGAGCTGAGAAATGCTGATTCTGGCTTGGGGTTCAGATCTATGCTCCTGGACTGCTGAGAAAAGGTCATCAGGAGAAAGCCACCTGGCTGTCCTGGGCAAAAAAATGACCTGTATGCCCCAGAACTCTGCATGATGCCTTAACTGATGCCTTGGGAAGGCTGACCTGGAACAGAGACTGGACAGAGATAGAGAATAAAGCAGGTATTTATTGAAAGGCCTTTAAGGTTCACCTTGGGCAGGACAAGAGCCTGACCAGGGCTACACCCAAGGTGGACTTAGAATGCTCACAAAATGGCTGACTGGTCACAAGGTCTCACACTTTTATAAGTTTTGGTCCATTTGCATATTGGGGTTTAATTGTCCAATTACAGCTCCAGGTTGTGAAGTGCCAGCCCTTCTTGTTCCTCCCTTCAGCCCACTGTTGTTTGTGCTTTTGGGCTGAAAGTTGTTCTTGGTCTCCAGCAGGAAAAGGATTTGTTTTGTGTCCCTGCTCTGTGAAGAGCTGAGTGACACTGAATGTGAGGCCCAGAACTACATCCCTGGGCAGCACAGAATCTGAAATACATGAAAGCTCAAACTTAAGGCATCAAGGAGAGGCACCCTGCTTTTTAGGGGTACCCCAAATGGCCTGGTGGGAGCATGGAGAGGGGCAGGAGAGAAGAAGTAGTTCCCTTGGTGGGAGGCGCTGCAGGATGTGGGCCCTTGAGAAGCCACCAGTGAAGGACAGGAGCCCTAAAAGGAGTTGGTTGGTCCAGGAGGGGTTCCTGGGAGTCATGGGGGGCCAAGGGCCCTGTTGGTCTGGGGGCTCTTTGGGGGTGGGAGCAGTAACTCAGCCCATCATCACAGCCTAGGGGCAGCCTCTACATGTTACCTACTGAGTGACATCAGGATTCACCCTCTGCAGCATCTCCCTGAGGCTGGGGCTCCTCTGAGGTGTAGGGTGGTAGAGGAGGATGAGGTGCAAGGCTGTCCTTCTCCCACCCCAGGAGGATCAGGGGCTGGGTCTCTGCTGGTCCCTCACCATCCCCCAGCTCCTCAGGCATGTCCCTGAGCATCCCCCATGGGCTGTGACCAAGTGGCTTCCTGACCAGCCCCAGAAGACTCCACTTTCCAGATAATCTGATTTTCCATGCTTGCCACTGCTGTGGGGACATTGCTATAGGGCAATGGAAGGAGGCACAGGGAGGCTGCTGAGCCCAGCACATCCCAACAGCCAAACTGGGAGGACACTGGTACTGCTTCACTGCTTGTGGTGGGAGAGAAAACCAAACTTGGCAGCAGGTGCCTAAATCACAGAATCCTGGAATGGTTTGGATGGGAAGGGACCTCAAAGCCCATCCACTTCCACCCCTGCCATGGGCAGGGACACCTCCCACTGTCCCAGGCTGCTCCAAGCCCCAAAGTCCAGCCTGGCCTTGGACACTGCCAGGGATCCAGGGGCAGCCCCAGCTGCTCTGGGCACCCTGTGCCAGGGCCTGCCCACCCTGCCAGGGAACAATTCCTGCCCAATATCCCATCCAGCCCTGCCATCTCACAGCTTAAAACCATTCCTTGCCCATGTTAATTTAAATTTAAAAGAAAGAAAGCAAAATAAATCAGGCTGAGCTGCATGTGATAGAAAGTTCCCAAGAAAGCCTTGGTGTTGGTGTTTGCTTCCCTCATGGGAATTTTCCCAAGGATAAATCAGCAAAAAGGTCACTGTGGTTCCCTGGTCCTGGAACGACCCTCGGTGCTTTAATTAGGAGAAAATTCCCATGAGGAATCCTCCTTTCTGCCTTGCTTCACTTCAAGAGGAGCAGAGCCCAGGGCTGACATTCCTTCTGATGCCCTGCCCTGACGCTCTCTTGCCCCTTCCCCCAGGTCGATTTTGGCTTTGCAAAGAAAATAGGATTTGGAAAGAAAACATGGACTTTTTGTGGCACCCCGGAGTACGTAGCCCCCGAGATCATCCTGAACAAAGGTCACGACATTTCAGCAGACTACTGGTCCCTGGGAATCCTGATGTATGAGCTCCTGACTGGCAGGTATGGGCATCGAAATTCATCCCAACATTTTGGCCCCTGTCACCCTGGTGAGGCCAGGGCAGGGGCAGGGCTGGGCCAGGGAGCTCCAGGGTTCCTTTTCCACTCAAATCATCTTTTTTTTTGCTCTGAGTGGGCTGAGCATGTTGGGAAAAGAGGAAGAGTTTGGCTCTGAACGGTCTGGGAGTGGTGGGAGAAGGGGAAGGGTTTGCACTCAGCTGGGGAGTGGTTCTGAATGGGCTGAACATAGTGGGGGAAAAGGGGAAGGGTTTGGCCCTGAATGGTCTGGAAACGATGGGAAAAGGGAAAGGGTTTGCACTCAGCTGGGGAGGTTCCTTGCCATTGTAGGACACGAAAGAAAGATGAGAGACTCCAAATATTTCAGAAGGCAAAGAGCACAGAAAAAAGGTTTTATTGTCTAATTCTTACTGCCTTTTATAAGGTGTTCTGATACAGACTTGACATGGTTGGTGAATAGGAACAACACCTCTCTAATGCCATTGGTTAAATCAGAGAAACAGCAAAACACCATCTGGAGAAAGATTGGTTTGGGAAAGGAGAATTGTTTGCCAAAACTGTTTTGAGAAGAAGCTTTCTTGAGAAATTTTTCCTTGGGAAAAAATTAGCAGCTGCTAGCAGGCTAAAATCTCTCAGACCCAGAAATATCAGGCCCACAGTTCCTTACTTCTGGAAAGGAGGAGGCAGCTGGGGCACCATCCATTCCTTCCTGTGTTTAATTTGGGACATCACTGCTGCTCTTGGCAGTGGTGGCTTGCTGGAGCTGCCTCACCTCATCCCCCGGGAGCTGGGGAAAGATCCGTCCCCTCCACCAGTCCATCCTTTGGGGCTGGACACACCCCCTATCCATGGAAAGCCAATTAATCCCCACTGGAATCAGGTCCCATCACACAAATATAAGCCAGGGAATGCTGCTCAGAGCCTCCTGCCTCGGGCTGT
The DNA here is from genome assembly GCA_013399915.1 of Illadopsis cleaveri. Lineage (NCBI taxonomy): Eukaryota > Metazoa > Chordata > Aves > Passeriformes > Timaliidae > Illadopsis > Illadopsis cleaveri. The sequence goes on from VXBB01005696.1 coordinate 92,782, forward strand.
TGGGATGCAGCTGCCATGGGAGGAAGAGGTTTAGCATGGAAAACTTCTTTTTGGTACTTCCCTGCAGCCAACATCCCTGAATTCCAGAGCTCCTTGAGAAATGCTTAGGATCATGGGAAACAAAGCATTCCATCAAAGCACTGACATCTACCTTTTCTCATCTGGCTATACTTTATCAGACTTCAATGCTGTTTTACAGACAAATTTTTATGAAAGACAGGTTTTTAATCTTTTTTTTTTTCCTTCCCTGTGCCCTCTGAAGTCCCCCTTTCTCAGGCCCAGACCCCATGAAGACCTATAACATCATATTAAGGGGAATAGACATGATTGAATTTCCAAAGAAGATTGCCAAAAATGCTGCTAATTTAATTAAAAAACTATGCAGGTAAGTGGTTGAAAGAATCAAACAAAAAGCCTTGATGTTGTTTGCAAAGAAATGAGCTGGGCAGAGGAATTTAGGATTTGTTATTCCTTTTACAGGGACAATCCATCAGAAAGATTAGGGAACTTGAAAAATGGAGTGAAAGATATCCAAAAGCACAAGTAAGTGTCTTCTCCAGCAGCCAGCCAGAAAGAGGCATTTCAAACACCTCAATTTTCTCCTAAAAAACACTTCCTATCCATAATGTAAATTCATCCTTCCTTTTGGTCCCATGGGAGGTGTTACATGATGTCTTAGGAGTTTATTGGGGTAAGAACAGGTGAGAGACCCATTCCAGGAACGATTTCTCTCCTCCATCCGTGCTGGATCTTCTCTTCTCCCATCCCCAAAGCAGCAGGCATGGATTGGATGGGTATTTTTGTGGGGAGGCTCAGGGCTCATCCACCCACCTTGAGCAAAGCAGAGGGAAACCACAAGTGGGCCATCCTTGAGCATGAAGCTGGGAGTTAACCCAATTCCATAGGGAAAAAAGGGCATTATGGGTCTCCTGTGGGGAGGGATCTACCCTCTGGAAGGGAAGGAGCAGCTTCCAGGAGACCTGCAGCAAGGAATGGTTCCCATCTGAGTGTTGGTAGTTTCCACTCGTGTGGTGTCACCGCGGGGTTGCTGCACACTCTTCCTTCTTGGTCCCCAAAAAAGGGGACAGGAAAAATTCCAAAGGGATTTGCAGGCAAAGTCTGTGGGAAATGAAAGCTGTTGTTTAAGCCATTTTCTTTCCTTGTTGTGCTACACCTGTCTAACTGTTGGCTTCTTCCCTCCCCTCAGATGGTTTGAAGGCTTTAACTGGGAAGGGTTACGGAAAGGGACACTGACACCTCCCATAATCCCAAGTGTAAGTTTTCCTGCTGTTGTTTTCTCCTCCATGGCCAGTTCCTCAGGGATGCTGTGAGCTTTGGACAGTGGTGCATTGGGTTAAGTGGGAATAATGTGCTTTATTTCTTCTGGAGATGCTTGGAAAAGTCACTTTGGGCACATTCCCAGCTAAGCTTGCTCTCCAGGCAGGCTCTTCCCTGGGAAGGCAGTTTGAGGAGGACACAGCCATAGAGAAATCCCCTTTGTAGCAGGAAATGGAGGCAGGATCACTCACTCCAGCACATTTCCCTCTCTCTCACCTGCTCCACTTGTTTCTGCATCTCCTTTCTCCATTTCCGTGGAGAGCTGCCACCACTTCCACCCCTTCTCTCATCTGTGTCTCCTTCCCTTCTCCTTTATTCCCATTTCCTTTGGAAAGGCAAGCGGGATTTGGGTGCCGTCTTCCTCTCCTTTCCCACTGCCCCTCCCTCCTGTGTTGTCCTTTGTGCCTGTGCCCTCTTTCCCCTGTCCCCGTCCCACATGAAAAGCGCTGTTGATGTTTAACCGGGCGCGGGCGCGGAGGGACAGCTCCGCTCATTTTCCTTTGCAGCAAAGCCCTCCCTTTGATGTCTTTGTGAGCCCTCCGCCCTCAAAGCCCCGCTGCAAAGGGAAACCAAACAGGATTAGCTGGCAGAAATTACCTCGGCCCCTTCTGTCCTGCAGCCTCCTCTCCTTGTTCCAGCTTAATCCCCGGGGATCACCGGGAGAATGCCATTAATGGGGGTTTAATTGCACCCCATCGCTCTGTCCTGCAGCTCCTGCAGCAGGGGCAGGCCCAGCTCCGGGGCTGAGTCTGCCATCCCAAAGTTTGCTTAGGGAAAGAGCAGGAGGAGGCTTTCCCATCCCCCCTCTTGCCCTGTGGGATGCAGGAGCTCCCAGAGTCAGTGGGAGAAAGCAGGACTTGGCAAATCTCTCCCATAACAACTCAGAAATGTTTTGGAGATCAAAGCTGGGTTTGATTGGTGGTTTTTTTGGTGTTTTTTTTTTTTTTTTTCTGTTAAGATCAAGCTACAATCCTGGGATGGTTTGGGCTGGAAGGGACCTTTAAGCTCGTCCACTTCCATCACCTTCCATGGACAGGGACATCTTCTGCTGTCCCAGGTTTCTCCAAGCCCTGTCCAGCCTGCCCTTGGGCTATTTTTAATGCCTATTCATTCATCAGCAGGACCACATTTCAAATCAGGCAATAAAGTCCAGTTGGCTTCTTCACATCCAGTTGCAATTCCTGCTTTAGGAATGCAGGATGTCTGTCCCGCCTGAAAAAAACCCCAGGATATCTTCCTAACTGGTTTTGGTGGATTTTTTAGTTTAGTAGGAGCATTTCCAATATTGCTCTTACCCCACACAGCAGGACTGACTGGAATAGATGGGAGCATCCTTCCCTCTTCCAGGACTGCTCTGGGCTGGCCCTAATCCTGGTTCAACCCAGCTCCTCCTTTCCCTGAGCTCTTGGGAGTAGCAGCTCCTCCAGACCTACTCCTGAGATCCTCTCCAAACCCATGAACTGTGAATTTTGTCAGGTGTCAATCCTGCTCCAGCTCGTTTTCCACAAGTTTTTTTTTTGCAAGGTCTCAACTGCCACTCTGAAAAGGGACTCAACATACAGCACTGGGGGCAGACATCCATTTTTCCTTCAATCCACCTCTCCTTGTTAGCTGGGAAAGAGCCAGCAGGGCCAAACATACAGATTAATTCCTTTCTCTTTGAAGAAAAAGGCTTTTCCCAGCTTTTTAACTCTCATTTCTTACATGGGACTGCCAGTGAGGCAATCAAAGAGCTCTTATTCCACGGGATTTTGGAAAATGGAAAGATCCCAATTTAGTCCTGCTGCTAGGACACTGCTGAGCCTTGATGCCACAGCTGGAATCTGTGATTTCACCTCTCCTTAAAAGCTCAGGGCTCTTCCAAAGATGAGCTGAGGAAGCAAAGAGTGAAGGAGCCCCAACAAAGTCAACAGATCCAGATAATCCGAAAGAAATTAAAACCACTAAGATTTTGTAGGGTGGGTTTATTTTTCCAAAATGAGTCAGGTGTTCCACAATCCTGATTTCCCCCAAAATGTGTTCAGCAGCAGGAAAGTGCTGATGCTGTTGGGCAGCACATTAAATGTAGAGCTGGAGTTGGAACTCCTGTCTTTTCCCAAGGCTTGCAGCATCATCCAGCATCAAATGGGAATCTCAGGAGGGTTAACAAGGCCAAGTGGGTTGGGGCAACCCCTGACATCAATCCAGGCTGGATACTGGGAAAAAAATATCCCTGTGAGGGCAGGCCCTGGCACAGGGCGCCCAGAGCAGCTGTGGCTGCCCCTGGATCCCTGGCAGTGTCCAAGGCCAGGTTGGACAGGGCTTGGAGCAGCCTGGGACAGGTGTGGCAGGGTGGGACGGGATGAGCTTTAAGGTCCCTTCTTACCCACACCATTCCAGAATTCTGGGATTTAATGACTGTCAGTTGGCCCCTGGCTCAGGCTCTTCCCAAATGAAATGACTGAAAACTGCAGCAAGTGTTTTCCTGCTTTGGGTAAAGCTTAAGGTATTTACTCCAGTAAGACTCTCATTGTTTTGGGCTGGAGAGTTGCTGGTTTCCTCTTACACTGTTGGTTTTTTTTTTCATTGTCTTGACTTTATCAAGTCCTCACTGTGAGAAGGTTCCCCTCACTGTCACAAAGCAGCAACACCATCAATCCTATTGCCAGGGTAGATTTCAAACGTAGAGATTTCCAAAAACGAAATGGGCTTGGCCTTCATCCTGGGAAAATGGGTTTCTCTGGAAGAATCCTGAGGTTGAGCAATGTCAGGAAACTTGGAGGCAGCAGCTCAGCTCAGCATCCTGGAGCTGTGGGTGGGAAATCCTGGGCTCAGAGGAGGCTTTTCCCCAGTCTGTTGTGAAAACCTTGTGGCAACGGGTCGGAAAACTCGTAGGGGAGTAGGGGAAATCCTCCAGCAAAAAAGCTGTGGGTGCAGCACTTCTCTGGCTCGCTGGGGATTCTCTGGGATGCCTGTGGCTGTGGGATGAAGAGGGAATGTCAGCACTGGGATGAACATCCCCTTCCTGTCGCTCTTGCCCCCGCAGGTCGCGTCTCCCACGGACACGAGCAACTTCGACAGCTTCCCAGAGGACAGTGACGAGCCACCCCCTGACGACAACTCAGGATGGGACATAGATTTTTAATGTTATTTCTCTTACCTGCTTCTGCCTTGCTGAGGACAACTTTTTCCTGGGACATGGCTGCCAGCGGAACGGGAAGACCAGAACTGGGGAGGATTCGTGCTCGGGGTCACCATGATGCCTTGATTGATGCTGCTCCAGTAACTCCAGTGGCATTAGGACTTCTTGCTTAGTGACAATAGTGCTCTCCATGTTTTCTGTTGGAACGTGACCTGGCGTGGGCATGGTGGTCCTGACACAGAGCCTTTCTCCGGCGCAGAACTCCTCTTCTGTCGCCACAGAGATCCTGGCGCACTCTTGGTTAGCAGAGTCAGAGATCCGTAGAGTAAGAGGCACTTAATTCCAGCTGCTTTTTTTTCCCTAGGATCAGTAGTAACTTATGAAGTGCTGCAGCTGCTCCAGTGCAGGATTTGGGCTATTCCCACCCTCCGAGCTCCGCAGGGCAGCGCCGGGGCCCAGGAGGAGCATTGGGCAAAGCACTCCTGTCAAAGCAGTGGGGAATGTGTCCTTTTCCTTTCCTAGCAGTATTCCCAACGGGACTGAATGTTCCCTTTCCGCTTTGTTTTGGAAACATTTTGGCTCAGCCTGGTCAAACAAAAGCACAACTGCTGCAGATGCTATCGAGGCAGAGTTGGGTTGCTTCCCTCACGTGGCAGCACCACCTTTGGCCTTCAGTTCTCCTTTCCCTTGGCACCAATACATGCATGGGAAGAGAAAATCATGGAATGAATCCATTGTACATCCATTGATCCATTTCACATCTATTGATCCATTTCACATCTATTGATCCATTTCACAGTGCTCCAATCACGGTCCTGAGCGAAGCGACAGCAGCCCACCACTCTGATTAGGGATAAAATTAAGGATAACTTTTGACCTTTTTAGGCCCAAAGGGGAAAACGTGAGACCTGTGATGTCCTTTCGAGATGCTACATCCATCCTTCACCTGGGAAGAAACCCGTCCCTGAACCATCCTGTCAGGAATATGTAGCAGAGGCTCCGTTCTCCCTTTTGATGATTCCATGTCTCCATGTCTGCATCTCATGAAAACAGAATTCCTGGGCCAGTCTGCTGGTTCTGATGGAACATTGCTAGTGATCCTGATGCCTCTCCAGGCTAAGGAGCTCCACAGGAAAGTCACTGGGATTCAATGGGAAATGGATGTTGGAAGATCCCTGTGAGGTCTCCAGCGTGCCAGGTCCACGTGATAGTGTTTAACACTGGGATGGCCAAATCCATATGGAAAAAAAGGAACTGGGGAAAAAAGTCTTATCAGGATATGCTTTCCCCTCACTTCTACTGCTTTTCCTTTGCTTGAATTCCTTCCTCTGGTTTATAGGATGCAGCAGAGGGATCCTGTTCTGGGTGCCCATTTGTTCCATATACACAGGACTAGAAGTTTATCCCATTATCCAACAGGAAACATCAGCTTTTGGTCTCTCTGAGAGACCTTACCCCAAAAAAATCACAGAATCATGGAATGATGGAATGGTTTGGGTTGGAAGGGACCTTAAAGGCCCTCTCATGTCAGCCCCTGCCGTGGGTGAGCAGGTGCTGCCTCCTTTGATCTCAGCTGCCAAGAGCTGACCACAGGAAGATCAAGCCTTGCTGACAAGGACATTTCCCACATGTTATATGGAAAAGGTCTGTTTGAGCAGTAAAAAATTCCTTCCCTGATGCTAAGTCCCAACTCTCTTGCATGTTTTTCATTAAAGGATGCAATCAAAAGGGTGTTTTGACAGCGTGGGCCGTGTCTGCTGTTTAACATGAGCTGGGTCGTGTGACACCTTTGGAACCAGTCTGTGGCTCTGGAACTCCCTCTCTTTTCCAAAGGGTCACAGTCACTCCTGCTGCTCTTTAACCATTAAAACTTCATTTGCCTTCAAAATCGCAGGGAAAAGGCAGCACCTGCTGGCTTCTCCACCTTCCTCCAAGGGATGGGCAGCACTGAGAGCCAAGGCTGAGCACGAGGGCTAAAACATTCACCAGGCATCTTAAACAGGCCTGACAGCCAAATGCTTCCCTCACATCCCCCTGGATTTTCACTCCATGGGGACAGCTTTCTGTAGGAGTTTGTCCCAGGATGGTGGCACCTGATGCAGTTGGCAGGCAAGGAGGAGGAAGCACCACAAGGTTTTGGGGATCAGCCTGAAAATGTGACAGGAAGAAGGATCTGGCATGGGCTGAGGAGTTGGGTTTCCTTTTCCTGTCCCTTTTTTTCCTTGTGCCAGGCATGGGAATTGGCACCTGCAGCGTGCACTGTGCTGAATCTGAGTTTATTTTGATATCAAACTCCTCACTCAACTTCCATGGCTTCTCCTGAGCATTAACACTTTGCATATGTATATGATAAGCCTTCAGTTATAACAATATATTTAAGTTGCTTTATATATATCTCTATATATCCACAACAAGGGATTGCCTCTGTGTTTCCACCTCCTGTCCTTATTTTCTTTGTCTCCTTTCCTGACCTATGGGACGACAGCGTTTTTTAGGGAAGGGAGAATCGGCTCCCACGTTTCCAGAGGGGACTTTGATTGGTGTTGTAGCTTCTCCTCTGGAGCTGCACTGCCCACAGCAAACTCTTCTTCAACAACAGGACCACGAGCAGATATTTCTGTAAATAGGTATTTTCGTGTCGATGTTTTGTGGGTCACACAGAACTTTCTGTTCTTTTCCAGTTCCATGGCATTATTCCTTCATTTCCTTATTTGTAATGTAATGTTTTTAGGTCGAGGTAGACTTGAATTAATGTCATATTTGTCAGTATGATTAAACTTTCTGTCAGCTGTCCCGTTCATTCACCTGTCCCATAGTTCTAGAACGTCACTGGCTATCTGGCATTGTTGCAAGTGCCTTAAATCCATGGCATCTTATTAAAAAAAAAAAAAAA
>VXBB01005697.1:1129-23494 GCA_013399915.1 Illadopsis cleaveri
CTCCTCTCGCCCAGGCGGCGGCGCCGGCGGCGCGCGCGGAGGCGGCGGCGGCGCGAGCGAGCGCCGGGAAAAACCCGGAGCGGAGCGCGACCGGGAGGATGCTGCACCTCGGGATGCTGCGAGGCCGCCGCCGCCCTGCCTCTGCCCCGGCCCTCCGGAACGGGGAAACGGGAGAAGGAGACCTGACGGATGTGCAGCGAGCATCCTGCGGGGCGGCGGGAGACCCCACGAGCGAGCCCTGCCAGTGGAAACGCCGCTGTGTTCATGACAAATAAATTAATTAATTAAATAAAATATGTAAAAAAGGCAGGGATGGGGTTAGGAGGAAGGAGAAATCCGTAGCTGTGATTTTTACATGGCATGTTTATTTATCTACAACATTTAATGGAAGCTGCTCCTCAGTTTCACACTGAGAACAGGGCCAAGGGCCGACCCTGGAGCACTGCTCCCAGGGATGTGGGTCAGGAGTGAGGGACAGGGATGCCAAGGCTTGGCCCAGTGCAGAGGACAAATCACAGTGGAACATGTCCCCATCCACACTCACCATCCTCCCCTTGTGTGCTCACCGTCCCCATCCAACGCTCCAACATTGCCACTCCGTTCTCAGCTCTTTGCTCATATCCCTCCGTGACACTGGACTCCTGGCCCCAAATGGTGGGGACATGGGATGAGATGAAGCTGAAAAGGTTTGGGCTTTTCGGAATCGGAAGACGTGGGCCGTGTTCCCGCTGCTTCTCCAGAGCTTGTAGTAGCCATGCTGCGCGGCATATGGGTGTCCTGAGTAATCACAGATTTGTTGCAATACTTTGGCATGGGGAGATAGCAAAATGATGCTGAAGTATAAGAAAGCAGACATCTGCGAGCATTAGCTATGTTCTAGGCTGTTGGGGTTGTTTTTTTTAAAAAAAGTACGTTAAGAAATTTGCAAATGTCACATTATTAATGCAAATGTCAAAATTAAGTTTTTTCATTTAAACCTTAATTCTTTTTGAGGATCTTTTATTACAATATCCTTCAGTGACACTACCGCATCATTTCCAACAACCTTGTACTGTACCTGTTTTTCATCTTGTAGTTTCTCCATCCGTTCTTCTACTGTTTGCCTTGTGAGAATGGTCCAGTTGTCTTGAGTTACTCATTAGCTTTCATACCCCTTAGGAAAGATGGAAAGGTTCAGTTCTGTGTCACAGAAATTGAAGGGAAGATCATCACTGAGTAGAATAGGGCCAGGATTGCCACACGAGCACACCTATGCAGGACTGTCAATAATTCAAGAATAATTCAAAACTATGTGCAGTTGGGTGGTAGCACAACCCTCCTGAGATTCCCTGTAGGAAAATCAGGCATTTACACCTGAAACCATTCTGGACTGCCACATGTGTGTCTACCATAGATTTTATCAACCATACCAGGCTCTCATGTCCTCAAACTGAACGAGAGAGATCTTCATGTGCCATAAATTTTTACTGTTGCTGGTACAGCTGTGGCTGCTATGGGCACCGGTTCTGAGTAGAACAAGTGTCCTTTCTGTGTGTGTCATGGCATTGATGCAGCATAAATTGTGATGTCTTATTTACCAATTAATGTATTGTCATATAAAGGCAGAGCTGAAATGGGAACTGCGTGTCTATCATTCGTCATTCTGCTGTCATAAAGAACTTTTATTTTTGTCAAATAGCCTTTCTTTCATTACTTTGGCCAATAGGGTAAGTCATGGACAAGCCCATTGTACTGGCTGACATACAGGCAGAGAGCAGAAAGATGTGCTGTGCCTCCAAAGAGCCTCCAGTCTTGTGTAAACACAGTCCTATAGGTGTTGTAACGTGGTTTGTTTCTGGAATCTGGATTGTTTTAAAAAGTTTAAAAAAAGAAAAAAGGTAATAACAGCACATTGTTGAATGGGAGGGTTCGCAGTGCTCTCCATCCTCCTGAGCTGCTGATCTGAAATTCATAATTTGTAATTTTCTGACTGGATTCTGCCAGGATGTCTTTACCTGTTATTTTGTGGAGGTATGAGGGAGGAATTCCTTTTTCTGTGAACACCCAGGTACTCATAGCTCTGTTCTCCTAACCTCTTAAGAGGAGAGCTGTGCGCAGTGTTCAGCTTTCCTCATGCTTTCCCATGTTCAGCAGCGTCCAGTGCTAGCCATGCACATGTACATGCTCAGCCTTAGTGCATCCTTTTAATCAGATCTGGCTCCTGTATGTTGGTGCCTTTCTCCAGGAGGGCTCCTGTTATTTTCAGTGAAGATATTTAAGTCAGGATTTTTCAACATGTACAACCACACCATGATCATACCTTGATGATGAAAACCTCAAGCACACTGTACCTGTACCATGTGCAAAATTAAAGTTATAATTTGGACAAATTACAGTTAATTTTCATAACAATGTGCTTCATGATGAAATCATAAAGTGATGGCTCTTCTTCTCTGTCCTGTTGGTTCTGCAATCATTCCTCCTCTCCATTTGCACTAGACTTTGTGCTCCCGCTTTGTCCACTGCTGGTTTGTGGTCCTCGAGATAGATGGACAGAAAGGAACTCCTGGTTACAGGCACACATTTTACCCTCTAGAGTGTGATGCTGAATGCCACCAGCATACCTGTGTCCTGTTTAAAATGCCACTTAAGTGGAAAACTCAAGAAGTGTGGCAGTGGGGATGAAACAACGCGGTTAAAACAGCCACTGACCCCGGTCTCTCAAAACATATATCTGCCCAAGGCAAATATCCTCATACTCAGCCATACTTTAGTTTTAGCAGCAGCCTCACCACTGCTTTCTGGGGCCACCACTGGGGAGGAAGAGGCCTCACTCATTCCCCTGCCTCGGTGCTCGGACTCCATATAGGCTTGACTAGACTTTATTTTGGCTTCTGCAGCACATTCAGGGCAGCCTGACCTCTTTACCAGACGCTCGCTTGTCATAACCTTTATGCATCTGAACATTTTGTATTACCGGCAGAAGGGAGCTGCTGAAATTTATTCTCCTGCCTTCTCCAGCCGTGTCAGCTCCCTGGGATGAAGGTCAGCCATCACGGAGCACTGACTGTGTCTGCTCCAGGGGTTGCTTTTTGGAAGGTCTCTGCAGCTCCTGGTGTGGCCCTTGCCATGGGCCAGCAGCTGAGAGCACCCACTGCAGCCACCTCCTCTGCTCCAGGAGCTGCTGGTGCTGCCAGCTCACCTTGTTCAGCCTCTGCTTCAGGCTCAACCTTCTCATTGTGGGGGGAGGTGTGGGTAGGTAAGAGTTCCAGGTGGGAATTGTGCCTGGGTGAGTGATACATCTTTTACACAGCCTGAGTGAGTGGATTTTGTACACCTGAAAGGTAAACAAATCCTTGGAATTCATGCTTTTTCCCCCTCCAAATGTCCCCTTATAAACTGCATTTTATGGACTCATAACAAGCCAGGAAAAATGTGGGTTGCCCCTTTTTACCACGTTTTTAACTTTTTGCCAGTTTTTTCTCTGCATTGAATTGCACCCTGCACCAATGACCTTCACAGGCTCCCGACTGCAGGAGGATGCTCAGTCTCCTCCCAGCAAGGGGACAGGAGCACAGCACACCTCACATGGATGCTGGGTGTGCAGGTTGACATTAACTCCTCTGTCTGTACAGCCTCTCTGGCCTCTGACCATTTCTCTTTTCCAGACCTGCAGGATTAGGATAGAAGTGACCATCTCACTGTAACATTGAGAGGGCAGTGCAGAAACCTGCAGCTGCAGGAGAACAACCTCTTAGGACAAAGAGAAGGAAAAAAAAAACCCAAGAACTGGACACGTCTGATGTGTGCAAAATTTAACTACCAGAGAGCTAATCAGATAGACCCAAATGAAGTACATTTCTTTGGCTCTGAGTGATTTCTATTTCTCCTGGCCCTAAAACTACTGCAAGCAGGAGCTGAAGATTGTTCCCTTCTGGAGCAAAGAAAAAGCAGAAGGAAGAAAGGGTACTGTTTATTACCTCTTTCCTATACACATCCCTCCTTCAAACAAGGGATATGCAGTTACATGGATGATTTAAGGGCAGCAGCTGAGAAGGAATAACTATAAAATTCATGTTTTAATAACAACAACAATAATAAGAACACAACAGCATTTATAACCCTAGTTACAGGCCTGAGATATCATATCCATAGCAACTGCAGCAAGCGGTGAATGCCATATATTTAGAGTTCCCGTGCACCTGCCTAAAATAGCCACTGATAAATTATGCTGATATTTGTGCCTTTTTGACAGGGTTTTAAAGGGCTGTCGATGCACTCTGCAACCACGCCGAGCCTTTGTGGCGCAGCACAGCAGCAGCCAAACCCCTTCCCTGCCAAACCCCTTCCCTGCCAAACCCCGTGCCTGTGTCCCCTCTCATGCTTCTGGGTGTGAGAAATTAGTGACAAAAGGCACCTCAAAGGTGAGCAGAGTGAGCCAGAGGTGCAGGGGAACAGCTGCTTCCAGCACCTGTTGGTTCCCCACTCCGGCTGTCAGAACCTGCCTCCCGTTAATGGATTGAATTAATAAAGTGTTGCAAGTAATTAGGGCTCTATCCTGCTCCTGTTGCAGGCAGTGGCAAGGTGATCACGCTGCATATTAATGGCGTGTGTGTAAATAGTTTACAAAGAGTTAATGAGTGGCTGGGAGGTGTTGGAAGACGTGCCCAGTCGGTTGTGGAGGTTGGTGCAGAGTCCAACAGGTCAATTGCGTGCTTGTAACTGTGGCTTATGAGCATCCACCAGGCCATCTGTTGATGTGCTTATTACATTTTATAGCACAAACTCCTCATGTCTGCAACGTGCTTATAACAGCTACTAATCTTGTATTATTAACTCTTTCTAAGCAGCATGCATTTGAACTTTGACATCACCTGCAAGGATTTCACCAAGCTAACAAGGAGAGGGACCTGATTTTTACACCATGTACTGTGCAGAAAGGGCCTGTCCCTAATGTGTTATGTGATATTTGCATTGACCATTTTGGGTTTTCACATCTTAAACTTAAATATGGACGTACATGAGTCCTATGGAACATGAAGCCACCTGGTCTAGTGGAAGGTGTCGCAGCCCATGGCAAAGGGGTCAGAAAGACCCCAGATGTTTAAAGCCCCTTCCAACCCAAACCATTCCAGGATTCTGTGAACCAGGCCCAGGGATGATGTGATGCTGACCCACAGCAGCGAGAGGGACGTGCTCCCATCAATACCTGGAAAAAACTTGCTGCATTTTCCAATTGATTAGTAACATCATTACTAGATCTTAAAATGTGTTTATAGGCAATTAAATGTCACAGTTCATTCGTAAGGAGAATAATTATTGCTGCTGTGTAGAAAGAAACACAGGTGCAAATTGACTCCAGTGATTTTAAGCTCACCCCTGTTACCTGCAGGAGAATTAAAAGCTTCTGTGTTACCTGCATCTATTTTTGGGGGGGAAGGTTGTTTTTTTAAAAAAAATTTAGGTATACAATCATTTATTTATGACAGATTTCAAAATAAAATTCTTGTGTGTCTCTGCATTTGCAGTTACTCAGGACAGAGCTGAATATATGAAAGTTAAGATTCTTTGTTCTAGTTTGGCAGAACATATAAATGGAACCCAAAATAAAGTAAATAGAGAATTAAATATGATTAAACAATGGAATTATAGGCTGTAGGTATTAATTTATACCAAATATTTGATAGAGTTCTATACAGAATAAAAGGACCTAAACATTATATAAGCACAGTATATACAAATACATACATTTTTATTTATCCACATTTCCATCACTTCAATTACATGCTATCATCAAAGCTCCTTCAAACCTAAGGGACTCCAAACTATCTCACATTTACAAGAAGAAAGAAAAAGTTTATTCAAAAAGATTATGGAAAAGCACAGTCTTACAACTAATAAATTGTATCTCCAGGATTTAAAAAAAAAGAAAAAAAAAAAAAAAAAGGTTTCTGAAAATTGTGGAAGAAAAAAAAAACCCTGACTCCTTCTTGACTGAAATAAGATTTTTGACTTCCTATAAAATCCAGGGCTGGGCAGCTATTTTGTCAAAGACATCAAATTATGGATTGGATCAAATTGGATTTTAGGGTAAATTAATGTGCAACCCTGAATGGCTGCATATACCTCTAAATCATATTGCAAATGCTTTAAAGCTGTTGGAACATATTTCCAGGTGGTTTGGGAATGTGTAAATATTAGCACATTCTGAAGGTTGGTTTTAAAAGGCCCTTCATACTCAATAGGTCTTGACATCAATTTTCCCCTAATTTGCTCTGTGTGTGAGTGCTCTGTGTGACCACCATGGATTTTAAAAGGGATGACTCATATGGGTTTAGTGGTAGAAGGAGGAATATTGGGCTAGAGATGGAGGACATGGAAAGAAGGTTGTTAATCATAAGCAGCTTGGAAAAGAAATCTTAAAACAGTTTTTTTCCCAGGACATGCCAAATACAAGAAGTTACAATATTCCTTTGAAAGGTGGGTTTCCATCAGATCAGCACCTGGGCACTCACTGCCTTTAACCCCTTCCTCTGCCCTTGCCCTTTTTCCACGTGTGAGTCTTCAGAGTGGGCACAATGCCCATGAAATGAAGTGTCTCCTTCTCCATCCCTTGTTTAGAAAACTACTCCATTTAAATAAATTAGTCAAATATAGAAGCTTCTTGGTTTGTGTATCAAGGAAATGAGCTAGAAATACCAACTTTAAATACTTCCAAACTTCAGGTTAAATCAGAATACAGGCTGTGGATCTGATGCTGGTTTTATTTAGAATTCTGAAAGAACTAAAACTGACTAGTTTTGCAATGCAGGGGCTCAAAGATTATTTCTTGTATTGTGCTTTTTAACTTTCTCTTCCTGTGCTTCCACTACCTACAAACCACTTGCCAAGAACACATGTGCTTTCCGAGGAGACTGGTTCCATTATACAGCAATTACTCAAAAAGTGGACTTTGAATCTCAGTTGTTTAAATCCCAGTTACCAGCCAATTATAACCCCAACAGAGACAAACTGGCTCCTTTACATAATGCCTTTGTTAACTCCTCTGTATTCAATGCCACGTGGATACATTCAGGCTACTTCTTTTTTTTTCTGGATGGACTCCTCTAGCCTGTCTAGACTTTTATTCTGCCCCTGGAGACAGTCACAGCTTAAATTCCATCCAAATTGGGAAGATGGAGAATAGCAGCTCTTGAGACCAGCCATCAAATAGTTTGTATAAATACAATATACCCTCCTTAGTGACTTAGGACCACTTTTCCTGCAAGATAACAAACATTTGGGATAATTTAAATATTTATCCAAGTAATTTGGACGAACCAATCAAAGCATTTCGCCTCGTATCTCTCCCAGCCACACACTCCCCATTTTCTTCTCTCACAGCATTTCTGGAACTGGTATTCATGCAAATGAACTGGGGGAACACTGACAATTTGTCCTTCAGCATCGTGTGAGCTTCTGGATTTGTTTTGTGAGGGAGAGTTGTCATTTGCCTGGAAGTTCCCATAGTGAATTTATTGGTCTTCTGACGTTCCTGGCGCCAGGTCTGCATTCCCACAAAACAAGCCAGAAGAAACTTTGGAAACAGAACCTTTATAGTATCCACATATTGGGCCATATTCAACTCCAAAGTCAGCAGGTGCAACTCCCATTGATTTCAGTGGGAATTCTGTCTGCTTAGGCTGGAGCTGAACTTGGTCCATAGTATCTGGCACCTCTCCCAAAAACTCTCTTCACTGAATGCTGGGAATGAACCAAAGCTTAATACACTTCTCTGCTGTCCTTAGGAAAGGAATCAGTCTGTCTTTTCAACAGATTGTAGAGAAAAAAATACCTGCCAGTCTTGCAGAGCTGCTTTTGCCATTGTGCCCCAGCGTGAATATCTGACACGTTCTCATGAACTCACACTTCCCCCTGTCTAAAGATGGTCTGTCCAAGATATCCCTTTTCTTTTTCAATTGAGGCTTAAAAGGCAGAATTCATTTTGTCTTTTTTTTTCCTTCATGACAGAGTATTTCTTATGCAACGATTTTTAAACATCACTGTAAAAACCTCCTAATGCAAATAATTTCAGAAAGAATCTCTCCTGAAAAGGAACATGATTTTGTCTGAAGAAATGTTCTTTCTGCTAAGTCATCCTACAGAGGAAAATAGCATCAGATAACATTTTATTTTAGTCCCTGAGAGGGGAGGGAAAACTCTCAGGTGCATTTTTAAGACCCTCACATTTTGGGATGTGTTGCTGAAACTGAACATATGCTTAAGTACATTCTTAAATAAGACCCTTTGAATGAGGTCTTACATAACTGTATCTTCATACCAGAGGATTTGCATTTTGTAGTATTTGCAACAGCGAGTGTAGAAAAATTAAAATAGCATTATAATCTCCAGGCAAAATTATGTGTGGGTTAAGGCATGAGATTCCAATTCGTCAGCGAAATCTGGTGAGAGCAGATTTTTCAGGGGGATGTCCATCATCGTAGGGGCAGGATCTTATCAGGCAGGGCTGTTCTCACAGGAGTTTGGCGTAGATTAGTTTATGTAAATTCGAGATAAACTGCTGAGTGAGATAGGAGGATGCCTGGCTACTTTCTCCACCTTCTCAATCCTGATAGAAATAACCGAGACAAGGCCACGTCCTCACCTGCTCGAGAGGAGTTGTCAAAATGTTCTTGCCATCGTTTAGTCCCACCACACTCACTGTCAAACATGCCTTTGAAAAATCCTCTCGTAGGCTTCTAGCTGGCAGAAATCTGCCCGTGGACGTTTATGAAATGTTATTTTCACTTTCCAACAAGCAAAACTGCAGGAATTTTCCTGAGGAGGCAGCAGGGCAGTTCCATCAGAGGGAGATGAGTGGCAGGGGTGCTAGGGAGATTCAAAGTATTTTCTCCCTTTTTTTTCTTTCTAGGTGGTGGCTTTTCCTTCACTCCAAATACTCACAGTAGCAGCTATTGCTCACAAATCAAACAAAACCACACCATAATTGTGGAATCTTCTGAATTGCTTTTTCATCCAGATTATTGTCATTTATAGGTAGACCCTTCAGAGCAGATTTCTGGTGTAACACCTTAGCTCTGCAGTCTCAAGAGCCACGAACAAATGCATGTAAGTTGCACCCCTGCCCAGTGTGTTGAGGGGAAATCAAGGCAAAGGTTTGGAGAGCAGGAGGAATGACCCTGGAGCGGGAGAAAGGATTTCTCAAAGTACCATCTTCCAAGGAGCCAGAGGGCAGGGCTCTGTCATCCAGCAGTGTCACTTGGTGCATCATGCACCTCAAATACACCACTTAACTGATAAAATATATTAAAGAAATATCAACTTCTTCAACAAACCCAGAGGAACCATAAACAAAATGTCCAGGGGAATAAATGGTGAGTTTTGTGAGTTAGAAGATCAAGCAGGCAATGCTAGAAGATGTGGTCTGTAAAAGAGCCTTTCAAACTTTCTGCTCATGGTCCTAAACACCATCCTGCATCAGTTCAAACCAAAGATTTTCCTCACTAGAAATATTTATGCAAAGCCTGAAATGGAGAGAAAAGTATTTCATAAATTACTGTGAAAAGCATCTTCTGATTTTACCAAGTCTGAAACACCTCAGGAAAAGGCTTTGAAGAATGTCAGCTTTTGGGGGCAGGGAGTGTCATTGCTCCTGAAGAAAAAGAACAGGTCTAGACAGTGACTTTTCTTCCTCCTGGATCCCAGGTATTAATCCTGGCATTTAAACACTGAAACCTCCTGGTTTCTCCACATGTCCCCACAAAGCACAGCACGAGCCACTCTGGCTGCAGTGATGATACAGGACTTTTATCCCATGTGCTGTAATATTGTCCCTTGTAAAGCCCAGCACTGTGCAGCAGGCACAGTAAACTGGAGACAATCAAGGTCTAAGAGGGTAATATGAGGGTTTATGTGTTTAGCAGCTTATGGTACTGTGTAACTTCAGAGCCCGGGTGCAGCAGTGGCCTCTTAGATCACACTATTAACATCAGATAATGAGCAATGCTGCCTCTCCTGAATTCTGGCACACCAAGGGGTGGCTTCCAGCACTCCCATCTCCAGGATCAGAGTCATCCTCTCCAGTGGGAGCTGGGCAGGGCTGCTGGGGATTACAGTGGTGTCAGTGAGGCTGAGGGGGAGCTTTCTGCAGTGGTGCAGGTAGAGCCAAAGATGGGAATTTGGCTTTTTTGCTGCTAGGGATGACCTACATTGCAGTAGCAGAGACATTTTCAAAGGGAGAATAAGTTTTCTTTGCTCATGGCACCCATCCAGGTTTTTTTCTGTAAGAACAAGCTCTCCTCCACACTTTAACCCCAAGTCAGGACTCAGGGCCACCTCCATAGTGGCACATCCCACAGTATGTACCCAACACCCTAGATCAAATCAACATTTTGAGGGCTTATTTTCCACCTGCCCCAATGAGACCACTCCTCAAAATCAGCTTGTCCTTGTTTGTGCAAGGGAATAATCAAGATTTGAGCTATATTACAGCCCTCTCCCCACTCAACTTAACATGGATGATGCTCTTCTCAGCTCTGGCATTTGGCACTTCTGCAGCCTCCAGATTCTTGTGAGGGTCCAGAGAGCAGAACTTGTCTCCATCTTCCCATCTGCTCTCTGAAAATAGCTGGAAATTAAGGTTAAAAACTGCCTTGCCTTTGGGCTTTACTTTCCTCTGCCTCTCTATAGGAGTCACAGGAGCATCATGCCTAGAGCAGCCTCCTGGCACTACACAAGCCTTAGCAGCTGATCACAGGCTGGTGTGCCTGAAATATTTTCCTGACATTCCATTCCTGTGGAAGGACTCACCAAAAAAATTTTTTAAAAACCCTAAATCAGTCTAGAAACATCCAAAACCAAACAATCCCCCCAAAAAATCAGGTGGAGAAGGTTTCTGAGGTCACTATTGGTGGGTAGGATCAAGCTCAGCTTGCATTGCCTGTGTGGTTTTGTGGGATGCTCCTGCACTTAGGAAAAGTAGGGGTTAAATTACTCTTTTTTCCCAGAATTTTTTTTTTGGAAGGATGACTGAGCAAGAAGCAGCACTGTGACTGCAATGCATCCCTTATTTGCCATCAGTAAGAGGTGTGTGAACAGCAGTGGAAAATGACAGGAACAGTGTTTGTACAATGCATTGCCACTTTGGAAAATTTGGGTACTGGTAATAAACTGTCACATATGCAGGGCTAACACAAATTAAGTCTGTGATACACCAAATGTCATCACATTTTCAAATTGAGAGCATCTTGCTCAGAAAATCTTTTTCATTTTGAGTTGCCGGTGCCTTGAAACAACTCCCCAGCAGCAGACATGTCCCAGCACCTGAGCAGTGAGCACAGGACAGAAGGGAATAGTAGAGACCAGGTTTTTTCCCCATTAGTGGTATTTTGCTCCTTCCCACACTAATTGGAATTCAGATAATGTTAACGTTCCCATTCTTATGTTAAAATTAATAGTAGACTGCTGGTATTTCAGCTAGACATTAATTGTATAATATTCATACGACAAATGCTATTAGTTTTAGAAATCTTCTAGATAAACTTATATAAATTTGTCACCACAAACCCCTGAAAAAACTTTCATGCATATTAATTAGGGCTTTTCTATACTAATGCCAGAATCCTGAATAGTCCAATGTTAGCTGCCTACTTCTAAATAAGAAGAGGAATAACCAGCTGTGTTACTCCATTCTTTCAGTCTTTTCTTCCCCCTAATTGTAAGCCTGGCATTTCTCACCAGTGTGTAACACTGAAGAAATTCCCTTCATACCAGGACTGTCTGCCACAGAACGTGTTGTATAACAGGTTAATATTTTACAGCTATTATCTGACTGTTATTTGAATTTGAGTGATTAGGAAAGGAGAAGAAAACACACACAAGTCTTCTGTAGAGATTGAGTGAACAGCTGGGATACACCATCCCAAATCCACAGGAGGTGGCAGGAGCCTTTGAGGCCGTTTCAGCCACAGGAAACTCCACGAGCCCAGTTCCTCCCAGTGAAAGCTCACTGGTAGCAGCCTAACAGCAGTTTGCAGGGGCCAGACCCTGAGCTGAGCTCCAGGGCCTCACGTGGAAAGGAAAACAAAATAATTGCAGACATGTTGGGGGGAAAATGCAGTTTTCTGTTACCTGCCAGCCCTGCCCCACCGTGGCATCCTACTCCATCATCCTCAACCTCTGGGCTCTCCGCTGCCATTCACACTTACTCTGAGCCAAGAATGGTCACTTTAGATGTCCTCTGTAACAAACTTATTTTGGTCCTGGAGAAAAGCACCTCCTGCTCCCTTCCTTTCCCATATGCACAGAGGTAAACTCATTTCCACTGCTCATCCCTCTGGCTGGGATTGCTGCACACCCTCCACACCTGCACATTCTCTTCACAGACCCCTCCCTGTGCTGGGAGTGAGAGGAGCTCCCTGGCTGGCATAACCCATCAGAGACCCATTGAACTCACCTGTCTGATGATATTCCTGGATATTCCATTGTGAAAACTTAATGGCAGGTTTTATTGTCATGCTATTTGCATCAGAGGGGCAAGCCAGATGTCAGGATCATTATTCAGTTGTTCCTTAAAGATTCTACCAACCAGACTTTTCTTCCAGCCCTCCATTACCTCCTCAGCTATTCCATGCCTTACCCAAACAAGTGTTTGAAGGTCAACTTATTTTCAAGGCGAGCCTGCAGTTCTAATCCAATCCTCTTCTCTAAAAGAATGCACCAGCCTGACTATGAAGCACAAGCTGGTGCAGTAGGAAACACACTTATGAAAGCTCCTTAAAAAAAAAACCAAACAAACAAACTTGAGAGGTGAAACTATTTGTTCTAGTAATGAAATGTTACACATTAAGGTAAATAAGTACTTAGCAGTGTACAAAATGCCAGAAAGTCATAGACATCGCCTCTTTACTCATGACTGTTAGAAAATGACTTTCACAAATGTTCTCCAGCGCTTTGTGTAACCTGAGTTTCCCCATTTCCCTTCATTGTATCCCTTTGTGCAATTCAGATTTGTAAATCATTCCAGGAAACTTTATATTAACTCACAAGAGCCCTCCAAGACAATATCCTGTAATTTCCACTGGTCTGAGTCAGACCTAGTCATATCAGCTCAGAAATATCCGTGACCTTTTAGTGTCATTTTCCTTGTGGTGATCACAGAAAACTAAAGTAACTTCTGGATAAAGTTTTGCTTCCTGACTTGGAAGGGGAAGGTTTTGCCCATACTTGCAGCCCAGCTGAATTCACACTGAATAATTTCATTATGCCTCTGTAAATTCCCTTTACAGCTTAAAAGGCACCGGTTATTTTTCTTCCATTGATTATAGCTGAGTAGTCTAACACAGCTGCATTTCAATGGAAGTGAAGTGATTCCTTTATATCACAGCTATTTTGCCAAGAGCATATGGTGTGAGGTGGATGAAAAGGAGAGTATTGCAGGCAGCCACAGCACAGCCTCATCCATCACACCCTGAGCCTCCCAGAGCAGCATTTTTCTGTCTCCCCATCCCTCACCAGCTCCTCCTTGCCGGGATGTGCAGTGACAGGAGCACTCCCAGTGTCCCTCAAGCAGCCCACACATCCCATCTTCTGCTTTGTTTCAGCCCCAGCTCAGCAGAACCCACTTCAAAAGGCAAGGAGAGCCAATACATCATGGCTAGAGAGGAAACATTAGTGAGGGCAGCTGTGCTTGCCCATCCTCCTTTATGCAGCATTACAACCAAAATTGATCCCTCCTTTGTACACACTTAAGTGCAGCAATTTCCAAGGTAGGAAGGGACTGGTGGCACAGGGATGCAAAAACTTCTGTTTCACCAGTGAATATTCACTGGGAGCATGGCCTGGGTAAAGGGGAGCCCTTCCTACGATGGGATCCTGTTTTATTTCTGACAGCCTCTGCTAGAGAACATTCACTGATGCATCCAAAACCTTCTCCTGACAAACCTGCTGCTTCCCAAGGAAGGCAGGAATTCATCCTCTTTTGTTTTCATCCGTTTTCACAGCGTGCTTGTGCTGAGCTGACTGACATGTGAATAAGCCCCAGGAGAGTTATACCTAGGACGCTTCTACTAAATATTGCTGGGGTGGTAGGAGGGTGCAAACGCAAGTGAGGCATTTGGAACTGACTTGTAAACAGTTGCCTTGGTACTAATTAGAGTGTTACATTGTCTGGTGGGATCCACTCCCAGGAATGTGCCTAGCCTGGATTAACTTTTCCAGAGCCAGGGTGGCAGACTGTAAGCAGGCAAGATCAGGAAATCACTTGTAAGAGAAGTTGGGTTGCTTCAGAATCTGTTTTCCTGAGGGCTTTTTTACTGGTTAGCAGAAAAGATGTAGTTTTGCCCAATATCCCAACAGCTGCACCTGCATTGTCATGAGGTCCAGGTTCTTTATACGAAAAATTGTCATTTATCCTCTGTATGTGGGGCTGCTCATGTGAAAGCAGCGTAGACCAAGGAACCATCTCCAGAGGAGGATTTCCTGGTCCTGGGGTTTGCTGCTAAGCTCCTTTTTGACCTGTTTGGCAACCTCAGCCAAGAAACTTTTCCTATCCTTGTCCATACTCTCTAAACTTTATTTTCCTGGTCCTGGGGTTCTGCAGGTGCACTTACCTGTACAGGAGCCAGGCACACCGAGGTGCTGCTGTAGCTCAGGGGAGTACAAGCACAGGAAATCAAGTCTGAGGTGGTTTCAGGACTGTCTTGTCTAGGCACAGTTTGAAGCATCCTCCTCTTAATACTGCCATGACTTCTTCTACAGACCTTATGGTCTGTGCGTTTCATCTTTTTCTTTTTATGTTCCTTTATTCACCTGATCTATCACACCTACTTATTGTCAGCACCCGTTATTCCTGTGGGTTTTCCTACACTTGGCTGTGGAAGAGCCATCAGGGGAGTGAGGATGTTCTGTTTTTTCAGTACCAGTCACTAGCTCGGGATTTTAACACAGAAATCACCTGCTCACAATTTTTATTCCATCAGGGAGTATGGCAGTGCTTCATCCCTGAATGCTCTCAGGAAAAAAAGGATCCAGATTTTCTCCTCAGCCAGAATTTCCAGGAACATTCTGGAAGTCTTTCCTAGAAAAAGGACTGCTGAGAATACAAATGCTGGGACTTGAGGCTGGATAGATGTTGTGCACGTAAGAGATATCCTGGAAAAGGAAAGGAAATGCTCTCATCCTTCAACAGAGAATGAACACACGAGGTGATCTTTCCTGTGCAAAGGAGGAGACCCGATTTAGGATATAGGGGAGATCTCATTAGCACAGTCTGGCCATTTATTGCACATACTAATCACTTACTTAATGGTATTGCTATTTGATTATTTAATGGCTGTAGCATCCCTTTTGATCCCTCCTTTGCACATGCTTAAGTGTAACAATTTCCAATTAATTAAATGGCTTTGGATCTCATATTACTCTTTTAAATAAAAAGAAGAGAGGTTAAAGATAGCTACGTGAATTAATTCCTGAGACTTTTTTCAGTCTATTTGCTCAGTTACAGAGGATTATTTCCAGGCTTTGAATTTGGAATTCTTGAGTGTACAAAGGGAAAAAGTGCAGAGGACCAGCACAGCCCACAAAATCAAGAGATGAGTTTCTGCGGAGTTTCTGATAACCATCTTCGTGAAAAATTGTAGATTATGTGATTTCAGCAAATTTCCCTACCATGATTATTTTTCTTTTATAAGGACAGCTGAATTGCATGTATTAAAAGTGACTTTAAAACTGCAAAATTCCCCTGCTCCCCCCCAAAATAAAAATGCAGTCTGAATGTCATGCAAACCTGACACCACAGATCTGACCATGAGCTCATCTAGCATAACATCCACTGGAAATTTAATCAATTCCACAATAAATTCTTCTTTTATTAATGAGTAGCTGATTGGATTTCGTATCTGTGACTTGACATGTGTGAGTCCACCTGCCAGTTTTTGTGGCTTTAACCACCAAGTTTAAAAGACTTTTCCCTCTCACTCTCTGTACATCACTATGAAAAGAAAAAAAAAAAAAAAAAAAAAAAAAAAAAAAAAAAAAAAAAAAAAAAAAAAAAAACCAAAAAAAAAAAAAAAAGAAAACCCCCCAGGGGANAAAAAAAAAAAAAAAAAGAAACAGAAGAAGAACAAAAGGAAACTCCCCGAGTGACCGCACAGTGGAAACACTGAAACCAAACACCCTCTCCGCAAAGTGATATCGAATGAACCAAGTAAACAACCTGCAACGAAAGAGATAAACCCATTCTTCTTATCTCTTTCAATTTTTGTAACCTTAGACATCAGTTCTGACCACAGCAAAAATCAGGGAGGAAGAAGATTTTAAGAAACTCTTGAAGAAATGGGAGAGGATCCGCTGGAGCAGCTCCTGACTCCTGCCAGGAGAGCTGGGTCGGGCTGGACCGGCTCGGGCTGTGTCCCTCACCCCGCGGAGCCCCAGATGGCAAAATTCGGGATGTTTGCTGGCTGAAAGCGTCTGAAACGGTTCCTTTCTATTGGCGTTGAGTGAGTCACTAGCCAGGAACTGCATCTCATGCGGACCATATGCAGGGAGCTGCAGAGATCTGACTCAGAGATGTAAATCTGTGTCGTGGGGAGGCACCGGGGGGGTTTCGCCACGCTTTATTCTTTCCGTCTTTTTTGTTGGTGTAGGGGAGGCAAAAAGAAAAAGAAGGAGGGGGAAAAAAAAAAAAAAAAAAAAAAAAAGGTGCAACAAGCAGACAACCAACAGACCTCTCTTTTGTGATTTTAGGGAAGTTTACTTTGGGAGAAATCAGTTCGATCAGACGCGTGTGGAAAGCGCGCCGGAGCCGGGATGCTCCGGGCTCAGTCGCCTCCAGAAGCATCCCAGGGCGGTGTTCCCACCGCGGATCCCACCGCTCACATTCCTGGCGCCGGGACCACCCACATCCGATGGGAGGCATGGAAATCATTTTGCTCGCATGTGTTTGTGTGTGTCTGAGCGTGGCAGCCCCGCGCTGCCAGTGTTGGGGCACCAGCAGCCCAGGCCCAGCCAGAGCTCGGGGGGCTGCGAGAGGCGCCCGCAGCTCGCTGGGGAGGGGGCGCTGGGATGTTGGGATGCTCATGGATCGCTCTCCCGGGTCCCTGCCCCGGGACTGCCTCCGGCTGCTCCCGCCTGGTCCCGATCCTACGGGCGGGGTCCGCTCCGGGTTTTGGGGTACCGCATACTTTGCCCATGACATAGGGCGGGGATTGCGCCAAGACACGGGGTGGATTCTGCCGGGGGAACCTGGAGCCTCACAGGGAAAATCATTCATCCCGAGCGAAGAGAAGGAAAATCCCCAAGAACCCAGGCTCTGCTCCGCTGCAAAGAGGTGCTGCTTATCTGGCACTCATTTATTGCAGCCGATTCCCCCGGGGCGGGAGAGCTCTGCCCTGGGCACTGGTGCCAGCGGGCTCTGCCTTGATCCCTTTGTTTTGCTTTGATTATTCATAAAATCTCCCAAGCTGGGATGCTGAGGGGAAATGAAATGAAAGGTGTGTGGTGTGAATTGTTAGGAGTTGTAAAGTCTTGAGACAGGAGCACAGGTGGGCATCCCCTTGACAACATCTTCTTTAGCATGAGCACAACTTCCCCCAGTGCCTTTCTCATACAAAATCACCCTTGTGATCAGAGAAGCTGCCACAGACTCCAGCTGGACAGAAGGAACCTAAACTAAAGTATTGACAGCTTCTAAATTTACACAATTAAAATGGGCCTAGGGAGCAAAGAATTTTAAAAAGAAAGTGACATTTCTTTCCTTCTCTCTCCCCTCTGAGGGCTGCCAGGGCTGCTCGAGGCCACTCACGTTGCCCAAAGTTGGATCCTTGGTGCTGCAACCACTGCACAAACCTGTGCAAGAGCTGCTCGAGGCTGCACCGTTGCATCACAGCCCTGAACTGCAGAAGGATTTTGCATAACTCTCCACTTTTAATTCTGTTGTTACCCCACGCTCTGGGTGTCTGAGATGGCTCCTCCAAGGAGTGCATGAGCAGAAGCTTTCCAGAAGCTGGAGCAGACAGAAGATCCTAATCTGAGTGGTGAAGGGTTTGTTCTCTGGGGCTGTGCAGAAACTTGCTTGGGACCAACTGTAAGCTCAGAATTCCAGGACTGTCCTAATTAATTTTCTGCTTTTGCCTGATCCCCAAAAGCTGAGCAGACCCCTATGCAGGGAAGACAGGCTGCCAGCTGTGTGGTCTGCCAGGGGAGCCCTTTGGTGGGGAACACACACCAGTGGCCTCATTCCATGATCATGACAAGGAGGTGTTACTGCAAGGCTGAAAATCCAGTCCAGAGGGGTGAGAGGGGCAGGTACACCACGAGCAGGGCAACAGGAGCTTGCAGTGCCTGTGCACCTCCTTTCTCCCATCTGCTGCTGCTGGTCTTGTCAGGGAAATTTAGATTTCATTGTGCCACTCTTGAGAAAAACAACTGGGGGCTGGGGGGCTGGCAGACAGGGCTCAGTGAGGGCTGGCTGAGGCAGGAACGATGCAGTGGCAGAAACAGAGAGGAAGGGGGAAGAGCAGGAGCTGCAGGTCTGGGCACAGTCGTGCCTTCAGTAGGAATTTTGCAAGTCCCTGTCTGCATAGTGTTGTTGTTGATTTTGCCGTCTTTGATCCAGGTAAACAGGACTTGTGTGCACAATGAAAACAAACAAGCCAGGCTGGAAAATATCATGAGTCAATGAGGCTCTTTCGGTGCCTCCACCTTCCCTAACCCCAAGTCAGCAAATGCTCAAGTGCATGGCAAATCCAGGGAAGAGCCTGGGACTCAGCCCGGGGCAGCCCAGCCTGCACACCGAGCTTCAGCCACCCTCTCCTGCTTAATTAAAAGACCATCAATGAGATGTTTAAATACTGGGCCATCAGCTTTGCCTTGTGAATACTGTACTGGCAGCTCTGGAAAGCAGTTTGGTTCCCTCTGCATCTGAGCCTCCCACTGGCTGTGAAGGATCCTCCCAAATGAAACGTGGGGATCAGCAAGACACCATTTATCACTGATTATCACTTGCTGCAGGTAGCAGCTCACTCCCTCTGCTCCTCCTCGCCTCTTTCCTACAGATCCCATCAGCCAGAGCTTTCACTTTGGTACAGCCTAGATCTCCTTTCATCTGGAGCCATCTCTCGGGGTGACTCAAAGTTTGGTTCTTTCTTAAAGTTTTCTGCACCAGGCTGAGGTATTTAAAAAAAAAAAAAAAAAAAGAAAGAAAAAGAAAAGAAATCTAAAAACTGTTCTCCCTTTTTGCATTTTACTTTGGCTGGATCACTTCCTACATCAGGCTGAAGGCTGTAATTGATGATTTGGAGGTCTTTTCTGACTCCAGTGATTCAGTGATCCTGTTATTTTTATGATGTAGCACTCATGCTTTCTGACATCAAGACAAATGCTGGCAAATTTCCAGGAGCCCCGGAGGTGCAGGGCATGTTCAAAGCCACCCTGGATGTCCTCTGATGTGAATGGGAGGAGGTTGGGCTGGAGGCAGCTTTTCCTGAACACCACCTCTGAGCTCTCTAAGCTGCTCTCTCAACCCTGCCCCTCAGTACATTGCTCAGCTCTGCAGCCTGAGATGCTCAGAAAATTAAATTTATATTTTTAACAGAGCACAGACCAGCCACACACCATGTGGGTGCTTCAAATTTCGTCCTTGCAGCCTTCATCCCCTGCTCAAAACGTGCTCACCCTCTCCCTGGTTTAGCCAGGGGGACCTGATATCTCTGAGCAGCATTTCATGGTTGGACTTGATGATCTTAAAGGTCTTTTCCAACCTTAACAATTCTGTGATTCTGTAATTGCTCACAAACATCTTTTTTTTACTTTTCAATATTTTTTCAGCTCTAAGGACAGGAAGATCAAGCACACATGTCTCATCATTAACCCTTTTCTGTCTATCTGAGAATTATTTCTCTCACAGGATGATTCAGGCATCCAAATGGCTTAATGGCAATTTTTTATTATTGTTATTACTTCAAAGCAATCATGGGTGTTGGGTATTTGGGAACCTACAAAGAGAGCTCAGCCCTTGCATATATTTTAAATTACATGCTGTGTAAACTGAACATGAGACATGGAGCAGTTTCTCATCTCTGGGTGGTTTTAAATAGACAATAAAAAACCCCAAGATAGTAGATAACATTTTATTGCAGAATATAAATTAATCTCTGTTTAGCTAAGCAGAGAGCATACCACTCAAAAATTAAATGCCGGGCACCCAAAAAGCAATAGAATTATTAAGTAACATAACTAATAATAAGGATGTCCCACAGAATTATCTGTTTTCATCATATGTAGCTCTTTGATTATTCAACTATTTTATTTTCTTGCTCTAAAAAAAACCCCAACATAATTTTATTTAGTTATTTCTATATTAAAACACTTTGCCCACAAGCAAAATTAATTTTTTTAATGCATTGCTGAAATTAAGTTACATTATTTCTACCCTAAAACTACCATGTGTAAAAGTAGGAAAACTCCAGTGGAAAGAGACTAATAGAATTGGTCTTTTATTTGCAATATTCTATTTATGCTTCAGAACAGTTTTCCCATTTTCAATGGAAATATTTATCTGTTCATTTCATGAAGAGGCATTAATTGTAACTATTTTAACATTTTTAATAATAGCAACTTATTTTAATATTTTCTTTCTAAAATTATATTGTTTGAAGCACAGATTTAATGTAAAACTTACAAAGACTACAATCAATTTCTATAGTAAACCACTTTCCAAAGGATGTACCAGTCAATTGACCAGAGAACTGTACTGATCATTCTTTTTTTGTTGTTTTTCAGACTAACAGGATATTTTTGTTTTCTTTGTTTCCTTTAGAAAAATCCTGGGGTTTTCCAATTTAGGATTTTTCAGGGAATATCCAGTAAGTGGAATTAAACCCATTCCATTTTCCAATAGGCTTCTGCAGAGGCTTTGTGAAAATCACTCCTGTACATGTATTGTTCACAAAGTTAATTTTCCTCTGAGTGTAACAGGGATTTATCTGAAAACGAGCACCAGGCTTTGCCTTGAGATAGATCCAATTTCCACCTCATACTACGAGAGTAAATCAGGTGTAAGTGCTGCACCAGCAGAGCTGTGTTTGTGTGAAGTCACTGCAAGGAACCCTGGAGGGTGAGTGCATCAGAAATGCAGCTTTTTTTAACAGCAATCCAACTGGAAAACTGATTTTCTCTGATTTGCTCCCTGGTATTTGTACCCCTTTAGTTTTAAATCCTCCCTGCTATTTGCAGCCTCCAAATTTCCAACCAGCACCCACTCCTGGGACATTCCCCAGGGTGGTGCTGGGGCTGTTTTTAAAGGAGGCAGATCCTGACCCTCTGTGTCCCTCCCGTGGGTAACCAGGGCCACAGTAAAAATCTCTGAGTGATTTGGAACACATGGCACAGGGAGTAACCAAAATATGAGTTGTGGAGGAGCACTGGTGGCTCTGGTGGTGGCGGTGTCTGTGCTATGCCCAGAAGAGCTGATCCTATCATCTGTGCCTGTTCCACTTAAAAAAAAAAAAAAAAGAAAAAAGAAAAAAGGAATATTTAAAAGTGGCAAACTTTGTACAGTTTGAGTAACACACCTTTTTTTTCCCCAATTGCATAAATAGATTTGCAGATGTGAGTGAGGAGTCTGAAAAATTTCCTAAAGGTTTAAAGAGTCTCAAAAATTAAAAAAAAACTTCTTAAAAACTTCCTTTCTTTCCTCCTGATACCTTAATACTTTCCTTACACAGCACTATCAGCCTTGGTAAGGATTATGATCATTGGGATTAAAGATCTTAGAGGCCTTTTCCAACCTAAACGAGGCCCTGATTCGATGATTCTTAGAATAATGTCTGGAAAACCCAGCTATGAAATGTGATGCCAGTGTCCCAGGAGCTGGAGAGATCCAGAGCCAAAAGGATAATCCTTGAATTCCCCAACCTGATTAAGTCACAGTGGTTTTCAGGAACAGTTTGCAGGATTGGTAAGATTTGCTTAAAGTATTATTTTGATTTTAAGTTTATAATGTCAAAACTACTGGCTCAAATGAAAGGAAAACAAAACCATATCTTTCTGTAGGATCAGGCAACATTTTCCCATCACAGTTTTATTTTATGCATTTTATATATTGTCTATATTCACAGAGTCACAGAATATCCTGAGTTGGGAGGGATCCACATTCAGCTTAATATGGTATATTTCTTATGTATTTCATGTATTCAGTATATCATATGAGAAATCAATATTAATATAATATAATAATAAATATATTACTTAGGGTTGCATCAAAGGGAAATATTAATTCCAACATACTGCATTAGAAAAATTTTTAATAACCTGAAAAAATTAAAGTGTAAACCTTATGGGTTTTAATTAGTTTTCCTTTTTTTTTTTTTTTTTTTTTTGATTATTTGT
>VXBB01005697.1:24475-87104 GCA_013399915.1 Illadopsis cleaveri
TGCTGGGGTGTCACTGCTGGGATGGGTGTCACTGCTGGGATGGGTGTCACTGCTGGGGTGTCACTGCTGGGTGTCACTGCTGGATGTCACTGCTGGGGTGTCACTGCACACGAGGGGAGGACAGGAAGGACAAGGGGGGGAAGTGACAACACAAAGGTTGGGAGGGATGAGCCTGCACTGCCACGGAGCTTCCCCAGGGCTGTGGGCACAGGGGAATGAGGAACACCTGCCAAGGGGTGAAGGCTCCAGCCCTAGGACTGCCTCATGCAGCAGTAAAATTTGGCCATTTGTTAGTTCAAACAAGCGCTCAGACACATCCCAGTCATTGCCACAAAGCTTGGAGAGGGAGGTCAGCAGGGTCCTGATGGGGAAAACGATGCTGCTGCACAGCCCAGGGAAAGCAGGACCCAAGAGTTGTCATTTACTGTCCCTGATGGTGTGGCTGAGGCTTGGCTGGAGCCCGGGCTGGGTGATGAACACACACCCACACCTCCCCTGCTGCACTGACCCTCCCAGGCACCCCCAAGGGTGACAGGGAAATGCATTAGTGTCGTTCTGCAGCTTGGCAGCAGCAGCAGCAGCACATTGGCAGGTGATTTTCCCCAAGGTCCTACTAAAAGTCCAGGATAAATGTTGAACAAACCTCTGGGGCTGTTCAGCACCGTGATCACCTGCTCTTCTCCCTGCCTTGAGCTGGCGGCTGCATTTCCTGCCCTCTCCTTGACTTCAGTGGATTTTTAGGGCACTCAGGGAAGAAAACCTCCCATAATTACAGGCACTGATGTGTTAAGAGCACTCCAAATGCTTTCCTCTGGTTTTGCATCGGAGCAAGCAGGCATGCATAGTTTCTTTTTTTCCTAAATCATGTGGTTATTTGGAATTTAAGTATTTCTGCCTACGGAGCTGCTCATCCTGTTTTTATGCTGTGTTGTTTTCAAGCCATAGGCTGCAGTCTCTTGTCAGTAAGAAAACAATGGAATGACTTGCTTTTGTTTCTTCAGACACAGAACACCATAGCAGTGCACTACAAAATGCCTTTTGGAAACGTGGTTTTGCTTGTGGAAGAGGGTCATTAACATGCTTCAAGGCCAGGCTGGATGAGGCTTTAAACATCCTAGTCTAGGGGATGGTGTCCCTGCCCGTGACAGGGGATTAGAGATGAGCTTTGAGGTCCTTTCTAACACAAACCAGTCTGGGATTCTCTGACTCTGTGGCTTAGAAAATTCAAGCAAGACAGCAAGGGCTGATTTTAACCTTCCTGGGACGGACAGAGAGGTGTCCTGGGCAAGCCAGCAGGTCCTACCACAACGAGGGAGATCTGCTGCTGCCAGCACTTGCAGGACAGAGCCCAGGCCATGGCACAGACTCCCTTTACTGCTCTGCAGACATCTCAGACACAAGGCTTAAACTCATCCTCTGCAGGAAAAAACCTACATCAGTGCAGCTGGAAACCACCTTTCCATTGAGGAACGAAGAAATCTCAGACCACTCCAGCAACCTGACCCTGCAAAAAGCTGCAGAGAAGGGTCCCAAGGGGGAGGTGGGGAGGAGGCCCCATCCCTGAGGCCGTGGCTCTGGGTCCCACGTGGTTGTGCCGATGGTTTTTGGGGAAACCGCAGTGCCGGTTATCGAGCGCTCCCATTAAAGTCTCCAGTTCCGGAAGTTTTGCTGTCGTGGAGCCAGATAAGCGCAGAAACGTGAAGCCAAGGAGGCAGAATCAGCCAGGCAGTAAGTGCCTTTGAGAGCTGGCAACATGGAAACCCTGTCCCTGGGGATCTGAGGAGCAGCAGAACAACGGGGCTGAAGGGGAACTCGGGGTTTTTCAGCCCAAAGGTAGCACCTTTAGAAAATTAATACATTTAATATCCCCTGCAGTGTGTTGCCATTCCTCCTTCCAGAGGGATGTAGCTGAAAGAGACCAACTCATGTCAAAGCCTGAAAAAACTCAGGAATTACAGGTGTTAAGGCTTCCTTCTAGGAAAAAAAAAAGCCCATTTGGTACAGGAAAGGTTTCCAGACAGGATGTAGCTGCCAGTTCAAACAGGCAGCAGGCTGAGGGAGGCAGGGAGGGATGTGGGACTTTTGAGCAGTGTTTAAATGTCATTACACGTTGCTTTGTTTTAAACAAGACAAGTAACTGGGAAAGTTACACCCAACCCAGTTTGGGACTGGAGAGATCCCATCTGTTCTGCACAGCACGCCCACAGTCCTCTGTGTTAGCTGAGGGCTCAGACCCCAAATCCATCCCCCCCAAAAAAAACCCAAGCACAAGCTGCTTCCCCTCTCTTCTCCCAGTATGTGCTGGGGCCGGATCCTGGGCTCCCACCAGGCCTGGCAGAATGGGAATCCTCTATGAACAGATTTTACACTTCCAGGTGAAAAGGCTTGAAGAGGTGGGGAACAGAAAGATCCTCAGCAATTTCCTCAGTTTAACAACTTTTTAATTGGATGGCATTGATTATTTCAGTGATGAAGTGTATTTGGAATATGGAGACAACACAAAGGCATGAATGAAGATTAAGTCTTGCTTCCAACCCCAGAAAATGTTAAAAAGAGTTACCAGAGTATTTGAAAATATTTTTAATAGTTTGGAACAACTAAATTTAGCTAAGCTGCAGATAGGCCTCTCTTTATTACAGCCAGAGTTACTATGGCAACATGCTACAATTATTTATCGCCATGACGATCCACTGGAGATTTTTTAAATGCATTATCTATTTTTGTTTGCATTGTCATTCCTGCCAGGGGAGGGAAGACACCAATTTGGTGCTCTGTGAAATGGTCAACATTTCACCCCAGCCACGGCAGGGTGGAGACTGGGGGAGATTTTAAATTGAGCGGCAGGAAAAGCCAAGGAACAACCTCTCCCAGGATTATTTTTTTTCCCTCATTTTTAGTCTAAAATAGGGTACTGTTCCTAACTGACAAGTGAATAAGAGCTTGTTCTTTGCCAGTCTTCCTCCTGACTGCTCTTTGATAATCTGAGATACCAGAAACAAACGGGAATGAATGAGTTCTGCAACACCCAGGAACTGTTATTATCTCTGCCATGGAGAGAGGGAAATGCGGACGAGCTATATTAGGCAACTTCTCTAAGGTCACATCAGCAGGCAGCGATAAGGACGTGATTAGGACCTGCTTCCCTGGCCACATCCTCCAGTGTGGCAGCAGCATCACGATTCCAGTGCTGTCACAAGTGCTCTGCATCTTTATTATATACACCAGGTCAGGGGGAATTGGAAAAGCCTGTCAATCCCTGGGTTGCAGGAACAAGGGAGGGATATCTGCAAAGTGCTGCCACTGCATTTGCTTGGCTGTGACAGCAAAGGAGCTCCACCAGCTCACCAATGCTCAGGGGGCGCTTTTGTGGGTGCAGGATGGGTTTCACTGCCCTCGCTCAGCCCACACCAGTGCTCCAGGTGCTCCAAGATGGAGATGTCTTGCCCTGGCAGAGGCACAGCAGGCCTCCCTCCATCCCAGGACACGGTGTGTGGGTAACCCTGTCTCAGAGCACACCACCATGTCCCTGTACCCTCTGCGGGATGATGCTTGAGTGGAGCGGACGTGCTGGAGGAAAGGTTGGTGGATATTGTTCTGACACATCCGAATAATGCTCTGCTGGTCTTGTCCAGAGTGATGGTTAAGTAATCCTACGGAGGACGTGGAAAGAGCTCCCTTTGTGACTCTCTGACTAATGAAAAGCCCTTTATATAATCCTGCAATCAACTGCATGGGGCTGCTGGGACGGGTAATTGGGCTAGGAATGGGCTCCGTTTATGGGACATTATGTAATTTACCGTTCTGTCATCATCCACTCCCAAAACTGTGATTATTTCTCCAAGGCTCACATTTCCAGGGACACAAGTAATCATCAAGACTTGGCCCTTCAAGAGCAGGATCTTTACAGGTGCAGGTGGTTTGGATTAAACCTGACTCTCCTGTGCACTAAGGAGAACAAGAGGCAGCTCCTGATGGGACAGTCCAGATTTTGGCTCCTGTACAGCACATGTAGATGCAAGACCCTTCTTAGAGGGGGTTGTTGGTCCAAGCAACACATCCCGTAAAAGCAGCCATGGGACTTGCTGTGCCCTGAGGGGAGCCAGGCGGACATTCCTGGAAGGTGCTGCTCTATTTATGAGATTATTTCCAATAGTCTTCAAGGGCTTCTGCTGTAGGTCAGCACTGCAAGACCAAAGCCAGGCTGAAGAACATAAAAAACAAGGGGGGCTTCCTTGCCAGGCCTGTTCCTGAGGTGACAGGGGCCCACGCTGTGGCACAGACACTCTGCTCTGTGAAAGCCATGCATGGTCTTGCCTGCAGATCCCCACATCACATCCCATGGCAAATCAACAAAGCTGCACAACTGGAGCAAACCCCAGAGCACTCCTGCTGTCATGTCAATAGTCCCTGACTAGGGAGTTTGGGAACTGCTGCTTTAGACCAGAGACACTGACACTCATTGACTTAATGCTTTTCCTCCACCTTCCAAGGCTGAGCCAGTGCTGTGGAGATCCACTCTGTTGTTCTTTCCCCTGACTAAATGAAGCACAGGTCCGAGTACAAAATCCCTGGTGTCTGCTGAGAAAAGCCTCAGAGGTGTTTGCATAAAGCCTGAGCACAACCAGCTCCGTGGCAGGAGCGGTTGGTGGGTAATGGCTGGGCTACACTGAAAACCAATCTGTTCTCCATCTGGCAGTGGGAATATCACTGGAAGGAAAAGGAGGCAGGACCAGAACTGTTAAGACCTCCAGAGTTCATTGCTGCTGCAAGAGTCCATGAACAGGGAGAACAGGAGAAACTGTCAGCGTGGTTTGGGGCCCTGAGGATATGGGGATGAGCTGGAGACATTGGGTTTTCCCTGGTTCTGCAGGTTTGTAACCAGGGTGGGAGCCCAGGGTGGCTTGAGGGCCCTTTTGCAATGCACACCACAACCTGACAGCAGCAGCATGGCCCTGTGGAAATGGGGACTCAGCAAATCCCTTTGCCCCCCAAGTTCCTCTGCTCCCCTATGGCAGCTGAAGATGTGGGTAAATTATATTTGATGTGTTTTTTAGCACAAGAGAAAAGCTTTGAGGAATTAGACCCTTGTACTAAGCACTGCAAATATGCAAAGTAAAGGGCAATTTCTCTCCCCAACTACAAAAACGGGTGGAATTGCAACAGGGAGGTGGAAACACGCATATATTCAGTGATTTTTCACAGGTCACACAGAGCATTTTCATTGCTTAGACTATTTATTGACGTGAAAAACAAAATCCTACTTGTAAAATCAGATACACACAGTTTGGAAAGGTGTTTCCTGAGAATTAAATCTGACTGACATCCCCAGCCAGTCCTTGCAAAGACTACTGTATGGAATGCAGGAGGACAGATTTGGTTTTAGGCCAGGTCTGTGGGATTACACTGAGCCTCTGATGTTTCCCAAGTGATGAATTATTTCAAGGAACAACCTGGGCGATAGCAGCCCCTGTGTCACAGTGGCAGGGTGAGAGAGAAAGACTTTTAAATGTTAATTAGCAGGGAAGAGCTGTCTTGCAGACTAACCACAAAGATCTCCGGTGATGGCAGGAGGCAAAGGAGAGCAGCAGAGCATTTCATTTGTAATGCATGGTTTTATTTCACCTTGGAGATCCTCTCATTGATGGGTTTGGCAGGCAGATAATGAGACTGCATTGCTGTAGGGTCCCTGACTGCAAGGTGCTTAAGCACAAAAGGCCGGCCCTAGGAAACCTCCTGGCAGGGGGCAGGAAGCCTGGCACTGGGCAGGGATCATGGGAAGGAGGGAGAGGGGGAAAAGTTGTACCTGCAGGCAGGTGAGAAAGAGCAGAGGCTGAAGGTGCCCAGTCCCAGCTGGACAAGGGGAGGATGAAGTGGCAGAGGAGGGATGAGGTGATCCTATAAAGGTAAGAAAAAGGTTGAGCTGGGTGATGGGGCCAGTTTGAGCTCCAGTGCTTCTTTCCATGGCTTCCTTTTTTCATGTGGACGTCTCCTGAGCAAATCCCACTCCTGTGCCAATGCCATCAAGCTGGGAGCACTTTCCAGTCCTCCAGCCCTTCCCATCACCTTTTTTGTTAAGTGGACAGAGGTGCTGTGGCTCTCCCACGTGGAAAAGGGATTTGAAAATGTGGCCAAACCAGGGGCAGGGTTCCCCTCTGCCCTGCCCCAGTGTCACACTGTGCTCTGAGGAGAATGGACAGCGGGTTTAACTGGAATGATGATGTGCAAGTGCCACTGGCAACTGCCCAGGGCAGAGCTCCATCCCACTGCTCTGCTTTGGGTTCCTCCAGTGGGTCAAGGGAGTCACCTCTGCCCAGGCTGCCCCATGAAGAACATCAGTCGAGTGGGGGGTAGAGCCATCCTCCCTCCTGAGCCACAGGAAACATCTCTGCCTTTGCTTGGGTTGCAAAAAACACCCATCTCCAGGCCCTCTTAAACTGGAGGAGTGACTCCATCATGAATTACTTCATTGACATTGGAAGGGCAAAACACAGTGTCAGACAAGAATTAAGCCAAATGTTGATGCCTGAATCTTTCCCTCTAATCAACCTTAAATTTTTAAAAAAATGTAAAGTAAACCACGGGCAGAGGCACTGGCTGATAATGTGTGCTGGTGCTGCAGGGACAGGAGACTGCAGCAGCTGCATTTTGCTCAGTTACACAGAGTTTTTAAGTGTTTTTGATCCCAGAGTGAATAGTGCTGTATAACAGTAAGATTTCTTGGTACATCTGTCTGTCCATCTCCAGAGCACGGTCTGAGTGTGCTTATTCCTGCAGTTAAGGGCAACTGCAGCTACAGCATTCCTGCACATTTAACACTATTTCCAAGTCCTTCTTGACTTCCTTTTTCGTCCTTCTTCAGGGCTATGTTTAGATTCCAATTTCCAATCTCCTGGCCTGAGATTGTTATTAAAATGCAGCAGTGGTAATGCTCCATGCATCCCAGCCACAACAAACCACTGCAGGCGGGCGCAGCACTGGGGAGAGGAGTGACCATAGAGTGTTTAGGCTTTAAAAAACATCCAGTTCTGCTTTGTAGAGATCTAAAAGCTATTCCCACATATTATAGACAGATATGGCAATGGGGAAGGGAGGGATAAGAGTGTGATCTGCAGAACCAAACAGACGGGCTATAATTAATCAGGTAATTGCAGTATTTGCATGGAGTGTCTGTAAATATTACCTCTAGTTCTAAGTACGGTACTTTGGACCATGTATCTTATCGTGGAACAACCTGTCAAATAGCAAACACATCCACTTGACTGGAATATAATGAATATTAGGTCAGCCAAATGCAAACTGACTAAATTAATTTGTAGTTGTGTACCAAGTGATGTTGTGCGATAATTTAATGAAACCCTTCAAATAAATATCCGCTGGGGAACAATGCCGAGGAGCAAGCGGAGTGTGCAGGGAAGGATTCCTGGGGGTGCTGCGGGTACTGCAGGAGGTCATGGAGAGCAAACAGGACCGAGGGGGAATCTCACAGAGCACAGGGGAGGATGTGAGGGCCGAGCAGGGACCGTGGTGGTGGCTCTGCAGAGAGCCTTGGACCTCAGAGCTGCTGCTGGAGGAGCTTAGATGGGACACCCAGGGCTGGGCTCGGCCTCTGGAGAGAGCCTGACGCAGGCGGAGCTCCCTGGGTGGCCCTCGGCCCCCGTGGGGTTGCCCCGACGCCGCTGCAGCGGTGCCGCTCCCCGGGAGAGCTGCCGGCTGATGGGAGGGTGATTTGGAGCAGAGTGACATACGACCTCTCGGTCCCGTGAGAAATGCAGAGCCAAGCAAATGGCTTTGAGTCCTCCTGTAAATGTTTAGATCCCTCAGTCAGGAACTAGGGACTCTGACAAACAAAACGCTATTTCTGCCTTTTTCATACCCCTCTGGTTCCTTTTTCTATTTGGGCAAGGGTAAAATAGTCACTGAAACAGCTCATTTGAGGAGCCACAATACGTTGATCCCAATGGGAATCCGGGGGCAGAATGAGCCCTTTTTGAAGTCTGATGTCTGGCATGGGAGGGATGCTGCCCGTTGCTCCAGCACACAGGGATGTTATTTCCACAGAAAAGCACAGCTGAGGGATGGGGTGCTCAGAGCAGACCCTGAGCAGTGCAGTGGGGCTGGGGTCACCCTCTTGCAGCAGCAGAGCCCAGGCCATGCAGGGATCCTGCTGGGGAAGCCCCCAGAGCACTTGAGGTCACTGGGGCCTCAGCCAACTCGGTGGCAGCATAGGAGCTCTGCAGGATGGAATCTCAGCAGTGGGGATGAGAAACCAGTGGGAAATGCTGGTCCCAACGGTGCCATTCCCCTGAACACCCCACTGGCAGATGGGGACCCTGGTGTCCCACATGCTGCTGGGGTCTCAACCTGAAACCCTGCAGAAACCAGAACCCTGGGCTGGAACTGCTCTGTCCCCGAGCTGTCCAATCTCCCAGCACAAACCTGACTCCCACAGGAGTCAGAGCTGCTGTTCTGTGGTCACAGCAGCAAGAGGAGGAATTCCTCTGACCAGAACAGTCCCAGTGCTGCATTCCCAGGGGAGCAGAGTAGCTAACTTAGTGATGCTGACATAAGAGATGCCCTTGAACTGGGATTATAGGACATATGCTGAATTTATTGGGAAGGGGTTTATTAATTTGCCCACATGATGTGTCACAGGACTGTCTGCTAAGTTTACATCAGCTATTCACAGTGATATCAGGTGCCCTTTATCAGATTCTGCATCAGTCACCTCAGAGTGAGACCACATAGGAGCAACTGCTAAGGGCTAATAAAGACAGAGCTCCAGTGGTAATGGCTGCCAGTAAATGAGAGTCGTGTTTGGGGTGTTCCATGTCAGCCCAAATCCAGGCGGAGAGGAGTCAGAGACACAAGTGGTGGAAAGGTCAGGCAGGGTCATGCCAGCACAGACTGAGCAGGAGCTGCTCAGAGGTTGCAGTTGGCCACTCTGATGACCCAGCACGTGTCCCACCAGCACAGGCTGGAGCAGAGGCCACAGAAGGCTCCCACTGAGGAGGCTCCATGTCCCTTCTGCTCCTGTGGGATGCAGAGGATGTTTGTGCACAGGGATGCCAGAGGGGTTGTGCAGGTCCTTCCTGCAGCTCCAGGACTCGTTGCTAGAGCAGCCCGGGGGTGGCAGAGCAGATGGCTGTGGGCAGAGGTGAGCTGAAGGTTGAGGAGTAACAGGCTCATCCCAGGTGTGGGAGTCCTGGCAGGATGGGCTGCAGCAGGGGCCAGGGGGTGGAGAGGGAAGGCAAACACAGATACAGGGACAGGCATTGCTGCAAGGCTGCACTAAATGCACTTTCTGCAACAAAGGAGGACCCAATATTAATTCTCAAACTCATTATGGAGAGAAACACCCTCCCGTATCACTATGGGATGAGATAAGCATCAGCACAGGATAAAAAAAAATTAAGCACATAAGGATAGAGAAGGAACTGAGGAGCTTTTTCAGCATGAACGCACTCACCCCACGCAATGGGGGTGTCCCTGTCCCCACACAACCCAAGGCTGCACCATCACCAGAGCTGCTGCATTTTGGCTGGTGGCTGTGGATATCCTCAGCAGCTCCAGCCTCTACATTTACCCACTTGGCAGGAGGATTTAGGAGGAGGGTAAGGCTGTAGCCACATTCCTGAGGTGGCCCTGGGAAGCTCCCATGCTCCTCCTCCACCTCTTCCTCCTCCTCCTTGCCTTGCTGCTCAGCTGCAGGGGCAGGGAGGGGAGAATGCTGTGGAAGACTCTCCAAAAAGTGCCCCAGAGGCAGAGAGAACCATCTCTGTGCAAAGCCTGCCCGTGCCAGTCCGGGCAGAGCCCTCATGACATCAGCTCCCAACCAGCTCCACAACACTCTGAGGAGACCCTGCTGTGCACCATGGAGGGAACCTGCTCTGGCTGTGGTGGATCCACACTGCAAAACAGACAGCCTGGAACCTCACAGGGACTCTCTGCTCTGTCCCCAGAGCCCCTGGGACTCTCCCTGACACCCAGATCCCTGCCAGGGCACAGGAGATGCTGCTCTATGCATGAAGGCGATCCTCACCTCAAACAATACTGGCCTAACAAAGGCTAAGATTGCCCCAGGATGGCATTTTTGGTAACTGGGGATTTTATACCAATTTAACCATTCTCTCACTCCCTGCTGACCTGCCCCTTCTATGTGCACCTGATTTACACCACAGCATCCATGACCAGAACTGGTCCCCACCCTGGGAACCAGTTTAGCACCAGCTCAAGGGTCTCAGGAGCATTGCTGGGCTTCACCCCTATGGTGTTCCCCAGGCTTGCTTGGGAAGGAGCAATCCCAGGAAAGTTGTTTCCATTCCTTGGCTTCTCTAAATCCTCCAAACCTTGTGTTTAAGCCTGTCATCAGGCTGACTATGAAACAGCATCGAATTAACCTGGCTGTGAGCACCTGTTTGCAAACGTGACCGTGCTGACTCTGCTTTGGGGTGTTCCCTAAACAAAGCCAGGAGAGTCCAGACTCCCAGCCCATCATCCCAGTGTGGCAGGAGGCTTTGCTGGGAGCCTCCTTCCAGAGAGCAAGCCCTGCCTGGCTTTGGGCAAGGACCTACAAGCCCACAGGAGCCCAGGACAGGTGTTCCTGCTGCTCCTGCTTGTGAAGGCATTGCGAAGTGTGGGAGGGTGCCGGAGACTCTGTAATTATAGCCTGTGAATTTAAATCCCACAGTTTGCAGGAGTTCTGGGATATTTCATGCAGCGTAAGCTCAGCAACACCTTCGTGACAACATGAAGACTCATAAGTTTTTGCCTCGCTGTAGCAAGGTGTGAGCATTCATTAACCCTCACACCACCGGTGATGCTTTCTGTAAATGATGGGGAAAAGGCCAGGAAAAAAATGAAGAAAAGGTGAAGGAAAACCTTCAGGTGCCTTTGGTAGCTGCAGAGCTCAGGGGAGGCCTTTGAATCATAGAATCATGGAATTCTAGACTGGTTTGGGATGGGAGGGACCTTAAAGATCATCTCGTTCCACACCCCTGCCATGGGCAGGATCACATTCCACTGGACCAGGGTGCTCAAAGCCCCATCCAACCTGGCCTTGGCTTGGCTGCTCCTAATTCCCTGCTTGGGTTTGTTTCTGCCTCTGATCATGAAGCAGTAAAAAAAGGGAGAGGTTCACGTTATCACTCTGAAATTTTTTCACCCAAATTAATCCCTGATGCAAATACAGAGACACGGCTCCTGTCATTCTGCATTAACCCCCTCATGCTCATCTCCTTTTTTCAAAGAATTCCCTTGAGTTTAGAGGGGCTCATATTGGGCTCCCAAACTGAGGGACATCATCAGGGAATGGAATCTTTCACCCTCTGGATTGCAGTTTGCCTCCCACTGGGGAGAGCAGCAGTGCTCCACAGGTTGCTCACTGATATGTGCAAAGCGCCTGGGGAGGTTGATGATTTTCAAACCATGAGTATTAGTTATGCACACTGTTTCAGCATTGCCTGTTATCTCAGCATATTTATTTAACAAATGTACCAGTCTGCACTACTTCAGAGGCCACAGTGCCCTGTTTGCCACCTGCAGCCTCAGCAATGCTCTCCTTCCCCCTCCTGCCTGGGACACAAGCACAGCCTCAGCACCCCACCAAACCCCTTGGTGATGCTCATCACCAGCAGTGTTCCTGAGCTCTCTGGAATGTAATGGGAGCCTTGCTGGAGTTAATTCCCCCTGCCTTGTGGCAAGTACTACTGAATTGTACCTTCAGCCACCTGAGATTTCCTTGCTGAACATGAAACAGGCTGAGG
The DNA here is from genome assembly GCA_013399915.1 of Illadopsis cleaveri. Classification (NCBI taxonomy): domain Eukaryota; kingdom Metazoa; phylum Chordata; class Aves; order Passeriformes; family Timaliidae; genus Illadopsis; species Illadopsis cleaveri. The sequence goes on from VXBB01005697.1 coordinate 36,238, forward strand.
CTCAGGCTGACCCAAGTTTGGAAGTCCTTCCTTCACTCTCTTATCATAACTCATAGAGCCAACAGGCTGTTTCCTCTGGAATAATAAATATGCCTTGAAACAGAGGTTAAAATAGGGCCAGAGAGTGCTGGGAGCACTGGGGCAGGCAGTGACACGTTCATGTTGCTCCTTTTGCACTCTGTATCAGAGGCAGCTCTTCCTGCTCGAGTGCTGCCCCAGGCCTCAGATGGGGATGTGGGGACTGATATTTTTGGCCCCTCCTGGGTGAAGGAAGCACCAGGTAGAGCAGAAACACCACAGTGAGGTCTTTCCCAATCTCATAAAGAAACAAAGAACTGTAAGTAAGTAAGATCATTGCACAACACTTTGTCTTAAGAGTAGCCTTGGTATCAGACTCAATGGATGGGGGTGACTGGCAAATGGGAAGTCTCACTGAGGAGGGACCCTTCCCCATTCCTCAAACTGCCTGTAATTGGGTTTTAGTTTCCTAAGTGACAGTGGAAAATGTTTGTGAATAAGATACCCAAGTGACAGTGATAATTTACATGTACCAAAGCATCAGCTTCTCACACAGCTGCGGGTTTTCTAAAAACTGGAAAAATTTCATGTCCTCATGTCTCTGCTCCTCTGTCAAAAATGACTGTGAAGTTCAAGAATGACTATGGGGACAGTCATTCTAGGCAGACAAACTTTCCGCCCATGACCACAGAAAGAAGCAACAGCCTGCAACAGGCAGGTGAAAATGCTGGGTGAGTGATGCCTTTGTGTGAGCACATCCTTCTGTGCATATTGCTAATACACCCAGGCGATGCCAAAAAATACATTTGAGCTTGAACTTCCCAGACATGAGCACTTAAGACTGGTTAGCCTTTAACAAAAAGTTGGGAGACATTAGGTTTTCTAGTGTAGCTTGGTTGTACTCAGCACTTCAGCAAGGTCGTGTCATAGATAAATAGATATTTTTCCCCATCATGGCTGGATTTGCCTTTCACTGCATTCATGAGAGCAGAACAGCAGGTCTGAGCCTCCTGCCTGGGTGAAACTCCATTGACATGAGTTGGGAGACTCGCACAAATGAGAGCAGAGTTCGACCTCTGGCTTTGAAGTATCCTTGTCCCAACAGATTTATCACCGGGGCCACACGAAGGCCTTGAAAGAGAGGAAGCAGTTCTGTTTTGCAGCCCTTTCTTCCCGAAAGTTTGTTTGTAGTTGTCCTTTTATTATTATCTTAGCTCCAGCGATTACACATGTGGGGCCCCTCATGCTTTGAGGGCTTTTTGCTCTGACAGAGTCCCAGGGTTGTTAATGAAAAGATTATTTTAAAATACAAATCACTTGTTTAGTGCGTGTAGCCTTGGTATCAGATTTTAGTTGACGACTCATAATTAGTCACTGCAAAAGGATGGGTGAGTGGGAGGCAAAGGGTTACGAGGGAAGGCTGGAGAAAGGAAAAGATACGTATCATTAAATAAAAATGTGACCACCCATGATTACAAGTGTTGTAGTCCTCCTTTTAACAAGCACACACCGTACTTTCATTAACCCGGGCCTGCCTGAATAGCAGCCTGTCTGGCCGAGCGGGCAGTGATTTTGTAAAAGCTGGCCCTAATGACAAAGACAGGCCACCTACCCTGAACTTTTCTCTATGACTTTATTCTTCAGCAGTGCTCAAGTGTAAATAAACTTGTTTACTCCCATCAGGATGGTAATGAGAACGAAGCCTTATTTGTTTCGCCACAATGACAAAGTAATTTGTGCGTGGCCCAAGCGGGGAAGGGGGGGCTGGGGGGCAGCTCTGCTCTGTGGTCCCTCCACAGGCAAAGTTGCTGCAGTCAGTGTTTTCCTTTGCTCCTCATTGTGTGCCACGGGTCAGCGAGGGAGAACTTCCCATCCTCAAGCTCACACGTACAGCATGGGCTGAGGAGGGAAGACCAAAGAAAACAGAGCAGTAAGTGAAGTGAGGAGTCAGACCAGCCCATCCGGGAGGGAGTGACTAAGTGAGAGGCAAGGGGAGTTACCTGGTCGGGCTTGTGAGTCACTATAGAAAATGTACAGAGCGGCACAACCTGGTGCTTGGTTGGGTTTTTTCCACTCAGACTAGTGTCTCTGAAGCGTTAATGAATCACAGCAACAGCGCAGACAGGACCTATGGAAGGGGGAAGGGGAACTGAGGCAGGTCAGGCAGAGAGCAGCTGGCACTGCTGAGGGCCAGGAGCAAGGGGAGAGGCTGGAAGGGGACAGGCCCTTTCCAGGAAAGATGAGGATGAAGTGAGGGTGCACTCGTGGGTGGCTTGAGCTGACCAAAGCCTGCTCTGACAGAAAGGGCTCCTGCACTCACTCTCTATGTGTCCCATGGCCTCTCCCTTCTGAGGGTTTGGGCAGCCTGGCAGGTGAAGACCTGACAGATGGAAATCAACCCCTTCATTTTTTGGTATCTTTTTTTTTTCAGCTGATCACAGTGAACTGGAGACAGCATGTATGGGAGAAGATTTGTTTTAAATGTTAAAACAAGCAGTCTATAACTGGATTTTTAAATTGTTGCTGGAACTAAGAGCAGAGATGGGGTAATGTGGTCACAGTTCACTATACTCTTAACAAGGTAGGCAGTGCAGATTCAGCTGGTGTTTGTTAATAATGTTGTTTTTCAGGAAGTTACAAATAATAAGTTTAGAAAAATAATTTAGAAAAATGCAACCAACCACCAATTCCGCCCCAAAAAAGGACAAAACCAAACCAAAACAGAATTGAAGGAGGGGAGGAAAAAGGCAGCCCAGACAAAATACCCCTTGGCAGGATCCTCAGGAACCCTTGTCATCAGCTCCAGGCTCCTCTTCCAGAGCTGGCAAGGCCACTGTGCCTAGAAACTGGAGAGGATTTTGCACGGGACCCACCCTGTGGGAAGCAGGTAGAGGAATGAGGGATGGGGAAACTGGAGCCCAATTCATAGATGCAGAAGTGGCCAGAGCTGTGCAGTGATTCCCAAGCACAGATGGGTTTAGCAGAGTTTAGGTGTGTCTGGAGCACAGCAGGTGCTTGGAAGGTGCTGAGGCACTCGGTAGGGAATAGAAATGTAAAATCCCTTAGGCCCTAGCATGTTACATTCCTGAGTTCCAGACAAGTATGTGGTTTTACCCCGCCACTGCTGGGAGCTGTCCGGGAGCACCCGGCACTCACACAGTCAGGAGCAGGAACTGGCCTAACTGCAGCTGCCTGGAGTGCATAAACACCCCTGACATGGGTATTTTAGCAGCATAAATAGTGTCTCCTAACAGAGCTTTGGAGGGGCCTCACATCCAAGGCAGCACCGAATCCCCAGTTCCCCTCACCATGAGTTCTCCCCTGGCTTGTGCTCCTGTTGCACCGGAAACGTGTGGAGCCATTTCTTGTGGTGGAGTCCCTCCATTTTGCCTGTGTAAAGCAGGCCATTGAGCCTTCCAGAGCGTATCCCCTGCCTGACTGCAGCCGTGGAAGTTCTGCTCAGCCTCCTGTTGGTGTCCAGGTGACTCTGCAGAAGAGCTGCCCAGAAGGCCACGGGTACACGGCGACCCCGCTCCCTTACCCCGCTTCCATCGGGCACAGTCACACTCACAGCTGCGACTCCAGGGCAAAACAGAAACAGTTAATCTGGGTAATAACACTTTGCTCCTCTGTAGCACCTTCTTCAAGCACCTCAAAAGTGCTTTTCAAACATGAATGCGTTAAAGCTTTGCCACCCTCCTGATGGAAGTGAAAAGGAAGGCAAAACACAGCTCAGCGATGCTACATAAGCTGGAAAACTCTCCAAATTGTTTCCATGGGGACTGAAGCGCAGCCCTCTCCGCGAACAGCGGCAGGGATCAGCCCACCCCTCCGAAATGCCAAGGGAGCAGGAGCACAGCCTTGACTGCTGGGAGATGGGAACCAGGAGCAGCATGAGGAAGTCTGGCTGTGGAAAGACCTTCCATATAAAAAATAGATCTGTGTAACTCTCTGGTGAAAGATGTCTAAAAACCAACTCACTGAATCTTCCTGAGCAAGCACCTGATCCGACTCCTCTGGGAAATGAGGGTTTGCATGAAGCTCCTGAATCTGTAGGAACCAGACAGCCCAGGCGAGGGTGCGAGCTGCACACCCAGCTGGGCTGTAAAACCTTCCCTGTGCTGCACAACATCCCCAATGACCTCGTTTTCCCAGCTCACCCCAGCCAGCACAACACAACGCCCTTCCCAACACTGCCTCTGCTCTCACTCAGAAATAACAAGTGTCACCTGTGAAACTTCTGGCACCACCTCACACATTTGTCCCAGGGCTTTTACCCTACGCCTGTCTCGTTTTGATGTTGTCTAGCAAGGAAAACCTGACAGAACCCTGGGAAATACAGGAACCACATTCCCTGCACAAGCCACCTCTGCTGCATGACTAAGGATGCAGATGCCCTCAGGCTGTAGAGGAACTGCATCAATGCCCAAAAATCACAGTATATATTTGTGCTTCTTTCCTGTCTGCTTATCCTCACATCCACTGTTGACAGGGCTGAATTTCTGGGTTTTCATTTCTGCATGCTCCGACCACAGAGCTGGAGCTTTCACCTGAGAGACGAAGCTGTGTCCAGGGCACAGCAATGTTGAGAGCTTTGGTGTTATAAAAGATCTCAGAGCAGGAACCAGATGATTGTTTTGGTTCCGGATGTACCAAAAAAGTGCTGCTTCAGAGGTGCTGGCAAAGGTGAGATAAGGACCAGGTGACTTTTCTCTCTGAGACAGACTTAAAAAGGGGCAAAATGGGGGCAAAAATTAACATTTGGACTGGAGCATTGAACTCTGAAAAGACAAAATAACTGCATGTATTTGTTCCTCTGAATGACAGGAATTCATCACTCTGACATGGCTAAATGTTACTTCCTAATTCAGATTTTTACATCCAGTGAATTGGAATAATTAAAATGGTAGATCCAGCCTGGCCCACAGGCTCTCCAATACCAAACCAGAGCTAAATCTGATGGGCACCAGCAGGCAAATGAAAAGGCCAGAGCGATTATTAAAAATCAGTGTAACACCATAATAAGCACTGAGATAAATTAAAATACCACAGTACAATTTAATGGTGGGGGTCTGTTATAAATTATTGAGTTATTTGTATTTTGGGATTGATTGCCACAATAACTGCCTTGCAGATGTTCCTGTTGTTAACCCTCAAGGCCTTCAGCAGGACAAATGGTTCAGACTATCATTTATAAAAATTACTCCTTTCAAGGCTTTTTGAGCTTGTGATTAAATATTGTCCTAAATGAGGATGGGTTAATGGTCAGTATGACTGGAATAACAAATTAAACTCATCCCCCTTAGCTGACCATCAAAATGGGCAAGGGCATGAGAGAAGGAACGTTAAGATTTGTCCTGCCAATCCAATTGCTTGAAGTTTAAACAAGTCTGAGATAAAATTGGGATGAATTTCAAAAGGTCTGTTCCACCATTGCTTTATAGAACACTGAAAATTGTTGCATGGCTTGAGAAATGCATTTGTTTGTGCATGAAGAACCTTAAAACCTATCTCCTATTGTGGAAACAGCCAGAATGACACAGAGGGTGGAATGGAGTGTGGAAAATTTGGGGAAGATGTTGTATCATAACATGGGCTGGAAACTCCCATTTTGAGGGTTTAACCCAAGCTACCAGGGCTAAGAGGAGATGAGAGACCAGCCTGGCTCCTGTGAGCTGCCCTTACCAGGCTCTCCTGTCCCTGTGCCTCTGCTCCAGCTGAGGCAGGACCACCACCTCAGAGCTACCACCCTCTCCCAAGAGTACAGGGGCTTTTAACCTTCAATAACAATTACAGCTGATGGTCAGACACGGCCAAAAGATTGTGGGGACACAGGAAAACAGGATGATGTGCTGAAGTCAGAGGTGGAGCATCTGTGTGAGCAGATCTACCACTTCTCTCTGCACAGATGCCCGGCTGACAGACAGCAGAAGAGCAGCACTGTTGCTGAGGCTCCTCTGAATATTTTGGGACTGATTAAATTCCGAGTGCAAATGCTCTCAGCAGTTTCCTTGCAAACAACCTGCTGTTAAAAAATGTGATCAACAGCCTCTCAGGTGTGTTTTCCAGAATCTAAAATAGCCCAGATGCGGTGCTGCCCTTCACCAACCCCCAAACTGGGGCAGTCAAAACATGGGTGGGAGGACAGGAGAAGGAGGCTGGAGGCCAAAACAGTGTAGAAGGCTAAAAAGGGGTGAGAGGATGAAAAACAGCTGAAATAGGGTGCCAGGTAAAAACAGGGTTGCAGGCAGAAAAAAAAAAAAGGGCAGCAAAAGGAAAACAGGACTGCAGTCCCAGAAGGNACATGGGCAGAGGGTGGGAGGTGGAAGAAGACTAGAAGACCAAGAAGAAGTGGGAGAGGGACAGAGGTGTCCTCCAAGAAGGCTCCAAGTGCCATCTTTTCCCAATGGCTCCTGTCTTACAGCAAGAAATATCTGTCATCCACACTAAAACTTGGGGATATAGATCAGAAAAATAGAAAAGGAAAAACTCAAACGAAGTAAGAAGGAATCTCAGCTCCCATCTCCAGCATCCAAAACCAGTGAAGGAGAGCATCACATTAGATCAGGACCCAGCAACAGCCACGAGGCTGCTCAGCCCCGGTGACATCAAACAAAACCGGAGAGAGGCTGGCGGGAGAGGTGCTTCTGATGGCATTTATGGGCCTCTCGGCTATCGGGAGGAACAATCTCCTCGTAAAAGCCCAGTGAAACCCTGTAGCAACACCCTGCGATAACCACATGAAAGGCCGGGTCCTGCCCCGTGGCCTTTTGTCGGGGAGCTGCCAGGGCAGCGTGGAATGTCGCACGCAGCAGCCAAAGCGGCCCAGGTTGTGTCCTCGCTCCTCCCCGGGCTGCTCCTGGAGAAAACAGGGTATTTAAGCAGGCGGAACAAAGCTATTTATATCCTAAAGTGTTCTTTTACGCTTGGGAGCTGAGACTGTAGCCTCGGCATCAAAGATAACTTCATAATAGCCTTTTAGTGGAAATAACCCTTATTTACAAGAAAGTTCTGTCGCTAGGCTGAGATGTAAAACAGGAGCAGTAGATATTACTCATAATGCACTGGAAAAGTTTATTCCATACATGGCCTTTTTAAAAGCTTCTAAAAGCAGCGATTTCAGGTTAGAAATCATGGAGAAAATCTTGGACCCATTGAAGTAGCACAAGCAATTTTCTTACCTGTGGTATGAAGAACATCTTAGCTTATGAAAGCCCAGCAGATTTTTTAATCTAATTTAATTTTTATCATTTATTCCATTTTGATTACTGTCTGTAGAGCTGGACAGTGCAAGCAGGTTGGTGTCTTTTCTGCTCCTGGATAATTTAACTGTACCATTCCTATGCCTAAGAATACTGAAGACAACTACATGTTCTTTCAATGTCTTAAAAATAAAATAAAATTAAATAATCCACAACAAAAAGCAGCAAAACCAAATGGTCTTTATGCCCAGCCCCAAACTAGTGATATTAATTCTCTATGTCCTCCTCATGGCTTTTCTAAAGTGACCGAAACTGGGGCAGTTAAATTATCCTATATTGTTCCCTCAAGAAGGGAAATGCTGTCCAGAGAAAAGAAGTATAAATACCATAGATGGAGTAAGCTATTGCAACATCACCATCATTTTATCTCTGCAGTATTACCCATATTTGTTTCTTCCCTCTTTCTTTGCATTCAAGTACAAGAGCAAAGTTTTGTATTAAAAATAAATTAGATTCTGTTTTAATTTAATTAGCACAGGGATGAATCCAGAAACAGGGAATGCCAACAGTTATGTAGCCAATATGCCACATAGTAGATACCTCAGGTCCAACCAAATGTGCCACATAATACACTTTTTTAAAGTATCTAAGGCATATATTTTTATTATTTTTGCTCTACAGCAGCCAGTTTCTCAAGTTAAGAAAACAAGGAAAGACTAAAATCTGTGTAGTTTGTTTGGGGAGTGTTTGCACCCTCAGACAAGGAGTACAAGTTATGTAAAGGGCCCGGCACAAAGTTCTCCTGGGTAAAACGCACCATCTAGAGGTGGCCACCACTTTTGCAAGTGCGCCTCAGTAAAATGCAGGCAAAAGTGACTAAACTGCTCACCAAGAAGGAAAATCACCTTGATAGAGACAACAAAGTACTTTAATCATAAACTCTGCAGTCTTTGAAATGAATATTTCCGAGGGAGTTTCTAAAAAAAGGCCCTTCTGCACCAAGTCAAATAAGGCTCCTGTTTTCAAAGGCCTTTCAAAAAGAGAACCAGGTCACTGCTCATGCCTCAAACATCTGAAGGTCACAGGAGGATGAGCTTTGCTCTGGGGGCTGTGGCAGGTAAGGATGCACAAATAACTCTGCCGACACGCCCTTGCTTTCAGGTTATTGCTCTGCAAAAGTTTACCCAGAGGGGTGCAAATATGATAGGATGGCATATAGGGAATTGATCTTCCTAAAAGAAATAATAAATCCATAAACGGTGAAACTCCCAGTGAAGTCAGAAAGGATGGCGTAGGTGCTGCAGGGATTGTGAGAATGGCAAAGCATTCTCCTGGTCTGGAAGCAGAGAGGAGCCTCTGTTCCAGCCCATGGAGAATCATTCCCTGCCCCAGCAACATGTTAGACAGTTTTTGAGGGTCTTCAGGCTTTATAGAGTCCCAGAAAGGGGATGCAGAGAGCACCACCTTTTGCTGGTATTGGGGACATATCTGATATTCATTTAACAGGAAATGACTGGTGTTTGCTTTATTTTCTCTGTTATAAAGCAGGGTGGCCATGAAAGCCAAAAGGTCAGGATGGGAAATACTGCACTTCACACTCCCACCCACCCACCACAGGGGAATATTCCTCCACTGATCTAATTGCAGGAACTGTCTGTAAACAAAAACCTGTTTTGAAACTCCCATATAAATAGCAATCACAACATCTTGCACCATTTTAATGAACCCTGTTTTCTTCACGTCAATCCATCTCAGGAACGTCGGAATCAGAACATTTCCCCAGTGACAGCTTCATCCTTTAAACTCCGCAGATGAGAGAGCACGTGGAACAAGCTGTGCTGAGGCAGGATTAAGAGTTACCAGGGTGACACTTTGTAGTTTGGAGGATGCTGACAAGGAGCCTCACAAAAGCACAAGACCTTCACTGGAGCTAAAGCAACACAGAGACCCAATTAGCCTCAGCTGTCACTGAAGTGGCAAAGAAGATTGTAAATCCCCCCACCCCAAGTCTTTGATTCTGTTACCTGTGCATTACAGCTGAATTTCTAGGGGCAGGATGTGGCCTCTGACAGCAGGGATTTACCTTGGAAAGAGGGATGCTCCACACCTCCACCTTGGAAGTGCTGAAGGTCTTCACTTTCCCTTCTATCAAGGTCTCCAACATGTTTCTTCCCACAGAGAAGGAGAAATAACTGTGGCAGCAAAAGCCTTCAACGGTTCTTAATTTGCCCACAGTAGGTTGACTACATCAGGTTTCTTTCCCTTTTTCTGCAGGTGCAAATGAATTCATTAAAATTTTCAGGGAGAAGGACTCTGGTGATTCACTGGACATTTCAGGTGTCCACATATTTGCACCAATCAAGGATTCTCGATGATTCACTGAGTGCTGGAACCCAGGCACAAAACTTCAAGATGGGTCTCAGAAATGACGTGCCCAAACTTTGCCCCTTTAAGCATTCCCTGTCCACAAATTCCTTGCTCATGTGCTGATCGAGGCCCAGGATTAGAAGGCACCATATACAGCCAATGGAGAAGTAGATCCCCCAGCCTGGAAAGCTGTCCCACATCTAGAGAGATTTACTTATGGTGTTTTTTCAAGAAACCAGAGATTTTTCACAAAAGCAGAGATTCAGCATCTACTGTTTTCAATGACGAAAAAACAAAAAATTTATGAATACAGTTGCAGCAAGAAAGAGTCAAATTGTCAGGAAGAGATGACAAGGGGCTGAGAGGTGGACATTTGGGTGGATACCCACAGTGAACCTCTGGGAGCTTGTTTAGTCCGGCCGCCCGGCTCCGGCCAGTGCAGCGGCGCCGCTCTGTGTGGACAGCACTGTCACTTGGGGTTTTTAGGACAACAGTGACATCAGAGGGAGAAAAAGCCTCGTAAACCACAGGAAGGTACCTCTTCCCAGAAGCATAGTGGTTTCCCTCATAAAAGAACAGCAGGTGCTAGAGCGTCACCGAGGGACTTGACTTCGACCACAAAGCCAAGAAAACACAAGTGCCTTTAGTAAATCTCAGCTTCTCAGTGACCTCTGAGGGAGCAAATCTGCCAAGGCTAAATTGGCTGACTTTTAGGCCAAAGCCAACGATTTATCTGTGTTGGTTAGGCTCAAATCCTGGAGGCTTTACTGAGATTAGAAGAAAACTTACTCAGCAGAGAGCAAAGCAGCAGCCAAAATTCAGCCTTTCTGAGGGGCAGGGAGGTGTAGTGCTGTGGGAAGGTTTTGGGAAGGGTGACATAGAGCAGCAAAGAAGTGGCAGTGCCCAGAGCGGGTCAGTGTGGTACATCTGTGCCCTGATCCCAGCTCTGTGGGGCTTGTGCCAAATTCCAGTCCTTTCTATGGGAGAGTTTTGGTTGGGAGTGGTCCTAAGGGGCAAACACGGAGGTGGGAGCTGTGCTGCCTTATGTGAAGCAGCAAATCTCTGCAAAACTCCCAGTGCTGCAGCACAGGGTGAAATATAAATGTGCGTGTGTCAGGGAGGGAGAGGGAGAGAAGAATGCCTGGGGAGATGAGAAAGGCTGAAATGAGTCACTCCTCGTCTTTTTTGTCTAATTTGGTAGATAATACAGGGTGTGATGCTTCACTGCCTCCTCGCTGAGTTCCAGGCAGTCAATGAAAGGATCCAGCTGGATCCAGCCCTTATATGGTGCAAAATGAGGCCGGGAGTAGCAGGCACAGGGACGCGCAGGCTGCAGGCGCCTCAGCCCTGAGATGAGATGTTCTTCTGCTGGGCAAAGGTTTAGGATTGTGACACGAGGTCAAAATTGGAGGTGTTCCACTTAAAAGTAAGTGTTATCAAGTGGCATTTGACACTTCATATAAACATAAGCTCAGCCACAGTGCTGTAACAGCAGCAGGCGATGGCCAACAGGGTAAATCCAGAAATCCTTCGTGGGGAGGAAAACACCCAGGGCTGTGTTGGGAGCACAAGACGAGCCCTAACAGTGTCGTCCCAGAATGTCAAGGAAAGGGTGATCAGGAGAGCAATGCTGGGAGCTCCCTAAGCAGTGCTGGGCTCCTGACTGAACAGGGCTTTGTCGTCTGAGCAGGATTTGGCTTCCTGACCTTGACTTCCTAAGCCTGGCCTTGCTCCCTGAAAGGGACTCAGCTCCCTGAGCTCGACTTTGCTTCCCGAGCCCGGCTTTTCTACCTCAAAAGGGCTTTGCTCTCTGAACGAGGCTTTGCTCCCCGAGCGGAACTTGGCTCCTTAAGCCGGGCTCTGCTCCTNGCGCTGGGAAGCGGGATGGGACGAGAAGAGGGAGCTGCAGGAGCTCAACTCCCGCCTGCGGGTCTTCGTGACCCGCGTGCGGGAGCTGGAGGAGGAGAACCGTTTTCTGGCGCGGGAGCTGGCGGAGCTGCGGGAGCAGGAGCTGATCGGGCTCCAGGTCCCCGAGCAGGAGCTGGCCTGGCTGCGGATGCAGCTGGAGGAGCTAAGCCGGGCGAAGCTGGAAGCGGAGCTGGAGCGGGACGGGCTGCGGCGGGAGCTGGAGGAGCTGCGGGCGCTGGGTGCGGAGGTGCTGGGGATGCGGCGGCGCCTGGAGCCCGAGCTGGCCGGGCAGCAGAAGCTGCTGGAGCGGCTGCGGGGCGAGTGCGTGGCCCTGGAGGAGCTGCTGCTGGAGCTGCAGGCCGAGCACGGGCACATGGCGGAGCGGCAGCGGCGGGAGGCGGTGGAGATGCGGGAGCTGCGGCTGAACCTGGCCGCCTTGCCTCCCCCCTTGGCCGGGCTGAGCCTGGAGGAGCTAGAGGAGACCTACGAGATGCTGCTGAACCAGAGCTGCCGGGAGACCCTGCTGCGCTACCAGGAGCAGATCCAGGTGCTGCAGGAGCAGGAGGCGCAGCGCAACCGGGAGAACCTGGAGCTGCTGCGGGAGGAGAGCCGGCAGTGCCGGCAGCACCTGGAGGATCTGCACCGCCAGGGCCAGGAGCTGTGCGCGCTGCGGGAGCGGCTGGAGCAGGAGATGCTGGCCCTGCAGGACCGCCACGGCGCCGAGCTGGAGGAGTACCAGGTGGGTGGCACATGGCCCTCGGTCCCAGGACTCTCCTGCTTCCTTCCCGCCCTCCCGTGCCTGTTTTGGGGCTTCCCTGACACTCCTTCTGCCACTCACGTTTTCCTTTCAGTTCTGGTCTAGCACGCGATCTGAGCCCGAGCTTCCCCTCTCTTCTCCGGGAGGTGCTAAAACCCCTCTGACTCGGTGTGGTCCAGGGCTTGCCCACCCCACTTCGCCTCCCGGCAGTGGGTTTTCCTCAGGCTGGAAGAGGAGGTGGCCCAGCAGGAGCCTTTTGCTGCTGAGCCCTTCTCTGTGTGGGGCGGGGAGTCCCTTGGGGCCCCCGGGGGGGTTTGGGGAGAGCTGGGTGCGAACGGCGTGAATCAGAAGGGACACAGTGACCCTGAGGACATCATCCCGGTGACAGGTGCTCCCTTCCCAACCTGCCCTCGGCAAGTGCCCAAGAGCATGGAGCGGGCACACGGGCTTGCCAGGGCTCCTGGCAGGGTTGGCAGGAGCGCTTGGGACACGGAGCAGTCCCTGCGAGCAAATGAACTGAGTCCCGGGGCCGTGGGACAAGGCCCTGAGGCTTGAGTGTGGCCTGTCCCAATCGGAGAAATAATCTGAAACTTCTTCCTGTTTTACACCCATTCCAGTGTGCCTTGAGCCTCGGGAAAAGCTTGTGGTCCTCGGCGTAGTTCAGAAAACTTTGAGTTGTGTAAAGGCGAGAAGATGTTGGAGGTGGATGTTGATGTTGGGAGTTACAGCATCTGCAGCTGAGGATTTATTTGCTGTCAGGATGATGTTTGGTGTAATGGTCAATCCCCCTGGGCGTGGGAAGGGATCAGCTCCTGCCGGAACAGCGGAGTATCCGCTCATCCAGCTCGGAGTGGAGAGCACATATTAGATCATGCAGCCCGTCAATCCATTTCCTGAGGGCAACATTTCTTTTGTTCATTGTTAGACCCTTTATTAACACCCTGCTGGAGCTTGGTGTGTGCCTGAACCCCGTGTGCTTTGTCCAGCTTTGTGTCCAGCAGCCCTGGTAGATTATGGAGAAGTTGGCAACTGGGAAGAGACTGGGACCTGTTGCTGTGTGAATGTCTGGTTTTTGTACTCTGCTAGATTGTTTGGAAGTTGCATAGTTTGCAGATGCTGTGAACTGAGACAGATTAGGTATGCAAGAAGTAATCGGAAAAGCTCTTAACTTTTAAATATTTTTTTTCCATTTTTGACAGGACAATTCATTCTCACAATCACATATGTAAACATTCCCAAAGCTGTAGAAGATGATATAGGTAAATCCCTCATTAGTTAAATCTATCCAACAGTCAAACCAGGTGAAAATGTGAAGAAGAAAGAAACCTCTTCATTTTTTCCTTTTTATAAATGAAGTTTCTTGGATTTCCAAAACATGACCTTCTTGCTGTCTATATTTTTATTAGGGGTTTATAATGAAAGTCATCATTGCTCAAACTGAAAACCTCTAAATGTGGAGTAAAGAGAGCATTTTGTATAGCTCGCTGTCCATACCACAAGTTTTTCTTTTAAAGCCAGCGAGAATGGCTTTTATTTAACTTTTTCAGCTCAGCCAGGTGTTTTAAAACCAGTTATCTTTGTATCTGGTTGTATATTTAAAGAATTTTCTTTGAAAGAGCAACTGGAGAAATCCATTGTAGATGACAGCAATCTATTGCAGAAGTCAAATAATCAAAATCAATGGATGCCCTTGAATGGTCCTGGTGCAATGCTCCAAAATGGGTTGTTATTTTGACACCAACATCACAAACTTCTCTGTTACTCTCATGGACATTTGGCATCTTTAGATTTTGCAGGAAAAATAGTTTCAAATTTTAGTAATACAAGAAGAAGAAAAAAGTGTGTTGAAAATACCTGGTCATTTTCACCAGAAATTAAATATTATCTAGATGTATATTCAAATATGTAATAAGGTTTATTAATTCTGAATGGTCTTATATTTGGGTTTTAATGAGAAAGGCCTTTTTGCAGTTGCCAGTCTCCTGTACATGAGAAATAAAATCTTTTGCTCACATCCAGGAAGAAAAATTATAGAATGCATAGGAGCAAAAGTTACAGGTTTCGTTCTTGGGATCAAAGCTTTTTTTTCTCACTCATTTCTTTTACTGGTTGAAGTATGTTCAGCATGGGTTTTGAACTACTCTTTAAAGAGCATCAGTTCCATGCTTATTTATTGTAGAGTGTCATGTAGAAATGATATGTGTGTACAGATTAAAGTCAAGTTATTATTGTTCATTGCAGCTGCAATGGCAATTGGATTTATTCATATTTTCCATATATCATCCAGTTGCCTTATATGTTCATCTTTGCCTCCTGAACTGCCCTTATCCTCGCTAAAGCTTTCAGCAGTGTTAAATAGAAATAAGTATTAGGAGTTATAGTGTAGCTGAACCAGGCAGGCAGTAAATCATACACTGGAAAATTTTCACTGATCCTGAGTGCTAAAGGGATGAACTCAGTGGGTCTCTTACTTCCAGAATTTTAGCTGTGTGCTATGAGAATACTGATGCACAAACTCCTGGTTGTTTGAAAACCCTGAATTATTGGAGTGTAAAACCCTCGATGGCCCATCCTGCTGCTCTGAAATGAGGCAGATATTTTTCACTGATGAGAGTGGGTTTAGGATCAGTTCCTGTGCCAGTGTTGTGAGCTCGAGAGAAGGAGAACACATCTTGTCAAATGCACATTTAATGTCGATATGTCATGTGCCTTTTTCAGTGTACCAATTTTGAGCCAGCCAAGTGCAGTGTGAGCTCCTCCCCTGCTGAGCCACTGAATGAGCTTTGGGATCAGTAAATAGTACCAGATGGAAAGGGCTGGGGCCTGGAATCCTCTATTCCCTCAGTAGGTACGGCTTGGACAACCCAAGTAAATACTTTCCCCTATACTGCCCTTCTAGAATTTCCCAGTGCTGCCTGGAAAGGAACATATGAAGGGTGAGAAAACAGTTTCTATTCTGTTACTTAGTCCTAGCAGGACATCACTGGGGTTTAGGGGCTGTGATTGATGTGGCTGGGAAACAGATCTTTCCAAGAGAGTCCTGTGTGAAGAAAACACAAGATCTGCCAAGTAGAGGTTACCTTTTGCAAAATGGGTTTGTTGGCTCGCAGTCTCCTGGACTCTGATGGATTGGTTTCTGTGCTTTTTGGCGTGCTTGGAGACAGGACTTGAGACCAGTTGTCTTCTGCTTTATGTTTGAGCATCAGTGATGGAGGGCTGGGTGACTGGCTGTCTGCCAGTCTATAGAGTGTCTGCTCCCGCTGGAATTAATTCCTTTGGAACTACTGCACAGCTGCCTGAGTTATGTGGCCCCTTATGGTAATCATTAACTCCAGCTCTTGGATCCCCAGTGCTCTCCAAACCCAGTGGGTGGAATCCAGGTGGCTTTTCAAACCCAGATTAGAGAACTCGGAGGGGAAGGAAGCTCCTATGGTTTTAGATAGGTTTGAACAGCCCCTGTCTTTCAGAGCTGCCCACACTCTGTAGTCCAGTGTAGAAATTTCCTGTACTGATTTTTCTGGCACTGCAGCATTTTAAAGCTCTTTTTAAGGAATGCACGTGCATGTATAGGTTATTTTGTGTTTAATTGTGGAGGCAAGAAACATCTGAAACATTTATTTTTTGTATCAGAGCTCTTAAGGACTGGTTTTCTTCTGCACCTTTTGCCGACTCCTGGTTCTGTTGCACCCTGGCCATTCTTGCTGGGTAGCCTTTTCCTTTTAAATCAGGAACTTTTGCACTTTTCTTTCCTTCTCACCTGGGGATTGTCCATTGTGTCTGTGCTGCTCTTGAACAGGATTGTTACCTCAGGGCTGCTGAAGGTCTGCATGGCCATGGGATGGTGCCTCCACTGGGGCCTGCAGGGGGTTTGTGGTGCTCTTTCAGATATGCAGACATGATTTGTCTACTACCATAAAAAGGGAATTTAAAGTACTCTGAAGACTGCAGACAAGGATTGTCATGTCAAGGGAAACATCAGTGTAATCATTTAGCAAGAGCTGCAAAGGCAAATGAAGAAAGAGATTAATGTGTTATATAGAGAACTGTACCCACATGTATAGGCAAATATAGGCAGCTTCCCTCATAGAGCTTTCTTTTTAGTTTTACTTAAAAAACCCAAAACTATTAATGTTTGATATGCCAGCACTTTATATTCTTAGTTCTTACTTCTGCCTAGCACATCATGCTGGCATTGACAGCAGAGTCCCCCGCTGTATCTTCATTTTATGCTGTTGTTCATACTGTGATATTGGAGCACTTGCTGCCTATAAGTGATATACTTGGAATTTTTTAAAACTATACCATCAGTGCCTTGATTTTCCAATTTGATTGCAAAGCAGTTGTCAGGATGAAATCTAAAATATACTGTTGTGAATTCCTGTTCAGTGTTGTACATGTGTATGAGGTTTTGCTCTGTAAATGACATTTCAGAGTTCCTGCATAGTGCAGAGTGACATGAACAAAACAGAACTGGGCCTTTGTGATATTTAATTTCTGTTTTCCCAGCCCCCAAAACAAAGTGCAATCTATAGTATATTAGTTAGCAAGGTTAGATTTGATACAAATATAAATATAAATTATGACAATTCACCCTTCATGTGAGAGGTAACACCGGTGATTAAAGCACTTTGTACTCTTTTCTTCCTTCTGCCATTTAGTGTAAATATATATAACCTTATATATTTAGTTGTGTTGTATAAGGTCATATATAGTTACTGAGATGAAAATGAGCAATCTTTTATCCATTTTCTGAGCAGCAGTTAGGACAGAGCTGGGTGGACCTCAAAGCAGGTATTCAAATGCTGTAGAAAATTTGAAGGAACCACTGAAGGTTCATCTTTTACCTTGTGGGCACTGTGAGTATCTTCAGATGCTCAAATTCCAAAAACTGGTTTGAACACACACGTGTGGAACTGAAAATATTGATAAGGTTCTCATGGCAAAGCAATTGCTGAAATTTCTGGTCTCAAGTGTGATTTAGGCATGTCTTAAAATGACCAAATGAGTCACATATATGTCTTATAAAGAAGGGTATTTTCCTTGCTATGTATGCTTAATAACTTTTGTACACGGCATCTGAATGGGTTTTACTGAGATATTTAACCAGTTTACTAAGGCATAAAATGAATTCAGCATAAAACTTGCTTCAGGAACAATGTATTTCAGCTTGTATATGGTGAGGTCACAGAGCTGATTTCTTCTGGTTTTTGAAGTGATAGAACATTGATGTATTTTTGTATCAGTTTTTTTTTAGATTAATTTTTTTTTTGTAACTCCTTAGCAAATGTACAGATTTTTATGTTCTTTCAAAACTAAAAATATTTTGTTTCTGTTCAGAGAATAATTGACGCCCTGGAAGAAGAAAAGCAGTTCCTGACCATGTCAATCACAGATTACCTGAGGGACTACCAAGAACTCCTGCAGGTGAAAGCAGGCCTCATCCTTGAAATTGAAACCTACAGGTAAGATTTGTGGTCACACTCTATTGTCTAGTCAGAGGATAATTTAAATCCCTTTTTATAGATACAGGAGCCCCATTCATCCTCTTTCCAGCATTTAAAATATAAACAGTCACTTTGGGAGTCTCAAGGCTCTAAAGCCAATATAATCCATAGGAATTCTATTAACTTGGTACAAATATAGTGATGTGTCTGAAAATTTCTTAGTCCTGGTCAAGTGGATATCAGATTGATGGGAATTTTGGGGGCAATATTTGGTTACAGGCTGAGGAGACAATATCCCTAAATTGCAATCAGTAAAACTTGAGGTTATGTAGTTGCCATCAACTTACAGGGCACATGTCGTTGTTTAAATGTGTTGATTAGTGACCACCCGCAGCACTGATGTAAGCAGTGAGTTCCCCATCCTTGTTGCAGTTGTAGGATGGTGGGAAGATTACAGAAAAGTCTGTTTGATTAAGTCCTGGCTTTCTCCATCCTTGATTTGTTATGGAAACATGTTTAGATCAAGTGTGAGATAACAGCAAACAACATCACTGCTAATGAATCTTCAGGACTGTGCCTCTCTCTAGCCACTAAGCACTTGTGGGGTTGAAAAGCCAGATTAATTCTCTTGTCTAGAGAATCGTGATGTACCTGCCACGAAACTGATTTGGAATGAAAAAAATCCTAAATAACCCTAAACTGATGAACTGGAGAAAGATCCTTCCTTCTTGTAAAGATGATGTGTTTTTTCTACAAATAGCACAATATTTTCAACAAATTTCATTGTGATGCTGATCTTCAAATACAGAGAGATGTGCAATTCTTACTGAGCAAAGGGATAATTTGCAAAAATTTAATGTCAGGGTACTTCTGTATTTTTTTAAGGAGACTGCCTCTGTCATTACCTTGTCTACACTGGGTGCATTATTAATATTCAACCTGTGTAAATAGACAGGGTATTTCCAGTTAAATATAATATATGCTGCTGTGTCCTAAAGCATTAATGCTGTGTCCTGAGTGTGAACCAGTAAGTCTGGGTAAAGATAGCACCAGCTGAATTATGGGTGAGGTGTGTGGACTGTCAGTCCACTGATGCGTATGAAATGCAATTTCTGTTGCATAACTGGAAATATGAGGAAGTTGAAATAACTTCTTAGTAGCTTGATAAAGCGTAGTGAGCAGAGAATTTCTGCCTTCATGAAAAAGCACCAAGAGTCTGTTCAAGATGCCTTGAAAATGTCTGTAAGGAGGCACAGACCAAGGCTGGTTTCGGGACGAGATAAAATCACAAACAGTGTGGGACAAGTATCTGCAGTCACTTGAGAGGTGACAGTGCCTTGATGTTTGTTGGTAGAGTGGGATCCCTGTGATCCTTGGAAAGCCAATAGTGTCTGGAGAATTACTGTGGAAGTGGTGGCCAGTTGTGATCCTTATCTCTGTGGGTGTTAATTCTGTTAACTTTGCTAAAAAACATGAATCTTCTGAATTTAATCCCAGCTCTGTTGTTGACTTTCACTGTTGTCGTTAAACTTTCTCCCTTGGTTTATTCATCTGCAAAACAGGATTAGCACTGTCACAATAACAGAATTATCAGAGTTGTTTTGATGATTAGTATTCATCCAGAGCTAGGAATGATAATGCCCAGATACTCAGTTGTTTGAAAACCTTGTAAGCCCATGAAATTCTGGAACTTCTCCAGAGTTGTACCACTGATTATCTGAGCATTATTGGTTTGTCTAAAGATTCCCTGCCCTGGTTAATGAAAGGAGAACAATTCAGCCTCACCTGCAGTGTGTTTGTTGTCCAGTTTAAAAAGTCATTAATCTGTAGGGTTTCTTCATCTGACGGATGTGAATGCAAATTGTGTCACTGATGGCCTTGGCAAGGCAGATGTCAGTGGAAAAATGAGCATCTGTCCACTAAAGATGATCTATAGATGAAAACAAGAGAATGGGCCTTGCTGCAGATAAAAAATATGGTAATGCCAGCAAACAAAATTCTTTAAAAATATCAGAAGCTGAAAAGTGATTGGTTTGTGTTTTTACATTTATGCAGTTTTACCTATTTCTCTTTTCTTCTTTTGCTCCCTTTATTCAAGAAAATAGTTCCTTCCTTCTTGTGTGTCTCTATCAGCCCTGCTGTGGGAGGGGACCCACTCAGTAAGGTTTAAGTAGGAGAATTCTGGAGAGCTCCCTCATGTACTTTTTCAAATCCTATTCCTCTCCCAGGTCTTTTCACCTGCAAAAAAAGGGCATGTGAACACAGTTTCAGCTGGTTTTCACAGAGGATGCTGGCAAATACCCTTGCCTATGCATACTAGAAACAAAAGGCACCTATTTACACTCAGCCCAACATCCTGAACTTTCCATGGAGAAGTTCTCACAAAGGCCCTGGCATTTCCTTTCCTTATGGCCTTATAGGTTAAGGGTGTGGCAGCTGGTCTTGGAGCCTTCTTTGTGCCTCCCACCCTGTGTTTTCTCTGTTTTACAACTCCTGCAGTTCTGTTACCAGGTCAGTTCTTTCCATTAGTCACCACTGCTCCTGGAGTGGGAAGAAGGATCACTGTTGCAAGGAACACCCTTCCTTGAGGTTCAAGTGTATTTCCTCTCTGACTCTGCTCACCCTTCCTGCCCTGGGAGCTGAGATTCACTCAGGAAGTGAAATATGTGTCTTATGTGGCTTTGTGAAGTTACACCTCATGGGAATCTTCATTCCTACACCCTCTTCTCACTGTTGAAGTGAATATTTAGCAAGTGTCTCACAGGTTTGTTCTGTGTCCTTGGAACCCTCCAAAACCACAGCTACTTAACTATGCTTAAGTTTTATTTCCAGAAAGAAGTGGTGACTTACCCGTAAAACTCTTGATATTAAAAGGAGATAGAAAACCTGCCTGGAATCTGAATTACTCTCAGGCCTTTCTCCTTAGCAGAAACTTCTCTTCACGTAGCAGAGGCTGCCCAGAGCCTGTACCAATAGGTTCAGGAGGTTTTCTGTCCTCTCTAAGATATGTTGTCGTTGAAAGGTAGAATGTTTCACTTTGAAATTCCAGTGTCATGCAAGTGTTCTGTTCAGGTTACCACCCTGCATTCTGAAGCACCAAAGGCTACACAACTTTTTTTTTTTTTTTAATTTCCATGGTCATTGTTAGGATCTCTAACATACTTGTCAGGTGGAATTTCCAGTTGTGTTCTTCCATCAACACTTCTGACCCTTTCCAGGCTTTCCTCTCTCCAAATCATCACTATTAAGGTGAAGGAATCATCAGCATTGAGGTCTTTTGAGCTACTCACCACAGCCTTTTCAGTCACTCTCATTATTTACCCTTCATAACTTGTATCATCCAATAGGTCCTAGTCCTGTATGGGTTTTATTTTGAGAACACACTGAGTTTTCAACACCCAGGGAATTTAACATGCTGCTCTTCACACTCCTTGTCCTCCCATCCTGTGATGGGAAAAGGATGTGGAATGGCCTTGACCCCCTTCCTGGAGAGGTGGGGCTTTTTTGTAACTCCTTAGCAAATACCCAGGATAGAGAGAATGGCCAACTGCCCCATCTGAGGTTTTGGGTTTCTGTAGTTGAAATAAAGTTTAGTACTGTCCTGAATGACCATAATAAAATTTGCACTACATCCTTTTGTTGTCTCTCCCCACTCCAACCACTTTATCTCCTCCTCCTGCCTTCATGGGCTGGTTGTTTCTGTTGTCATCCGACACAGACTGATGAGCATGTCCCTGCTAACTTTAGATAAATGACCTTAATGACGAGATGAACTAACAGTGCAGTTGGATTATTTTTCTGGTAACACTTAATTTAAGTGTTAACAAAATGGGAGTATATGTCATTTGGGACCTGATTTCCAGGAAGTAGCTAACATGTTTGGGTTTTTTAAGAAGAGTGCTGCTTGGGGAAATGTTTTTTTTTTTATTATTACTATGAGTGCTTAAAAGTTCATACAGTTGAAATTAATTCTCCAGGCAGTTTAAGTTTAAAAGCAGACCTTACCACCAAGAGGTTTTTATTAGGAAAGGATGCAGAGGAATAGAGAAGCAAAATGACTTGCATAAACTCCAGCTATGGTCAAGCTGAGAAGCACAACCTGAGTTTGCTGGCTCAGTACAGTACAGTGCCCTTTCTCGTGCCAGTTCAGCAAGCCAAGCTCAGTTTAACGTTTTCTTGGTTTTCTGATAAGCATGAGGTCATACATATTATGAAGTGTCCCGTAAAATACTGATTCTCTGTCCAGTTTTACAGAGGTTTCAGGAAGCTTTGTCTTTCACTTTCAGTAGTAATACTTCAGATCCAGCTTTTCTGTGGGCAGCTGCCCTTTGCCATATACAGTTACCTCTTGGAACTTATTTTTAGTGACTTCATAGGTTGCTGCAGCAACTGAACAACTGTTGTTTTAACAGCAGCCAGAAATCCTTAGTCAGACTCCCCACATTCCTGCTTTCCTTGGTCATGGTTAACACTTTCACTGCCAGCTCCTGGATGTGTTTCTGCAGCGTCACCACCAGCTTCTCTGGCATGTCTGTCAGAGCAATTTGTTTGGCACTCGCTGGCTTCATCAGATCAGGTGTTTGGTCTTGGGAACATTATATGTGTTGAAGGGATCTAATTCTTATAAAGCTTCTCTCAACATGGAGAAAGATAAATTGCTTTTAGCGTGGGTTTTTTGACTCACAAAATAGAAGGAAAGATGCCCATCTGAGCCTGTTTTAGGTAGTTCTAACCCAGCTTTTCTTCTGGATCTAGACAAATCCATGACAGCAAAGAAATCCTTGCTCATGCCAAAGTGATCAGTCATGGGAAGTGTGAAATACACAGGTGATGCTTAAAACACCTGCTTTGTTAGTTTTGACATAAATGTCCAGCAGAGTTGTTTATAGCCCAATCCTAAATGGCTTTCAGCTCCTGCCCCAGGGAGTCAGAAGCCTTGGCTATCACAGTCCTCCAGCCTTACTCTTGCCAGCTTTGATGCTGCAGCTGTGTCTTATCAGTGCAGAACATCTGGCATTCCCAAACCCGGAAATGTAACTGCCTGGTAGAGGTGAACATAAACCCACCCAAGTTACTGTGCTGGTTGTAACATTCCCTTGCACAGGCACAGAACCTGACATAGCATTTCCAGGCTGCTGCAGCAGCATTTCCTGGAAGTGTCAGTGCTGCTGGAGTGTTACTGCCAAAAAGGAGGAGGGCTGAGGAACAGGGACAGACAGAGATATCATTAAGGGAAACCAAGCAGTTTCTGTCACAGAGAATTTTCCTACTCTTTTTTTGTGAAATGTGTTGTGCTAATTTCCAATGGAATAGGAACTAAGAATAGTTAATTTAACACTATAAATTAATTCCTCCAGCACTGTGTTTGACAATAGAAGTTACATTTTCCTTCATTTTTCATTTTAAAATGATAGAACTTGCAAATCCTGCTGTGACAGTTCCCTCATATCACACTGCAACACCACCTTTACTACTCTTCTACAAACAGGAAGTTTGCTGCAAACAACCTTTTTTTCATTTTTTCTTTTCTTTATAAAGCATCTTGCCCAGAGAAGCTGTGGCTGCCCCATTCCTGGAAGTGTTCCAGGCCAGGTTGGATGGGGCTTGGAGTACCCTGGTCTAGTGGAATATGGCAACTACAGGATAATTGTTTCCATTTCTAAGACTTGTAAATGTAAAATATTATGCTTATTGTTCCCAGTATTTTAAAGAAATGCCTTTTGTGTTTTGCAGAGCTTTGTTAGAAGGGGAGAGCAAGCCATGGATTATATGGAGAGAAGAGTATGCAGGGAAATTGCCTCAAGGTAAAATATGAATATTTAAAAATTAATTTTGAATGAAATTCAATATAACTTGAAATTATTATGTTGTAGTGTTCCTGAAGTATATTTTTATGGGTGTATTGCCAAGTGAATATTGAATTAGTTTTGAGTGTTAATATTTTAAATCAACATATTACTCTTCTATATGAGATACCTCAGAAAATCGTGGCTTGAGTGGAGAATGTAGGGAGTGATTTTCTGTAGCTCTAAAGAACTTTTGGATGCCCATAGGTCTTAAGAGAGTTTAGAAGTATAAAGCAAGAGGTATTTAACAGAACATGTAGTTAAAACCATGGAGTTCATCATCCTGAGGCAGTGTGAGTCTTAAAAAGTTCACGTGGGTTTACAGAGATATTTTAGCAGAGTAATGAAAGACAAATCAAAGACTTACTAAACATAAAGATACCATTTCTATCTTAGGAGCTGCAAATCTCTGGAGGCTGTGAGAGTATACGAGGGAAGTATCACTATTTACTTGCCCTGCTCTTATACTCTTCCCTGTGTATCTACTCTTGTTCCCTGCAAACAGGATTTTAGATAAGATGGACCTTCACTGTGACTGCTGTGGCCACTGCAATTAATAACAGAATTAATCTGGATAATACTCATGAGTTTAACAATGTGGGATCATTACTGTAGTCCCAGAAGACATTTGAAGGCGGTGTGTGTAGCAGGAAATCCAACAGGCTCAGGCCTAGGCTGAAATGTTCACACAGATCTGCCTGTGCTGTTAAATTGTGAGAACTGTGCCTGGATCTGGACAGCACAGTTTGGATCTGGACTAGCCAGTTCTTCTGCAGACAGTGCTCAGGCATACTCACAGAATAGGGAAGGAATTACAGAAATACTACAAGAGACAGTACCAAAAGTCAGGGGAGATGTGGTAGCTTCTCAGGAGTGAGAGATGTGACTGGTGCAGTGCTGGTTGGTCTTAATTGTCAGGTATTCCTGGCACACCGTATTAATTTCTGTAGATAGACCCTAAAAGGTTCTTTATTTCTCCCCGTAATTGTGCTTTATTGTGTGGCTATGAAGGGTTGTATTTGTGTTTGCAGTTTCTAGTATGTGGTGACAGGTGTTCCATTAAATGTCAATAGGAACTAGGAAACTTCAGGCCACTTAGGCTAATGAAGCAAAAAACCCAGCCTATGATCTTAGCATACATTATTTAATAAGAAGTTGTAAATGAACATCAGTATCAATACAAAAAGTGTAATTCCTCAATAAATGCCACAATACCCAGTAGTGCACAACAGGTAAAATCAGCAAGATCTTGCAACTCAAGAAAAAGCTTTGCTTTCAGCTTTAATGTAATTTATGCATAGACTTAATTAACAGGCAAAACCTACACAAATGCCTTTACAAAGCTTCACTGAAAATGAAGACATGATTTCGTCCAAAAAATATAGTGCATGTTTTCTTAGTTCATGCCCTCTATTTGATAGTATTTTAGATACAAACCATTATTTTAATGCTTGGTTGCCTGTGCTCTCTTTGCAGATATTATAAACACTTCATATAACTACACTGATATTTACTCTACTTATCAAGAAAGAAATAGAAATAAAGCTTCACCAGCTCCCAGGATCACTGACACAAGGCACAGAATGCCAGTGACAAAGATGAGCAGTTCTGCACATTACTCTGCTCACTCCACACAGGCTGGATCACACACAACAACGGGGGGAAGAACTTTTGGAAGGGACCTGCTTGGTTCAACCTATCGCCCTTCAACGACTGTCACAAAGGATGAGAGGATTGTAACAGACCACAAAGAACTAAGAACATTTACTCCAGACTACAGCAGCTGGAGAAGCACTGAAATACAGCAAAAGAGGATTCCAGAAAGAAAGAAAACAGAAGTTACAACTTCGTCCACAGTATCTTTTTCTAAAGAATCAGCACATGCTGAAAGATCAGACAAGGACCACAAGCCTGATGCTGAAAATACAAGAACTAAACCAGGCTTCCCTAGATTTCCAGCTTATGAGCTGATTACCAATGCAAAACCCTCTAAATATGAAGAAACTATAATTGAAACTCGGACCATACTAAAAGACAAAACAGGAGGCAGCAAACCAACTGATGAGAAGACATCTCTGCTGAAAGAAAAAGATAAGCTGGAGAAACAAACAAAGGATGAGAAAAAGAAAACAGATGAAAAATCTTTTGTGGAAGAAAGTGTCGATTTTGGGAGGAAGGCTGAGCAGAGAAAATATACCCGTGAGGAAGTTAGCCAGAAGGTAACAGTAACAGGGAGTGATATTTCTGCTGCAAGAACTTTGAAAAGTGAATCAACAAAAAAAGATGCAACTGTCACCTCAGAATCAAGAAGCAAAGATGTCATTGAGGTACCAATCAGTATTGAAAGGCCTGCTCCTGACAAAGGACCTCAGAGAATGAAAGAAATAAGGATACAAGGTGTTAAAACTTCCATAGGAAGAGAAACAGATGACCATGTAACTCAGTCTGCTGAAACTCGCCAAGTGAGGATTTCAGAAGCAGAATCCAGTCTCGAAAGTCAAGAGCAAATTAGGGATGAAAGCCATAAAATGGGAACTCTGCCAACTGAAAACATAGCTGAGAATATTGTTGCTGACATTCTTAAAAGTTTCACACAGTCTTCTAGTTCACAGATGTCAACAGACACCAAAGTGACCTATTTTGATAAGAAAGAACAGGAAGATGAAGGGAAAATAAAGACTGAGTTCACAGTGGAGTCTCAAGTTCAAGAAGACATAGATATTTCTGATGCAGGTGACTTAGGACATCTATCAAACCAGGATGTTAGAAAAGTGATTCGAGAGGGCATTGAGGGAGCTCCTTCCAAAGAGGAGATAGAAGATATTGTCCATCACGGCCTGAAAGGAAGCGAGAGCGGAAAGAACGTGTCTGTGAATGTGGAGATTGTAGAGGAGCCACTGGATTACACCACCGATGAAAGGACTGAATTTTCAACACCTTTCCAAGTAGAAGAAGTGGAGGATTCATTCCCTGAGAGGGAGAGGCATTATGGTGAGGAGGAACAAGACGTCACCTTCACATATGAAGATGTCAAAAAGAAGAAACCGCGCCACGAGAGCTTCACTCGTGTGGAAGAGGTAACCGAGGAAGATGACTCACCTATTGAACAGAAATATTTTGTATCTGTTCCTGATGATCATCCTATTGTCAATGAAAAGGATGATGATTCAGTATATGGGCAAATTCATATTGAAGAAGAATCGACTATCAAATATTCCTGGCAAGATGAGTTTTTGCAAGGCACACAAAGTAAGAGAGAGGAAGGTGTGAGCTCTCCAGAAGAAACCTACAAAGTTGTGGGGGAGGAAGCAAGTGCTCATATTTTAAAAGAGCATCCTGAAGGTGAAAGATCCCATGTTGAATCCATTGTTATTGAAAAAGAAATTAAAATCCCCCATGAATTTCAGACTTCGATAAAAGGGCTTTTATCCAAGGAAACAAAGGACCCTAAACATCAATTGAAGGAAGCTTTGGAGCAGCTGGAGGGCAGCCTCCCGGAAAGTGTGAAGGAGGAGCTCTCTGCATTAACAAAAGACAGCAAAGTGGATGCTAGTAACTTGGCATTTGATATCAAAAAAGTTGATCAGAAGGAGGAGGGGGGCTCAGTGACAATTGTTGCTGAAGTCAATCTGTCCCAGACCCTCAGTACTGATGAATTTGATGTAGATCAGCTTAGTGAAGTAATCACAAGCGAGAAGGAGAAGGCAACCATACACTCCCTAAAGAAAGAGAGCTCAGATGGGAGCAATATAAATGTTTCTTCCCACGGTGACAGATACACTCCTTTTGCTGACCAAGAGATCTACAGCTCATCCACGACGAGGCGGAGTGGTGGCACTGGCTACCACACCACTGAAAGGGTCGTTTATGACGGTTCAGTTTTGGAAACTGCAGATTATGGAGAGGCCTCTCACTCATCACAATCAGCTGATGAAACCAAGCCCCAGAGGCGTGTCAGGGTTGGCCCAGCAGAAGTCCAGAGTTTTGAGCAGGTCCTGTATGAAGGGCCTGGTTCTGAAACACTGGAGCTCAGTGCTACAGAAGATCTTGTTCAGAGAGAGGGACCGTCAGAATTCAGCCAGTCTGTGAAGCACTTTAAACTGGGCCCCAAGGAAATCCAAACCACAGAACAAGTAATTTATACAGGCCCTATTACTACAGTTGTAGAAGAGATGGATTCTGGAAATCTTTCTCAGAAGGTTTCAACAGACTTCAGCAGGGCCACAAGACGTGTCACAGTAGGATCAAGGCAGGTGACTGAAGAAGTCTCTTTTGAGGGGTCGGGTTCAGACTCTCTGGCCCTCAATAGCTCACATGGCTTTTCCCAGGCTGAAGGGGCTGTGGATGTCAGCAGATCAATGAGGCACTTCAGGCTGGGCCCAAAAGAGGTTCATACTGAGCACGTCATCTTTGAAGGTCCCATCTCTGGTAAAGTGGAGGTCAGCAGCACGAGGGACTTCTCACAGGCAGAGAGTTCAGTCAGACAAATCCAGCTGGGTCCCCAGGGCTTTATGACAGCTGAAGAGGTCATCTACCAGGGGCCTGTCTCTGGGCACACAGAAATCACTGAACTGGAAGACCAGACCCTTTCAGGAGGCTCAAGAGCTTTCAGGCATGTTAAAATAAGTCCTGCAGGAACTCATACTGAGGAAGTAATCTTCTCAGGACCCATTGCTGGAGTGGTGGAAGATCTTTCACACATAGCAGAGTCATCTGAGAGCAGCAGTTCTGTGA
The DNA here is from genome assembly GCA_013399915.1 of Illadopsis cleaveri. Lineage (NCBI taxonomy): Eukaryota > Metazoa > Chordata > Aves > Passeriformes > Timaliidae > Illadopsis > Illadopsis cleaveri. The sequence goes on from VXBB01005697.1 coordinate 64,514, forward strand.
AGCATGTCAAAGTAGGCTCCAGGGAAACAGCTTACACTTTCCAAATGGATGTTTCCAATCTGGGTGGGATATCTGCAGTGAAGAGTGGAGAACAGCAAGTGGCAATGATGGTGTCCAACAAGCAAGACCCTTCTGCTGGTCAGCCACAGGTCATCGTTGAAAGTGACCAGCTTGCAGGTAATGAAAGCACAAGAAGTGGCTACGTTCTCTCCAGTTTTTCCCAAGATCAGAGTGAAAAGGTGGTGGGACAGTCATTTTTTGATCAAACTGTGCAGTTGCAAAGAACGGTCGACCAAAGGTCAGATACTTCTGAAGGGAAGAAAGTTGCTTTTGTCTACCTGGACCATGAGGAGGAAGATGATGAGGATAATGATAATGATGGACAGTGGTTCTGAAAGGACTCTCTGATGAAGCCTACGTAGCAATTTGTTTATACATATTTTTTATTATCCTTTTTTTTTAAAAGCGAAAAAAAGGGATGGGGAAACAGTCCAACTATTTAGATTATTAATGGTGGACTGAGAAGTATTGAATTTAAGCCTCTATTCAGCACATTTTATTTTATTGGAAATTTTATTTTTGAGAGAGATCATGCTATTAATATTTATTCCTCAGAGTTCTCTGTCTAATATTTTCAGATTTTTCCACCCATAGAAACAGGAATTTGCTACTGGGGAATTCAAAGGATTCTAATTTTTTGTTTATTTTATAGCACATCAACTATTAAACGTGTGCTTGAATTTCAAATTATTTTTTTTCTTAATACTGTATCGTACTTGGTTACTACAATATTACTATGCAATTCTATTTAAATATCAAGCTACTGACCACAAATTTAACAGAATATGAGACTAATGAGTGGTAGTAGCTTTTCAGTTCCATTTCTGTGTACTTCTATGCAATACCTAATGAATACATTATAAGAGACAGTTATTACAGCTATAAAATTAAATATGATCCTGTAGGATCAAACTAAGCATAGCAAGAATTGACAAAAGTGACATTACTTGTATAACTTGAATGCAGTGCAAAAAAGAAAGAGCTAACACTGAGGTAAGAATTTCTCACAATATTCCAGCTGAGAAATAATGAATTTTATGGTTAGACAGTAGTATATTAAATATATTTCTAAAAAGAAAACAAATTTAAAAACTAGACTGGATAGTGTTCCCACTGAGGTAAGGAGAACTCCTTACAAACTCAGTGGCTGTGTACATTAGTAACCTCAACTTATTTTGCAGTTTTTGGGTTACCTGATACTAGGTATTGCTAAAGGTAAGTGTGAAGTGTCAAACATGATTACATAGTGCCTAATTTCCTAACACAGTGAAATTAGCTGATATGTGTCCTGTTAGAAGGAAACCTTTACAAATGACATTGGTGACATTTATGATCATTGTGTGTCAGCTCATTCCCAGATACTCCTTTGTTTACAAACAAGATGTCCTTTTCAATCACTCCCCCTGCAAACCCAAGCTGAGGTTTGAATTTATGTTTTTCTTCCTTTTTTTTTTCCTCTGAATGTAACATGTGCCTCAGGCCAAAGTTGCCTTCTACTTAAATCGTTTGCAAATAAGCTAATTTCACTTGGATTGCACATTGGTTGAATGAAGGATATAATTTCACTTTATAATTCAGTGACTTTATCAGTTCAGCTTGGAAGCCAGCACAGCACCACTGGCTGGCCTGACCTGGGCAGTGCTGGCAGGAGCAAAAATAGCAGCCAAAATATTGTCACTGGGGTAAGAAATGCCATACTGGCCACGTATGGGAGTAACAAACAGAGGTGAGAAGCTGCTGTTTCTGCACACACACACTCACAAACACAAGCACACACTCACTGTCTGTGTCCCACCTCTGCAGAGCAGACACACACCTGGCTGGGGGTGGCTGAGCAGCGCCAGCCCACAGGGTGCTGACTCTCAGATTTATTTTTCCTGTGGTTATGTAAGCCTGTTTTTTGTGTGTGCTGATCCAGTTAGACTATCTTAGTCTGGCATGACTAGTCACTTTTCAGATTCCTTACTATTAGCAGAAGTAGATTTCTCAAAGCTGACTGCTGCTTTACACTATGAATGTAAATGCAAAGCTGAGAAGCTCCGTGCTGACTGACACATCCTGCTCTCTCAGATAATAGGGACAGTTTAATCCATGTGTGCCTTAGTTACTAAGTTTGAAACTGCACAAAGCTATTCTTGTTGCAACGATTAACTCGTGAGGTTTGTCTGCACTGCAAAATTTTCTGAATGTGTTCCTCATTTTGTCTGGAATCATTTGTTGAAATTGGAAGTTGCACCAACAGCTGGAAAATGAATAGGAAACTAAACTGTGTAGAAGCACTAAAGGCATGTAATCTAAGCTTATTTATACTGTTCACTGTGTAATAGATGATTTTTTTTTCAAAATTATTCCTATGTGCTCAGAAAAGATCTTGTGCTTCCATTTATAAATAGGATGTTAATTATTGTAATACTTCTAATCTCATCCTATACTTTTGTTTCCTTCATTGACTGTATGATTTTAAAGGTGGCAACATCTCTGTGTTTAATAATCATGTATAAGCCAGAATTTTCCAGCTAGATGCCATACTGCCTGTAATCAGATTCTCTACTTCAAGTATCAAATAACTGCAGGAGGGAAGAAGTCAGGTCTGTAGTAAGCAACAGAGGTAAAAATAACGAGTATAAGTTTTCTTGAAATTTTATTCAAGACTTAACCATTCTCTGTAAAACAGATACAAGAATATCTGCAGAAAATATATTTAGCAACCAACAAAAAGCTACTTACAATGTCAAGCCCATTTATTGATACGTTGTGGAGTCTTTGACAGAGGTGCTCCTCGGGAACAGTGATTGCAAAACCGTTCCATTTATCTTCACCTGCTGAGAGGATTATAATGACAGGTGAGGGAATAAACCAGTGAGGAGCAAGTGACTCATAAAACGCAGGTGCCCTTAGCACGGAAGGATTTTAAAAAAAATTGAAAATCAGTATTTTTTTTCACTGAGGCAACAACAGCTCTTCAGAAATTCCTTTGCATATCACTGTCAGATGCAGTAGGTTATGCCAAGATACATTTCTGTTTTGATAGTCTGGAGGAAAAATCTGTTCAGTGTACTTTATTTCTATTTAAGAGCAGAATTTTAATCAATTTTTGGGAAGCTGGTTTATTGTAGAGAACTGGAAATGTGCATTAGCATGACATTGAAAAGATTTTAACATTTCAGGCACAGTTCCTTTGCATGAAGAAAGGCTGTGAAAACAAAGTTGCCTCACATATAAAGGTTTAAGTTTTAAAAAGGTTTTAATATAAGCAACCCATTTTCCACTTAGTTCTTATTAACCTGAGACATGTAGACATAACAATAACTTTTGGATAATTCTACCTTCAGACAACAAAGTGTATTTAGGTGGACAGTCATATCCAGCAGGCCCCGTGGCTGCATGTGCAGAACTGGGGTTGTAGGTACATGAACTACTAATGAGAGCAAACATAACCTACTCCCTGGTGTACTAACTCACCCAAGGTGATCACTTGCTGCATGAGAATTCTATCCTGTGGCTGAGCAGATTGGTGACACACCCTCAGTCAGCATGCACTTCTGAAGCTTACTCATATTACGCTTTTCATTAAATAGAAATAAAACTTTACCGCTGTGTTTGGATTAAACAAAGCGCTTTTCAAATATAATTAGTATTTTGGGGCGGGTAAAAACGATGTGTTTCTATGCTGATCTAGATCAGAAGTAGGGCACTGTTTTTTCAAACGTGTAAACCACTGGTCTAGGAAGCAAATGGAGCATAGAACATAGATGAAGATGTGTGAGGTAGCAAGAGCTCTGTGCTGGCTGATGTTTGTGAACAGCAGGTGTTTCAAAAGACGGTAAGAATGTTGAACCTGGGTTTGTTGATGTCAGCTGTGTGAAACTTTGCAGGCAGCTTGTGTTCTGGTCATTTGCAATGAAACTGCGTTTTTCTTGTGGTGGTATAAGCTTTGTGATTTTACACTTTTTCACTCTTGAGTATTAAACTATGAAAATCAACGCAGATGTTTCTCTTTCTTCCTGTCTGATGTTTTTGAGGTTGCACTGTCCAAGAAAAAGGACTTAATGTCTGTAAATACCTTGCTCTCAGGCTGGGCTAATTTTGGTTCAAAGAATGAACCTAATTTTTCATTCCAGCAAAGATTCACTTTCAGACTGATGATAGAAATGATTGCAGAACCTGACACATTCCTTATTCCAACCACACACAGCACATGTGGACCAGCAGTAGTTGTGGAGTGCCACAGGTAATGGGAGAGGCAGAGTATAAAACAACACAGAAAGTGGAATTCCCTGAATTGTCAGCGTCATAATTGTCCTTGGAGCCTGGTATTTGACCAAGGTATGTCTCTACTTTAACCCTATTCTAGCAAAGAAAACTGGTTTACACCCATTTAAATCTTCAATGGAAAATAATGTGTATACATACACATATATATTTAAGTGGTACCCCTCAATGTACTGTAAAGTTCATTTTTCTTTTTATCCACGCACTTGATTTGTAATGAAAACATCATACCTTTAACCCAGTTTTCTCTTAATTAAAAAAATGGGTTAGAATGAGTTTTTCATATGAAACAGTGAGACTTTCTGAAGAGATCTTCCATTTTTAATAGACTGAGAAAAAAACACTTCTCCATGTCTTGCAAAATGGGGAAGAAAGTATCTGAAAGTACTGTCTAAATCACAGCATAATTTGAAGATGGTTAAGTGATCAGCAAAATAGTTTCCACTGAAAATGGCCTGTCAGAAAAAGTGTTTTCAGGCGCTATTAAGTGAACCAGTGCTGCTGATGTTAAAACTCTCAGTGGTGAAGATCTGATTTCTCTGAAACTTGAACTATTTCTCTGAGCAGTGAGGAATGGGACTCAAAATGGGTTGGTTTTCAATGCCTCAAAACTTCAGTTTCCTGGTTTTGACACACTTCTCAGTTGTGATAACTTTTTAAAGATGCAAATATGGGGGTGTCTCGATATTCTAAAAAGGAGAGTTTAAAGTTAAATGGAAATAAAAGATGTTTGTTCATACTCCAAATTTAAGTAGTTTAAAAGATAAAACTCTTTTTCCTGATATACCTCTGCAACCAACAAAAAAACAAGCAACCTGCCTAATGAACGAAGTTTTTCTTCAGCTGGGACAAACTCTGGGTTTTGAAAGATGTTATCTCCAGCTACCAGACCACTGGTATTGGTTTTGATTTCCATTTCCAAATCATAATGTGAGGTTGATGTGGCAGGAATTTACTGCTGGAATCAAACCTGCTTGTTAAAGGTGAGAAAGTTAAGAGATGCTGAATCCTGATACTAGGTAGAATTTGCTTCATGTTTTATAAAGCTGATAGGAAAAGCAATACAAGGTAACCAAAATGCTCCTGACCTGCTGAAATGTCTATTTTCCTTTTCCTTATATTTGTCATGATGTGATTTGGGTCAAGAGTCAGAGGGAGACTCATGGTGGGTTGATCTTTTCAGTGTATTGGTCTCTCTTACTTGACATCTGCTTTGTCAGCCTTTTTGTGGCCCTGCAAAACCAGCAGGGAGGTACAGGCTGTTATTGTCAGCCCGAGGTTGTTTGCCACTTCAGTTTAGTTTTATAGAGTGTGCCTGTAAGAGCCCCAGCCACTTAATACAAATTTTTAAAAAGACAACTTCTCTGCGTAATTGGAAACTGCTGCTTTAGATTGGTTGCATTTTCTCTTAATTTTGGCTTTACTTTCACTTAATGCCATTGCATAAATCCTGTGAAAACACAGAGATGCTCTCTGACCACCTCTGCCACTATTTGCTGTTATCCGAGCAGAGGAATTAACCAAGAAAATCAGTGATGGCAATGGTGGCACATAATCAAATCTCTTCAGGCAGTGGCTGCTAAATCAGTGACACATCTGACATTTAGTGGAGGAAAAGGCCTGAGGAGTGAGTGAGCAATCTGAGCTGCTGCTCGGGGAACTTTCCAACACTTTGACTCATCTGTCTTTTCCGTCAGGCATTTGTGTGACTCCCTGTGCCTAAATATCTCTGAGAACTGCAAAGAAATAGAGATTCTAACAGGATGCAAGAAGATGCTCAGCCAAGAAGGGATCTAATTAAAACCTTGCTCTGAATATGTCAGCGGTTTCTTGAGTTGCTGTCAGACCTTTTTTTGTTGTGGGTGCCAAATGAGATTTGGCAGTGAAGGTAATACAATGTGCAATTCTATGATACAGATTTCTTAGACTCTCTATCAGTAAACTGATAGAGAAAATTGAAATATATGTGTTTCCCACTAGTATATACAGAATAAATTGTGATGTTACTCTGAGTAGCTCAGCCCTTTAATTGTGCAGTAATGCTTTGACATCAGTCTTTGCTAAACATCTGTTTCTTTGAAGAGGAGAAAGGTTAAAGTTTGCAGTTCCTATAACCTAAGAACTGCCAACATTATAAAGATGCTTTAATGCTAGGTAAGCTGCACCTTTGCAGAATTTATTTATTCCAAAAGATTCTGCCTCATTGCATGGTAAATAATTTGGTGGGTTGGTTAGCTGGCAGTCTGTTCTGTCCTGGTATGAGAGAGTAATTACATTTAAAGCACAGTATTAGCAGGTACTTTTTCTGTATTATGGGTGTTAAATAATTTTTCTGAAGCCTCAATAAAATCACTCCATGCAGATTATCAGACAATTTGTATACTGGGAGAGGGGGGAAAGAAAAACTTGAGAAAGAGGGGTAGGAAGACTTTGCCCCATTTTTGTGCCACTCTCCAAAGTGAGCCCTGGGCACCCATGGCAGTGTTTCAGAGCAGATGTTGGAGCTGGGCACTGCCTGGAGCTGCTCTCTGCTCAAGCCCCAGGGTGAGCTCCCAGTTTGCTTTTTGGCATGCTCACACCTACATCTGGAAAAACTTCAATTGAAATGGTTTCCAAAGAGCTCTGCTGGAAACTGCCCCAGCAGCTGCTGGTACAAAGCAGAATGGGCTGTTACAGCAGCCACAAAAGCAGCCCATGCTGAGAGACCAGCCTCGCTTTTTGAGTCCTGAATTGGGCAACTTTTGGGGTGTGGACTCAGCTTTGCAAGTTCTGTCTCTGTGGTAGATGCTGCTGCTGCTCAGCATCAGATGAGTTATTGCAGAATTCTCATTGAAAAATCCTTCTCTAGAAATTGGTCAGTTTAATAAACCTTTTCCAGTTAGGCCAGTAACAGAACATTATTGTGTAGAATAGTAGAATGTTCCTGCAAAAGGAAAAGATCAGCTGCTGAGCAATGAAATAGGGAAAAAAAATTAAGTTATTACACTGTTCTGTATTTTAAAAAATGAAGTGAGCCATAACATCTCTTAGACTGCTATAGATGCTTCTATTTTGAAGGTAAAGACTGCACTTCCATAAAATCCATCAAGCTACCTTAATATTCATAACAAGTGATTGCTGCTTTGCATACTTGTAGCTGAAAATAGATTCACCTCATCTGAAGCAGGGGAATTCACTTCAAGTGTACATTAATGCTAGAGGGGAAAAAAGGCAGTAAAAACATGCTAGCATTCCTGAGTGGATCTAGTTCTCTGTCAAAACAAAGCCATAAGGTTCTGTAGTGAATGTATTAGTTTTCTCTTTTTCTGGAAATTTAGGAAGGACATGCTTGTTATTACAATCAATCAGCTGAGTTGCTGAATTTAAGTACAATGTTACACGTAAAGCAGTTGCTGGCAGTCCAATCAATACATTGATGACTTACTGATCCTTCCTATCCTGACACAAATACCTTTCTGCTTGGGAAAAAAGGAAAAGCATGTTTCTGAGCAGTTGTTTTAATAGGGTGTGACTAGTAAAGAATGGCTCATACTTGGGCCCTGGTCTCATGTCATTAAAATAAGTAAGTGGGACATTAACTTCATACAGGAGATGATCAAACACAGCAGCAGGGAACCCAGCAACTCCCTTTTAGGGCTTGAGTAAGATTGCAAAGATGATTTTTGGAAAGCAAGCAGAGACATCCCCTCTCCTTTTTCTTGAAACAGAGCAAGTATTTTGTGATATCACAAATAAAGCCCTTGCTGCCAGCAGCAGGGCAGGGGAGGGAGGGACCCCCTATTACCAGTGCTGTGAGGCACCAGGCAAATTAGTAGAATCACAGAGCTGTAGAACTGAGTAGGAAGGGAAATTCTCAGGAGTGTAGGAGACTCTGGCAGATGGGCCCTGTCACCTGAGGAGAGTGCCCTCAGTGACCTGCCAACAGCCCTCCTGCATCAAGGACACCAGAAGGGGACAAATGCAGCTCCTTCAGCTTCTGCAGGTCAGTCACAAGGGTCAGTACGAGCTCAGGGTGACACAGGGAATGGTTAAATTTCTGGTGAAGCCATAGAGCTAGCTGGGAGTCCTGGATCTCAGTGCATGGACACCTTCCTTGCTGTCCCAGTCCTGGGCACTGAGGCTCTGCTGGTGGCCACCATGCCCTGACCCATGGCAGTGTCCCTCTGGGAGAGGAGCAGCTGCCTCCTGCCACAGCAGAGCCTTCACAAGTGCTGATGGAATAGGAAATAAGCTGCACACAGGTTAATATCAGATGGCAGAGCTGAAAAGTGTAACTTTTTCCATGAGGTATGGCCTGCAGATGCCAGCGTTGGATCCTCCAGCAGAGCCAGCAGCAGCTACAAATATGGGATTTATCCTCAGTGCCTGCTTTTGCACTTCCCTGCTTCTGTGGCTGACTGGGATGAGCCAAGTTCCTGTTACTGAGATGAAGGGCCCTGGCTCATTACAGAGGCAGCCAGAGTAAGATGTGCCAGGGTATAAAATGCCTATCTGAAAAGCATCTTTAGAGCACTGCCAGCTCTCCAGCTCATGGTTGTACCTGCTTGGGTTTCATGTGTGCTCTGTTTGTGTGCCCTTGCAGCCACTCCCTGGCTCCTGGCGCCCCTCTGTCTTGGACTGAGATCCCTGCATGGAGCCAGCCTCATTCCCTTCTTTCAGCAGCACAGTTGCTTTTTGTGAGAGAGAAACAGTGACCAAAACACTTAAGTGGTGGTCAGAGAGGAGAGGGGAAAATGCCAACTCCTACTTCAGCTCTTTAGCTTCAATTTTTGTAGTGAAAGAAACTGAAAATAAATCCTACTTATTACAGAATCCAGGTCTTTCCCTGCATCTTAAATGATCTAAGTTAAGGCAGGATATGAGTACTTAAATGAGATGTGCAGGACAAACATCAGGTGCCATCAACTGTTGGCACCTCAATTTCTTAATTTTAACACAGTAACCATTAAAAAGCCCCCACAAACCCAAGAAAACAACCAACCAACCAAACAAACAAACAAAAAAACCAACAAAAGCCCCTAAAAGTTTACTTTCTGTGATTTAACTTGGATAGGTAATAGTTTCCTGTGTTTCTGCCAACTTGCTTTTGAAAACTGTCCCATCCAAAACTGGCTGAATAGAGTGAAGAGCTTGCCATTGTCTTCTGAGTTCCAGTTTGGGACTGTCATTATCCTTAAACATAATCCTGATGTATTCACCAGAGTTTATGTCTTTAAATTTCCTGCGCTAATATTTTCAAAATACAGAATGTGGAAAAATGCAGCTGAAGTCTCTGTAAGGAACAAGAGAAGCAAATTGGGACTAACAAAGCAAAGGTCTAATTGTGAAACCTTTCTGCTGTGCAAGGGCTCTCTCAAATTCAGTGTGAGGAAAAAGAACAAATTATTGCCAAAGTTTGTCCTTTTCTTTGTATTTTCTTTCTTGCTGTTCATGGTAAGCTGAGTAGAAACATGGTGTTCCATGAAAAAACTATAGCAGAAAATAATAGAGATAGCCAGTTCAATTATATAAAAAAGCATCCATTAGGAATTAACTAAACATCAAGCCATAGTCTTCACTGCTTTTTTTCTCAGATACATTTTTTAACAAACCAATGGTAAAAAAAATTATCTAATTTTAATAATCTCTTTCCTAATTTTACTTTGGATTGTTTGAATTTTAATTTAATTGAATTGTACATTTGTACCTGAATTGTCAATTCAAACCTTGTTTACAAGCAGCTTTGCTAGGAATCTGAGTGAAACATAATGTAGCTCTTTTTAAGAGTGAAAAATAAAGCAATTTGCTGTTCTTCAGTATAAATGGTATAAATTACCTATTGCAAAGGAAAAAAGAAACTCCAGAGACTTAGCCTTTAATAATAAATCTATAAATAAACATGATGAGCAAGTTAAAAAATATTTAAGAACTTCTGAATATTTAATGATTTCATTACATCAAGGTGATAATGCTGAATTTTTTATTTGTATTTTTGTCATACTGCTTTAAAATGACCTCAGGATGACAAAACACAGAGTAACTGATTTCCTTCTGTTAAGTGAAAGAGTCAAAGACATTTCCCATATAAATTCTTTGGGATTTTGCTCAGCAATTACCCATTAAAGAACATGTTTTAGGATTTTTCCTTTCTACTGTGTGCTGGCCCTGTGCCCTCAAAATTGTGGCTATGTTACGTTTTCTCTGGAATGTTAAACACTTTATTTACCTTTTAGCACCTTTCAGATCAGCTTTTCCCTTCCTTCCAGGAGAGTTTAAGGGCAGCAGACAATTAACAACTGACCTGTGAAAGAGGTGTTTGTAAATTCTGTGCTTCATTTGCTGAAACACAAACAAAATTCAATTATTTGTGGATTTACCTCTGATGCCCTATTTTAACTGAAAATGAAGGTGAGAAACATTTAACTTCATCCTGTTCAAAAGCAAGTCATGGGATGGTTACTGCTTTCTGTACCTTTTTAACTGAGGAGCATTAAATTCTGTTCTTGACTCATCAGTCACCGAAGATCCAGAGTCCTGTTTAGAGCATTAGCTCACCTTGCAAAGCCTTGGCACTTGGGCCAGCCTGTAACTGGTACCTCAGGAGCAGCTGTTTGAACCTTCCCTATAATCACTGCTGGCCACCTGGTGAAGCCAAGGAGCTCTTTCCCTCACTTTAGGGAGGTGCTGTGCAGGTGGAAGGAACCCCTGCAGCTCCTGAGAGCTCTCTGCTGTGCGTGGCAGTTTGGGTCTGTAGGAAGGGGTCAGTCACTGTTCCAGCACTCTGTGACATTTGGACATTTAAATACATACATCAGAAGGGCCTTTCTCGTTTGTTCTGCTCAGGCACAAGCTATTTTAGGCTGACATTTTCCAACCAGGCCTGAGGGAGTTAGATGTCTGAATTAAATCCAGTTTGACTGATTTGGACATTGAACATCTCTGAACTGAAATCCTGCTGATAGGCAGTGGGGCTGTGCTATAACAACATTATTAGCTCTTCAGTTATATAGAAATGTACATCTTGATCTCATTTTTTTTCAACAAAATGGCCAAATAATTGAATCATGAGTGCAAATACAGGAATTGAACCTTGGAATAATATTTTTTTAAGTGAACATGCAAGATGTACATGCACTGAAAGTGAAACTGCCATGGAATTAAAACCCCTCAGCTGTTTTAATGTGGAGATGATACAAGCACTTCCTATGAAAACACTATACCCTTGTTGATTTAAATATGTGTATTTTATTGAGTGACAAGTAATTCATTGCAGCTGTTTCTCTCATGAAAAAAAACCTTTTTAGATCTTCATATCAAAAACTGTAATACCCTAATTTATGCATCAGTTTTTAAGGAAAGCACTAACGTGTTTAGCATAGCATAAGGGATGATATAAATTGGGAAAAATGGCAGCAAATAGAACTGAATCCAAAATGAGTATGCCCATGGGCCAAATCTCCTGTGGAAATTCAACCTTGTGCTGACCTGGGCCAATGATAACCTGGGGAAGAACAGCAGAGTTAAAGAACTCTGCCTTGTGCAGACTCTGTCTGCAAATGTTCTTTAAAGAACAGTCTGGAAGTGGCTCAAGCGTTGAAAAGCAAAGAGGCAAACAATTCCTAACAAGGCTGCCTGTGTGCAGCTCTGCTGCTGCTATCACCCTTGGAAGGTTTACACTGAAGTGCTCTTTGCCTCACAAGCTCTACTTCAGATTAATATCATTTATGGGAAGGGCTGTAAACAAAAGGGAAATGTCTTGAATGCTTTTCACTGCTGGGGAGAAGTGTTATTATAGAACTCTGACACCAGCTGCCACCCTGGTAAGGCCAGTCTGCCTCACATTATCATTTTGCCACCCAGCACAGTAGAAAATAACAACAAGCCTGCAATCCATAGACTTCCCCTCTCCAAACTGATTGTGCAGAGTTGAAATGAAAAAAAGACCACCAAATTTTGTCTGTCGTTGCTGTTCCTGCAGTCATCTAAACCAGTATGAGCAGTTACCCAGTACAGCCTCTGAAACTAGGAACTGGGAGAAAATGTCCTTATTCTAAAGGCTTTGGGGGAATGATTGTTTGTGGTCTGTTCTTTGGAGTGTTAGGAAGTCTAATAAAAATAGTCATAACATGGGATCCTTGATCTGTGAACTCAGAATGGACATCTGTGCCCTTCTTTGAAATGAACTGAAATTGAGGATGGATGAAGTTGCCAACATATTCTGCCTTAATGTGTTCTATCAATTTGCCTTCAGTGCAATTCAATTTCAATTTCTAAAGCCCTGAATGTTCTGAGGGTTGGTTTACCTGTGTGATCCCCTCTCATTAGCAATGTTACAAAAGTCAGGACATTTCTTTAATGTCATCTACAACTGACTGTCTTTTGGAAGTGATGATAAAAAACTTTGCAAAAGTTCTCACCTCTGGGAATGATATTCCAAAATATTCTTTTTTTTTTCATGCTCTTCCTTCAATCAGCCCAAGAACAGAAGGATGATCTCTTTGTAAGAACTCTTCTGGCTGCAGAAGAGCAGTGGCTTTTCTTACCCTTTTAAGGAAGTTCTCCCTGTGGTCTCCAAGACATGTAAATAGCTCCAGGAAATTAAAGCACTTGAGATTTTTAAGTGGACAATTTACATATGCAGTTGCAATGTGCTGGGACAAGAGCTGCTTAGTAATCTGTAGCTGGAATTTATATAGTATTCCAGTCATCAGTGTTGTTCACCTTATCAGCTGCACTGGTGAGTTTGGCTTTGGATTGTTTGCCATTGTCCAGTGTTCTTCACTGTCATCCCACTGGAGGTTCAGTGCAGCTGTACAGACCCAGTTTGAATCCAGAGCTGCAAACTTGCTGAAATGCAACAGAAGTTGAAAGGATATGGTGCTACCTTAATGAAGGCACAGCCACAATTAAAAAAACAAAAACCAACCAAACAAACAAACAAAAAGACCCTGCAGGAAAGCTCTAGTCTGTGATGGAAGATTAGGTGTGAAAAAAGAGGACAAAGATGTTCTGTTCACCATGAGCTTGGGGCTGAATCAAGCCTGTAGTACCCTGGCAAAATCAAAGCTCTTTTCCCTGCTGCAATGCTCAGCAAAAACTGAGAATTTTGTTGTTTGGAAATTGTTGCTGTGTTTCATCTGAATTTTTTGAAGCAAGAAAGCAAAGCTAAAAACCTAACTGGTTAAGTCAAAATAAGGAGACAAACACAGAGAAGCAAAAGGGAAATCAAATGGTTTATTGGCTTAAATACTGATAGTATTCATGTAAACTTAGATATGAGAGTAGGTTTGCTTTTCTGATTAGTACATATTTCTATTTCTGTAGTTTCACTAGACTTTATATCTAAGCCTTTTGAAGATAACTTATCTCTTCACTGAGTGATGGGAAAGAAGAAAAGTCCAAGGGATCTGAAAACAGTGGGGAACATTGCTAAGTGTCAGGAATGAAATGAGAAGTTTGCTTATGTCTATCACATGGGTTGGGAAAGTCAAATACTGCTGGAAAGGGATTTTATTTCCCTTCCATTTGTTTTCCTTTTATAAACTTGCCATCCACAAGTTTTCATGACCTTCCTGTCTCTGGTCAATTGTAACAGCCTTTTAAAATATGCATGAAACTACTTTGCTAGCAGTGCTTTTATACACCAATGAATTACTGAGCATAAATGATTGAGTAGAAATGTTATTTTCTCCCTACACATTGCATTTAACTGATCTGCTTGTCCTGGCTGCTGGGTGCAGGTAGGGAGGTTAAAGAATATGGGCCTACCTTCATCTCTGAGTGACCCTCTGTCTGCAGCAAATATATTAGAAATATTTTTAAATCATTTACTCAGTTCTGCAAGAACCATGTTCTACCTTGGTTCTTCCTTGATACCCATTTCTAAAAACAAGCTTAATTTCTTCCTTGCTCTAACATTCACTGGAGTTTGCTCTCATTGAACTTCCCAAGATAAGAATCTGTACAACCCTTTGGACATTTCATATTATTGCACTTAGAGCTATAATGTGGAATACAATATTATGAACAAATTGCAGAGTTCACACTGAGCTGAATTTCAGCTTTACTAAGTAATATCTGATTTGGCAAAAAAGATTCTCCCCTATTCTGGCTTTATATAAATAAAAGAATAGAGAAATACTTTGAGCTTTTGAGATGTGTTGCAATGTTCTTGGAATATTTGCGCATTGCTGAGTTCTGTGCCACAGGTAGAATTCGAGGAGGAAAGATAAAATTGAAAAATCCAGATAAATCAAGTAGGACAACATGCTGTAGCTAAATTACCAGAGCACCCTAGAACAAATACTCACTGTGTCTGAATATCAAGGCATAACTTCTGACCCTACTGAACAAGGAAAATCCCTTTTGCATGGTTCATCTTCTGTGGGTTTTGGACTCTTTTTCCTATCAGGTATTGAACAAACTCAAAGACTTTGTAAGAGCAGAGGTCAGAACACTGGGAGTCTTCTAAGCCCTTATGTTATGATGTTTTTATCTACTTAACTTTGCTGTTATCTTTCCAGACTGTTGTCCGTTGGTCCTTGACTTTGTCTTTCATCCAGGAAAAGTATCTTTAGTAGTTGTTTCATGTGGTTTCAGTACAGTCCTTCCCCTAAGAAACCAAAGGAAAAGGACAGGTTTTCAAACACAAAGGATTTGCCATTCACCCTGAATTGCTCTGGAAGTCAGGCATGTGTGGTGAAGAGGTTAGGGAGGAAACACCTGCAAATGGAAGTAGGAGAAAGTTATTTGCTTCACTGCCATGGTTTTCTCTGCATCAGGGATGGCCAAAGTCACTGAGAGCTGAGCCCTCCCATCAGCAGAAAAGAACATACCCTGTCATCAACCTCTACAAACTTGACATATGCTATTAAAGGCTGGCATACTGTCCCACATAAATCTTCCAGGGAAGTGGGCTTTTCCATTTCCTAATATCAGTTTTCTCTCTTTCTCCACTTATTTAGGGGTATATTAAGATTATTTAGACTGATTTTTTTAAGACATAAAGGTCAAATCACGGTACTTATCCACATGGTTTTCCAAATCCAGTCTGTTTGTCAGGAGTCGTATTACAGATTAGCCATCTCTAAGGACATAGAATGCCCATTTCTCAAAAATATACACCACACAGAAGAGCTCTGGTATAAATTTCTCCTTTGGTTTTAGATGGTTTTCAAACATCTAAATAAAATTAAATGATTTTCTGATAGCAGTGTGGCTATCCATAGTCCTACCCAACATGGGACCAGAGTGCAACACTGGAATGCTGACAGGGATTTATTCCTCTACAGGCAAATTTTGTGGTTTTTATGTGGCTGGTTGGCTGGCTTCTATTTTATGAAGAAATACACATTAATTTAAGGATTGCAATGAAGTTGTAGCTGTATTGGTGGGGCTATCTCTAATTTGTAGCAACGTGTATCTCTGGCTTAGTGCTATGACGGCACCATCACTCAGAGCAGAGCTGTTCTAAGTATATAATGTGTATTTGAGAAGCTTGAACTCATTGACCATGACTTGAGTGCTAAAAGCACAAAGAGGTTTAACAGACCTAATTATTTCACTGGCCCAGAATTATGGGGCATTAATCTCTGGAAAAGTCTACAAGGCACATGGCTCTTTTTCCTATGCTGTTGGTGAAAAATGAATTTTCAGTAGAAATGACTCTGAGTCTTCATTTTTATTTTTGAACAAAGGCTGAATTATCTCTTTTGGTCAGATAGAAGATGTCACCCTGCTACAGACGTCTGGCCTGGAACAGCTCCCTGGGAGCAGAGCTGCTGACAAAGGCATTTTGTCCCAAACACTCCTTACACTGAGGAAAGCTGGTAACAAATATTGTGCCGTGACTTTATAATGTGGAAAGATCTTTATCAGTGTTGTGCAAATGTGACAAAGGCAGGAAGGAGGCGTGGACTTGGAAAAAAGTACCCACAGTCAGCAGTTGCTGCTGCAAGACCTTGACCACTCCCCAAGGGCTCCCCAGCCAAGTGTACCTGGTTACCTGACTCACAGCTCTCAGTACACACTGATCAAGAATTCCCATGAAGGATTTCTGAGAGGAAACACAGAGCACTAACAAGACAATAAAGATCTTTGGCTTTTCTGATTTGCTCTCGAAAACTAAATATTCTGCATTTGACAGGAAGCAGCCTATTGAGTGTCTCCCCCAACACGTGGAACATCCTGGTGTATATTTAAGCTATTCCTAGGATGTTCAATAAAAAGAAAGGTCAGCTGTAACCAGATGGATGGTTTACATGAAAAGGAGAAACCCTGCAAGGTCTCTAAAAGCAAATCTCCCACTGGTCTCAGGAACAGAGGATTTCTATATCTGACTTCCCTCAAACAAGTTCCACAACATGCTTGCATAAATCAAAGAGCTGTGTATACATCATGCTGCCCCCCTTCACTATTTATATTCCCTTGGAATGAAAAATAGCTCACCACCTGCCTCATTTCTATCATAATGTAACAGGTCAGAGAGTTAACACCCTTCTGAAATGAATGGCGGAATAAAATTACAAAACTGGTCACCTTACGCAACCAAGACATTTGGCACCTCACTCGAAACTTTTCCATAAGAAATACAAACATCTCATAAATAGATAAAAATGTTATTTCAAGTGTGTGTATTGTCACTTAAATACTTGCATTTCAAGCCTATATGTGCTAAAATTATGAAACTGTGTGGGTGAGAGTATAGGGATTTAATATTTTATCAAAGTTTTAAAGTAAATTTATGGGAACAGTGGAGCTTCGCTGATGATGTGGAGTCTCTTTACAAGATATGAATTTGTTTCAACACCAGATCATGGGACTTCTCAGAAGAATAAATGGTGAAGAGAAAAAAGAAAATAACATTAGGCAGCAATAAACATAAATAAAAGAATTTGAGTAGGTTTGGTATCTGGAAGAAGGAAAAACTTCAGAATAATTAATGCTTAATGTTAAAACTACTGATTTCAGTTGAATTAATAACAACTTTTGGTCAAATTAGATCTAATGAATCATTAGAAATACTCAGGAATCTTTTGACAATTATTGTGAACTCAGCAGATCTGTCAGCTGGACTGAAGGGAGATACAGTGAAGATGAAAAGAAAGGAAACCTGGGGCAGGCAGGAGGATGGAGAAATCACCACCACACAGCTTTGATGGCAGCTGAGGGCGGTAGTAAAAAATAATATAATTGAGGACACATAAAAATAGACCAAAGAACATTTAATGCTATTTGTTGCCTGAAATTAATAAGTGTCCATGTGCTGTCTAAATTTGCTATTGAAGTTTTATTACTTTATTGGTTTGAATGAAGAAAAATTGCAGATAATATTTTAAGTGATTTTAACCAAATCAGTCAAGTTTAAAGAGTTTCATGAAGTGAATTCCAAATAATAAACAAAATTTTATTCATTAATGCATTTGTGACATACAGCAATGTTGGCAAGTTGAAGAATAATATTTGGTTAATTGAAATTAATTTGAAAGCCATGATTATCTTGTCAACAAGAGGTAATACAAGATACCTCCACATCAGCCTCATGCTCCTTTCACCGTTTTTAAAGGACTAACAACTGAAAAGCCATGGAGAGCTGGCTGGTTTGGTACCTTTGCAGTGATCCCATATTGAGATTTCCTGATGGAGCAGAGGCAGAAATGTTGATTCTGCCTATTGTTATATTTGCTTAACACATTAACAGAGGAATTTGGTTTCTGGGGCAGTCAGTGAGGCATTGTTCTTTTTCCAATTGAGATTAATTAGATCAGTGGGAATTCAGAATGAGCAGAAACTGCATGATCAGGGACAAAATCCACTGCTTGCTTATTCTGTATTAGGGTTGTTCCATTCCAAATGCAGCCTGTCCGAATGACCAGTGCTTTCCATTACTTCTTAGGGAGTCTATTACACAATATAATCAATGTGATTACCAGGAAATTGCCCTCAAAAATTAGTTCAGCCCAAATTAGCAATAAACTGTTTTAAAAGCTTCCATTTTGAGCAATGCTGATTTGAACCATAGCAGGCAGTGCAAATAACTTCCTTTGAAATTAGGTTTTTCATTAGCTTTACTGTGCCATTGAAAAAGGAGTCAGTTCGAGTTTAACAAATACAATAACAAATAAACTGAAAATAAAAGACTTGAGCCAAAGGTGGATGATGGCTAAACATTAAATACGGGCATGCTGGCACTCGGTGTGCAGGAGCTCCATCTGCCTTCCCACTTTTGTACTGCTGCAGAAGCCAGAATTAAAACATTTATGCAATCAAAGTTTGCAGTACTGTGATGAGTCACTGTAATTTTATTCCACTCCAATAAGAGAGCTTTGTCCCTAAACCAAAATTACTAACTGGAAGTTACAAAAGACCTCCTAAGAAGAACAAGGACTTTCTGGAGAATGGATTCTTTCTCCATTAGTAAAGACCGAACATTTTACAGAATTTATTTCCTTCTGGTACAAGAGACAAATCAACAAATGATGCATGATGCAAAATAAACCTCCTGTGGAAAGAATAGATCCAAAATTCTTGACATTTATACCAACTGAATCTTGTATCATTATGTATATGAAATCTGAATTGACTGAAAACATCTTATGTAAGACAGTGTAAAGTGAAAACAAGGGTAAGAAGAATTAAGATTTGAAATTCTACAAAAAAGGATGAAAACTGGAAAAGTTCTGTTTGCTTCTTCAAGTCTTTGCAGAAGCTGATGATGACATGAGGCCCTCAGCTCTTGTTTGAAGAGAAATGGAAGTCATTAGTCCTCAGATGAGGGAGAAAACCTCCCCTTGGTGTCTCTAAGAGCAGAAAAATGGAATTGCATATTCAACTGCTTCAAAATTCCAGGCAATGTTCAGTTCAAGAGCTTTCAAAATTCCCAGCAATGTTAATTTTCTAAGGATAAGCAGAAGACAGTAGGACAGCACAGATCGTTCAGCCCCTGTGCTGGAACCCTGCCACGAAAAGGAGAGCTCTGCAATTTTCCTAGACCACTCCAAATGTCCCAAGCATGTGTTAAGCAGATTCTTCTCCAGTCTGAGTATGGAAAAGATGTTCACTGGCTGTGAGACCTGGCAGATGCACCAGGCAGTCCACTGGGTCACTACTGCTGCACACACCTGTGCTAACACTTGTACACACTTGTAAAGAAAGCTGAAACTCCATCTGTTGATCACTGGATTGATTTGTGCCTAGAAGATTCCTCCAGCCCATAGGACCTCTCTGCACCAAGCATAGCTGTATGAGCTCAGTGTTTACTGAGGATTTTGCCTCACCATAATTCTCAGAACATGGTGATGTCCAAGAAAGCCTATTTTGTACAGCTACTTGACACACTGAAGAGCAGAGAATAAAAATACTTGGTAATTATCCAACCTTAAAGGAGAAACACTCTCTTGCTGTCAGGCATCAATCACACTGAGTTTTCCTGCTGCTAAAAACTGACCTTTAATTGCGAAGTGGGTATTTTTATCATATTCCAAATTTACAGAATCTAATTTAATGCACATGATTCAATATAAGTGGTATCCACAGCACGGGGTGGAAAAGACTCATGCAGGATTATTAGGGAGGCAGAACCTCACAGTGTTCAGGACTCAAATTCAGAAGTTCACTGAGATACTTTGGATCTTGTAGGTCTGTGGCATTGAGAGCTAGGAAACTTGTCATAAAAACCTCAATAAAAATAATTTCTTCATGTTTCATTTGGCAAAACAAAAGAAAATGTTTGCATTGAGCTTTACTATACAAAGGTATTTCCAATTGCATTTCCCCACAGCTGTCAGTCTCAGTTAGTTACTTTCTGTAATAAATCTGGTATAGCATCAGCTCTTTTTATTCACACTATCTTCACCTGACTTGTGTGATTTTGGCAACCACAAGGGATCACCAGTGAAGCTGTGCCCATTTGCTCCAGCTACTGATTTGTTCCAGTAAACCACCAGATGATGGTGGATCTTCAAGTCACTGACAACTGCAAACTACTTGAATAGATCTACTTTAAACTGGCGTTTCAAAGCAGGTTTTATTAGTTTCTTTATGTAGGCACAGATAAGATCAGCCATCCTTCTTAGCAAGATGGAAAAGTCAAGTCCCCTCTGCTCTCAGAAGAACAAAAATAAGAATTAAATCAGGGTAAAGAAACAGTAAAATTTACTTAGCAGAGAGATCACACTAGTCTGACATGTTAGATGAGAATGACTTGGCAACCATGAGGCAAATGCTCTCCTCACCAGAAGATCAGATTCCAATATCCCTGCTCTGCTCATCATTTTTAGCCTTGTGACTACACCAGCAAGGCTGGACACCTGTGCTGTGCAGGATCAGAGCTTCGGGGATCAGCTTTCAGGTCTGAGAGCAGCACCTTCCAGAGATCACCATGGCATTGGCTGAGGGGGAAAAAACAGAATGAATGGGTGTGATGATTCAGGCTACACAAAACAACAGAGACTCCTGAGTGACCTTTCAGGGGGAGAGATACAAGAAAAAGTGATGTGTGTTGGTGTGAGCAGAAACGAAGGGGCAAAATTAGCTCTCAACAATATCAGAGTGCAGTATTCTTATCTCCTATCTGTTACTCTCTCAAAAAATCTCCAACCAAACATCTCAAACATCTCAAAAAATCTCCAAACCATTACAACATATGTGTAAATAAACACTTTAAGTATCCTGGCTCTGTTTTTCTTCCAGGAAAAAAGCTTCATCTTTCATTTTCTATTTCATTAGAAGACAGTGTTTTTGTCCTGATCAATGACTCAATGTCCTGGAGAAGTTCATTTGTTTTGACACATTGAATTCTCTCTGAGGAACGTGTTGCTAAAAGTCCTCATATTCAGCTTCTACTTTGGTCTGAAATAAGCTTAACTTATAATTTCTCAGATATTTATAGTTCAAGACCAAAGTGACATTAAAAAGTGTGATGTATTTGCTGTTTTTAAAACCATGGTGGTCTACAAGCAGGCCACTTTGTAACATCAGCTGAAAAAAATAGACAAGTGCTATCAACCACAGTAAGAAATCATGTGTACGGAATGATATGATAAATATGGAGGATGGTGAATTTTGAAGGGTAAATTATTTCAACAAAACCCAATCTATTTTTTCCTGAAAAAAAACAACTCCAAAAAGACTACGATTGCAAAGTAAGATGGAGCAAGTGTAGTTGTCACAATCAATTATTGCCTTTCAAGTGCAGAAAAATGACAAATGAGCCATTAAGGGCTGCTATTCTTTATTTAGAACTGAAAAAGAGAGAAATGAGTCTGCAAGGGAAAAGATCTTAAGCTTTTCTGCATGTTGATTTATTTCAAGTGAAAGTTATGTGAATATATGGAAGAAATATCTTCTGCAAGGTGTTCATCTTGGCAGCCTTGCAGATCTGCTGCGTGAATCGTTTGGACCAGTTAATGTTAATTAGTCTGTGGAAACTAGAAAGAGGATTTCTGCAGCTGAAATTCTTTTTTTTTTTTAGCCAGCTGTAGAGGTGATCTTCAGCAAAAAGCAACTTTTTAATACCCGGTGATGTCAAATACCCTGAGGATGAGGGAATTTGCTGTCAGCAGAGAACTGACAAGACACAAACAAGCCTTTATGTGTCATCCTAGTGTGTGTGAATACACATAAAATCAAAACATTTCCACATGGCAACTATCATGGGTAAAAATGGTCGTGATGGGCAGGTTGTGGGTGCAGGCAGGAGCCCTGAGCGTCTCCATTCTGCTGAAATAAAAGGCAGCGGCAGCTGCACCAAAGGTAGAGGGTAGTCCCTGACCACAACTTTTATCAGCAAATGATAAGCGTCTTTATAAGCAGGGATTAAGGAGGGATGACTTGTTAGCACCAGGGGCTGCGTGAACACGCGGGGAGGGAAGTGGAGCCCACATATTCGCTCATGGAGCCACACCGGGAGGGACCCGGAACACCGGGAACACCTGAACACCGGGAACACCGGCACAGACCGGGACACCGGGGAAGACCCGAACACGGGGAACGCCCGCGGCGCCTCAGCCCACAGCGAGGGGCGGGCGTGGCGCTGAGGGGCGGGCGTGGCGCTGAAGGGCGGCGCGCTCCCATTGGCTGGCGGAGGGAGGCGGGAGAGACGGAGCCTTGTGATTGGCTGCTGCCCGCGGAGGGGCGGGGTGGTGTCTCGCGAGNCTGCTGTCTGCTGGCCGGACCGCACGGGCACGGCGCCTCTCCGTGAGGGGGTACGCGCTATGGCCGGGCCCGATCCCACTTGTCTCTCCTGTTCCCCGCTTGTGCCCCCTTTCTCCTTCTTTTCCCC